>CM056382.1:43295368-43807868 GCA_029718625.1 Synaphobranchus kaupii | reverse complement strand
CAGTCAGATATTTATAGACTAAGAAAGAGACCATGGAGCCTGCGGCTCAGCGTTTTACACCGCCAAAATGTTTTCACTACGAGGCAGATCGATGGCATGAGCTTTTAATCCGAGTGGGCCTGAGCCGGGATTAAATTTTAATTAGTTCAGTGCCCAACTTCCCCGTCCTGCAAGAAAGCAACACACCAGCAGGAGGCAGAGAGAGGCTTCGGAATTCCTGCCAAAATTCCTGATGTTAAGACGCTACAATGCCCAGGTCCATCTCTGGGGACTCTCGAACCCCTAGCCACTTCCGCAACATCGCTGCTGCTGTAGGCAAATTCTGCAAATTCATCTTGTGGCACTCCGGTTCAAATAATGACACAGATGACAGCAAGACTGCAGTTATGGTGTTATATTCCTGGGTCGATCTCTAGGGATCGTGGAACCCTAGCCAGTTTAGCAATATTGCTGCCGCTGAGTTGCTGCTGCCCAGCAAGTTCATCACGAAGTGCCTGCAAATTGACCCCGCTCTGTTAACATAAAGAATCGTGACAAGCGCTGCCAAGGAGACCTTTGACAGGGCAGTGGGCCAATGGCAGAAGAACTGAACCGTCTAGGTGGCACCCCACTGACAGTCCACAGGCCAAGACGTATCCCTGCTCTCTTCCAATGACAATCACCCCAGAATTTAGGGGGAGTGGCCCATTCAGCTGAATAATGGTAATTAGCTTAATAAAGGGCTCGAGTAATGGAGTGGATAATAAACCTCTCGCTCTGCAGAGTCCTTTGAGACGAATGGACTGAAAGTTAAAGACTGGGCGTCCCTGACGTTGACGCCAGGGGTCCTCGGAGACATTATACTGCATGCAGCGGGCAGAGGGGCGTGAGGTTCGCCTCTTACCATTTCAGGAAGTTGGGTGAGTAGTCGAACCTGAACATGTTGTCATCGTCCTCCACGTAGTTCTCATTCAGCAGCGTGTACAACTCCTTCAGCTGTGAACAGGGGAGATGAACAGAGAGAAATGAAAAAAGAGAAGAGGAGAGAGAAAAAGTGAGGGAGTAAGGCAGAGGGTCAGGTAGTGGGGAAAGGGGAGAAGAAGATAAAGAGAGAAAGGGAGAAAGAGATAGAGTGCTAGTGCTGGACCTGCAGGTGGACAGAGCATTCTCACTGAATAAAAAGCCCTGCTGCCAGACAGCTGTTCTCTGCATTTGTCTTTTTAACACATAGCCAACAATAAGCTGGAACTTGTTTCAGGTTACGGACCTCTTGCTCTTGAAAATGCAATTAATTAAAATCTAGTCATTTAAGAATAATAATTTGAGTCACTTTCAATGAGTATTTATGTCTCAAAGGCAGAATGTGTTTATTGTGCTTTACCAAGCCACAATTTTTGCTCTTTGAAAAACTGTTTTCTCGGACGCAAAATGTGACTCTTTCTTTTTGACCTCAGACATAATTATCTCTCTTTCAGTCCCAGAATGCCTTTTCTGTTCCAGGCAAACACACATTTAGAATGACATTTAGAAAATAATAACTGCCAGAAAATGGAATAGAAAGAAACATGCAACAGAAATGTGCTTCTATTAAACATGCCGTTGATTAACCCTCATTCTGCTGGCAGGATAAAAGAGCCCTGAAAGACTCTCAGCGAAATTCATTTTTTACTCGATGTGGCATCACGACCAGGCTTTTTTGGGGTCGTGACCGAACGGTGCCACTGCCCCTAAATGGCTCGTCAATTGTCCAAAAGCGGTGCTCGTACTGGGGAACTCACCACTTCAGCATTGCTAAGGTCCAGCGTGTCCCACATGAAGCCCTGGGGCAGGGAGTAGGGTTCCTGGCGAATGTTCTCCTTGTCCGGCTCAATGGGGCCATGGGTGGTGACGACCTCATCTGGAACGCAAAAGCATACCCAGATCAGTGTTTTCCCACAATCCATCAACAATCAGGACAAAGGCACCAAAGGGGCAGCTAGGTGGTAGGTCAACCTCAGACTAATTTGTCACTGGGCAGAACCCTCCCTCCCCCCACCCTCCTCAACTCAACCCCAGCTCATCGTTAAGGGACTAGATCAAGCTTGGCAAAGTTTACAACACAACAAGCCCCCCCCACCATGCCTCCCCACTCCACCCCACCCTCCTCAACCCAACCCCAGCTTGTCGTTAAGGGACTAGATCAAGCTTGGCAAAGTTTACTACACAACAACCCCCCCCCGACCATGCCTCCCCACTCCACCCCACCCTCCTCAACTCAACCCCAGCTCGTCGTTAAGGGACTAGGTCAAGCTTGGCAAAGTTTACTACACAACAACCCCCCCCCCCCCCCCCCCCATCATGCCACCCCACCCCACCCTCCTCAACTCAACCCCAGCTCGTCGTTAAGGGACTAGGTCAAGCTTGGAAAAGTTTACAACACAACAACCCCCCACCATGCCACCCCACCCCACCCCACCCCACCCTCCTCAACTCAACCCCAGCTCGTCGTTAAGGGACTAGGTCAAGCTTGGAAAAGTTTACAACACAACAAGCCCCCCCCACCATGCCTCCCCACTCCACCCCACCCTCCTCAACCCAACCCCAGCTTGTCGTTAAGGGACTAGATCAAGCTTGGCAAAGTTTACTACACAACAACCCCCCCCCGACCATGCCTCCCCACTCCACCCCACCCTCCTCAACTCAACCCCAGCTCGTCGTTAAGGGACTAGGTCAAGCTTGGCAAAGTTTACTACACAACAACCCCCCCCCCCCCCCCCACCATGCCACCCCACCCCACCCTCCTCAACTCAACCCCAGCTCGTCGTTAAGGGACTAGGTCAAGCTTGGAAAAGTTTACAACACAACAACCCCCCACCATGCCATGCCACCCCACCCCACCCCACCCCACCCCACCCCACCCTCCTCAACTCAACCCCAGCTCGTCGTTAAGGGACTAGGTCAAGCTTGGCAAAGTTTACAACACAACAACCCCCCCCACCATGCCACCCCACCCCACCCCACACCACCACCCCACCCCACCACCCCACCCCACCCCACCACCCCACCCCACCCCACCACCCCACCACCCCACCCCACCCCACCACCCCACCCCACCACCCCACCCCACCACCCCACCCTCCTCAACTCAACCCCAGCTCGTCGTTAAGGGACTAGGTCAAGCTTGGCAAAGTTTACAACACAACAACCCCCCCCACCATGCCACCCCACCCCACCCTCCTCAACTCAACCCCAGCTCGTCGTTAAGGGACTAGGTCAAGCTTGGCAAAGTTTACAACACAACAACCCCCCCCACCATGCCACCCCACCCCACCCTCCTCAACTCAACCCCAGCTCGTCGTTAAGGGACTAGGTCAAGCTTGGCAAAGTTTACTACACAACAAGCCCCCCCCACCATGCCACCCCACCCCACCCCCAGCTCATCGTTAAGGGACTAGGTCAAGCTTGGCAAAGTTTACTACACAACAAGCCCCCCTCCCCCCCCAACCCCACACCTCATCACAGAGCATCACCCAGCCCCCCAAAAAGATTTCTGCATGTTTTCATTCCAACCAGGCATTTGAACATCTGACTGAAGCAATCATTGTTTAGACTGTTACCAATTTAGTTTCCAGCCATAGAGCATATTCGTTTTTTGTTTAAAGAGAGCTGGAAGGCCTGGTTGCTAAGTAGTTCATCCACCACTGTCTTTAGAAAAGACATTTGGTTTCCTCTGGAGCCAGTCACCTACAGCTTAGGTTAGTTTTATTCATTCATTTACTGTAGCAACTTGATGACAATATAAACCATTTCTTTCACCTCCTATCAAAATATTACCCCTATTCATCATTAAGGGGAAACAGTAAGTAACCAGCCTTCAGTCTGGCACTAGAGGCTAACCTCTGTGACATACTCCCCTCCCCCAAGTTAAACTGAGAGAAAACCTCACCTCTAAGAAGGAAAATGCACTGCAAAACATGTCTGTCTTAGCAAGTGTTTTAGTCTTGTAATGAGACTTAAAATCTTACACCACTGGCAAAACTTGAAATGAGTAAAACTCTCTCACCCCACTGGCATCTTTTTGTTTTATTTAGCAAAAAAAGAACAGAAATAAGATTGTAAACTCTAAATATAAGACTGAAATGCTTGTTAAGATTTGGTAGTTGCAGTGTGGATTCACATATTCGGCATATAATCATTGAGATAATGACTAACAAAAAAGGATTATACACTTCCACTGCTTAAATGATCTGTAGCTGTGGAATGGTATCTTCCAAGTGTCTCCTGGTGGAACTTACTTAGTTTTGGAACAGGTTGGGTGTCCCAGAACTGGTACTTGTGTTTGGTGGCCTCATCAATGTTCTTGGCGGGACCCTGGCATGTGGACAGCAGCTCCATGGCCCTCTGGATATCCTGCAGTTTCTGCATGGGTATGGCCGGGTTCTGACCAGTGGGGGGGAAATTATGTTTGAGGTGAGAACTTGTCTCCTTCCTCACACCAAATGCTCCTTATTTGATCATTTTACACACATTTCATGAATAAAGTTTATATAAAAATGGTTTCTCAATCCTGCCAAAAATCTATCCTGTAGTGTTAAGGTACATTCATTTCTAACAGATGTGCCTTTCTAAAGTTTTGACATTTTGTCTACCTCCATTTGTCCTCCCCAAACATTAAATTAAATGTCAAACAGTAATTCTGAAGGCATGGATTTATAAAATCATGGTAATTAACAAATTCTACATCAACATAACTTGGAATACAAAGTATGGCAGGAATTGGGAGGCTGGGAGCGCGAGCTAATAGCATAATAAGGACACATGTAATGTTAGCTTGTGCTCATAGCACCTTTATCTCCTGGGAGTCAGAGGCCGAGTCAGACTTGGTGCCTCCTGAACTGGGCTTCTCCTTCTTCCTCTTCTGTTTCTTCTTTTTTTTCTTGGCCCCCAGGTCTCCTCCCGGACTCCTGGAATTGGGCATTTTTTTGCACGTAAAAACCTTGTTTGTCTACTCGCACCATAATCCAATGCAAACATTATTACACGAAATTAAACTAACGTTAGCTAGAGATAGATACATTTCCTAACGTTTTGATATTCCGAACATTTCTCAATCCACCAGGTTTGCTAACACACCACATGTAAGCAATACCGCTATTACTCATCCTCTGAAAGCATAAGCACATGTAACACTTACCTTTCAAAAAAAGGGACAGATATTCCCACTTAATTTCCCATCGCTTGACGCTCTGCGGCTGATGCACCCAACTCATAATTTCAATAAGCTACCCCTTCATTCCAGTTGTATCTAATCATTTAACGTGAATGACGAGATAAAGCTACATGGATTTCAGACCATTATAACTGGTCAATGATATATTAGCCACAAAGTCACTAGCCAACAATAGCGCACACTGAGTTATATTATATAACGTTAATCTGTTCATGCCGCGGCAGCACAAAAAAATATAGTAGCGATTATGTTTAGCACATAGGTCCCGATTTCATGTAAGGGCACCGATGTTTCTGCCTGACAACAGACTGCAGGTATTTATAACGCTGTACTGTCATTTCCTTTAGCGTCAGCATCGAGCGAGGTCAAGATGCAGCTACTAGACCCACGGCATCCTAGCTATACATGTTTCATTAGCTGCGTGTCGTTGCAATACTTCAACGATAAAGTATTTGTGTAAGATAAAAACATAACTGTGCGTCGTTAGCAACGAGGCCAACGAAATATACAGCTTGCTATGGACAATTTCACATGCGTGCATTTAGCTAGATATCAGCTAGTCAAGTACTAGCATGACAAAACATGACCTAACTTCTTAGTCATGTTGCGACTCTCTCGACATCGTAGAATTCGCGATCTACCATCCGCGATAGTGGCGTGCGATCACGGGGACGTATTCGCGAGAAATAGCATTCAGCATCAACGGTGGTGGGCCTTCGGCTAGACAGCTAGCTAGCACAAGCCAACTGCATGCAGTGCGTTTCTCTTCTACACCTTCGGCTGTCACTCATCGGGTGTGCGCGGCGCCGCATTGTTGTGGTGTCTGCTTTTCCCCTGCCTACCCTTGCATGTGCTCATTTTCCTCTTCGTTGTCTCCATCTATCCCACAAGTATCCTGATCGTCCAATTCCAGACTCTGCTGGCTGGCTGCAGATTCACTGTCCTCCGCCATCATGGATAGAAATGTTGAAAAAATTTGTAATACGGGAGGCAGGGAGGAATTAAAAAGAACACAAAGAGAATAAGGACAGAAACAGCGCCCTCTACCTGCCGTCCTCCTCGAAGCCATATTGCGGACAGCGCACGGTACACAATAAAGGCGTAGGGAAGTGAACCTACATACAAAGTACATTGATCAGTGATCTCATCTGGTATAAGAGGTCTGTAAATGACATGACAACATGGTGACGAAATTCCAGGTTAATGAGTAGGCCTACATTAGATTTTTGGCATCACCAACAGGTTCTTTATGGCTGCGGAGCTGAAAGTCCATGGTATCATGAAACACAGTAGTCTATAAAACAGGATTATAGGCTGATACTAACCCTGCTCAGAGTGAGATTAAACTGCGGTCACAACGCACATTGGATAACTGGGAAATTTAAATTTACTTTATCCATCATGAGATTATACTGGCTGTTATCTTCAATCACATAGGACCTACCCATAGGACACATGGTCCACAGTGTCATGGATGTCTTTCCCTGTCTCACACTTTTACACTAATAAACTGTATGTAACGTACCCAGTTGACATGGACGGGAAGAATTCATGAAAAATTCTTACACAGACATCGTGTTAATCCTCTCGCTGTGGTATGTTAAAATGGCCACATCTCTGGTTTTGTGCCTGGACATAGTGCTCGAGCAATACCTAGAGAGATGAGCCTTAATTGCAGGCAGGGTTTTCTCACCTATATGAAAATATTTTCCTTACAAAATGCAGAATAGGGAGAGAGGTGAGGGTGATATCTTTAATTCTAACAAAACTGTGTTGTAGTGATTATATGTTGTAAATGAATGTTGGAGAGGGCATTTTAAAATGTAAGGGCACTTCATTGAGCACAGGCTAATTATCGAGAAAAACATACAATCTAGGACTTGTAAATGTAAACATTTCAGTGCAGTACTTTTTGAAAGGTAAAAAAAAAACACTGAACTGAATATGACATTCAAGAAGTTTTGAATATACAGTGGCCTCCACTATTATTGGCACCCCTGGTAAAGATGAGTAAAAAGGGTTATAAAAAAAATTACCATTTGGTGAATTAGCTTAATGTCACACTGAAAAAATGAGAAAAATCTTTAATTGAAGTAAAGTTATTATGAGAAAAAAAAATCCCTCATCAAGAAATAATTATTTTCAACAAAACCACGTGTGCCACAATTATTGGCACCGCTGCATTTATATATAGAATAAAGAAGTCATTTTTAATATTTGGTCGCATATCCTTTGTATGCCATGACTTCCTGATGTCTGTGACCCAACAACATCAAAAGACTCTTGATATCTTATTTTCTGGTGCTCTTACAAGCAATACTATAACGTCTCCGCATTTGAATGGATCTCTATGGGAATTGGGGGGTGGGACTAGATTTAGCTGCAAATTACACTGGAACAGTATGGAACACACGGTTGGCTAAATGGCTCTAAGTCATCAAGGGTCTGACGTATCAAACAAGCCTTAAACCATCACTCTGCTGCCAGAAATATAGTAGATATGGATGGATAACTTGAAGGGTTTCTTCTCCTGACTTATTTTTCCATAGAGTTCAATAGGAAAATTTGTCAGGAGAAACAACCCTTAAAGTGATCCATCCATATCTACTGCATATCTGGCAGCAGAGTGATGGTTTGAGGCTTGTTTGATACCTCAGACCTTTGATGACTTACAGCCATTTTACCAACCATGTATTCCATACTGTTCCAGCATAATTTACAGCTAAATCTAGTCCCACCCCCAAATTCCCATAGAGATCCATTCAAATGCAGAGGCGTTATAGTATTGCTTGTAAGAGTACCAGAAAATAAGATATCAAGAGTCTTTTGATGTTGTTGGGTCACAGACATCAGAAAGTCATGGCATGCAAAGGATATGCAAATATTCAAATATTAAAAATGACTACTTTATTCTATATATAAATGCAGAGGTGCCAATAATTGTGGCACACGTGGTTTTTTCTCATAATAAATTTACTTTAATTAAAGATTTTTCTCATTTTTTCAGTGTGACATTAAGCTAATTCACCAAATGGTAAATTTTTTTATAACCCTTTTTACTCATCTTTACCAGGGGTGCCAATAATAGTGAAGGGCACTGTATATGGACACAGTCATGTACAAAATATATGACATTATATACTGTATATAAGACATTAAGTTGGTCACAGTGGTACTGTATAAGGTGATATTTAAACACAAATGTCCTCAATACATGTTCATGGTATAAAGGCCTTTCTGAGCAGGTGTCAGATTAATATATTAAAATGTATGTACATCATACAACCTATTTATTGAGAGTAGTTGGAAGCTCCTCTAATCCTCCAGTAAATATAAGTATTTTTATAAACTACTTAAGCCTGAAAATGTATTGAGTGCCTTATTGAGTTTTGACATGTTCATATGCAATGTCTCGGCAGGCAGTCAAGCATCATTCAATCTGTAAATTAGGTGTTGTTCTCAATTACTAATATAACCTATCCGTTGTGTTTAAAACCTGGTTTAAAGTGGGCTGCTGGATGGCTCATTAGGTTAAG
The DNA here is from genome assembly GCA_029718625.1 of Synaphobranchus kaupii. Lineage (NCBI taxonomy): Eukaryota > Metazoa > Chordata > Actinopteri > Anguilliformes > Synaphobranchidae > Synaphobranchus > Synaphobranchus kaupii. The sequence goes on along the minus strand of CM056382.1, from coordinate 43,799,144 downwards.
GCACCACAACGTGTGCATGGATGAGCTTCACAGCCTTGGATCAAATCTGGCCCATGCCAGTGCTGACTCTGGTATGGGAGGGTTCAGTCGGACAGGGATCCGCAGTTCATCACGACCCCTGCTGGCTGATAAGGGCACTTGTAAGACTGCATGTCAAAGCCGCATATGAAAGGTCTTCCTCCGATGCCACTCTGTACGAGCTTAGCAACTCTCCAGTTGTAGACAGCTGGACATTCCAGATTGGGGTCGGAATTGGATATATACAGCCCTGGTTTGGGTGGCAAATAAATAATAATTTTGAAAAAATTGTTTAAAGTGACAACAAGAGTTGACCGTTTATGAACAGCATTATCTTTGCTGCTGGTGGGAAAGCTCTCTCAACAGAGCAACAATGAATACATTTTTAGCACTGTATCTCAATCAATTACACTGCCTGGCCAAAAGAAAAGTCGCACTCTAATATTTAGTTGGACCGCCTTTAGCTTTGATTACGGCGCACATTCCTCGTGGCATTGTTTCGACAACCTTATGCAACGTCACAACGTTTGTTTCCGTCCAGAGTTGCATTCATTTTTGGCCGAGATCCTGTATTGACGACGGGAGAGTCGAACCACTCCGTAAAGTCTTCTCCAGCACATCCCAAAGACTTTCAATGGGGTTAAGTTCAGGACTCTGGTTGCCAATTCATGTGTGAAAATGATTCCTCATCCTCCCTGAATCACTCTTTCACAATTTGAGCCCGATGAATCTTGGCATTGTCGTCCTGGAATATGCCCATTGATGGGATAACCTGGTCATTCAGTACATTCAGGTACTCAACTAACTTAATTTTATTGCTGCATAACGTTGCTGAGCCTAGACCTGACCAATTGAAGAAAGCCCAGATTATAACACTGCCTCCAGAGGCTTGTACAGTGGGCACTATGCATGACGGGTGCAACGGTGACTTTTTTTTTGGCCAGGCAGTGTATTTTCATCTGCATCTAACTTGGTAGGCAATGTGTTTTTTATTACATAAAATATTTCACCTTTACAATCTGTCCATTACATTTAAGCTGACAGAAATGCTATATTGCAAGTCTTGTACTTTTACTATGGTACTGAGGGAGAAAATGGGGTCTTAAATGTTATAAGTAGATGTAAAACTATCAAAGGTATTGTTGGGACAGTGTGAGTGCTACACTACATCCTAAAGAATATAGAAGAATAATGTGGGATTGCTTTATTGTTTAAACAACAGATAACCTTGTCGATTCTCCAATTTCCAAAGCTACACTCCCCCATTTTGTGTAGTATATTCTGTTACTTTGGACTAAAAAAAAATATTGAACAACTGAAGAGCACCCAGCACAGAATGCAATTATTCCACCTCAGTTTATTCAGAGTAATAAGCCTCAGTTATCATACAAGCTACCAGTTTTAAACATTCAGAGTAGAATATACTCATCCCAGCACAGTTTCCATGGTAAAGAAAGCAAAGTGATGGTGCCTTTCACAAACACAGCGTTCACACTTCGGAACTATACATTGGTATGCCCCTTGAGTTATATGAGGTTGTACGTAAAACAAAGCCTTGAACACACACGCAAAAATGGCCTGCCACTGCACTACCTGTTTTCATACATGTTCTAGTCTAGCTACTGCCACACAGAATCCACATCTACAACTGAAAACCACAGGTAACGCTGGGGGGAAGGAAACAGGTTGGCAGCCAGTTTACTGCATGCAGTCCGGTCAGAAAAAAATGAAGGTGAACTGCGGCTCTTCGTAGAGGAAAAGAAAAGAAAAAGGAAAAGGCAGTAGTGAGTGATTCTGGGTCTGTACATTTCTATATTCACAAGGCACTTGGAAAACACGGAAGTAGATTCTCGAGGACTGACAACACACAGTTTGGTTTTAGGTAAAAGTGGGGCGCATAGTGTTTTGGCTCCCCGCTCACTGTAAGGCAAGGCAGAGAGAAAAAACTAAATGAAACAAAGGAACACAAACATTTGAGTAACTTGTTTAAAACGTGTAAAATATTTCCAACTAAAAATCTGAAATTTCTTCTTAAAATGACAAAAAAGGCATCTTAAACAACAGGGTACTGTAAAAGCAATGCATAGCTGTCTTTTAAAGCAACATACCGTTTTGTTTCAATATCAAAAAACCCTTGAAGTTAAGCCTTATGTTGACCTTTTTCTTCCATTTTAATGTCAGTCATGTCCAAATGCTAACACTTGTGCACATGTACATGTCAAAAGGAGAGTATGTCACATTATCTGATCAAGCTGCAGCTTAGACAGATATAAAGCTGTGTCCTGTCCGCTTTCAGCCTACAGCTCATTTTTGCTTATCTGTACAGTTCGGTAAAAAAAAGGCATAGCAGTTGTGCATAAAATGTTTTTTTTTTTGCTTAGAGAAAGCTTGTTTTCTTCTCACGAGCACTCTCTGAATGCCATATTTGGCAACGTTTCTCAATTCTGTCCAGGGGTTCAGGGTTGGGGAGCTGCTTATTTGAGATTGAAGGCCAGCAGCGGTCTCTCCTCCCGTTTCTGCCAGGGGCTTTTTTTGTTCTCGTCCTCCCCGCTGTCGTCGTGACCGGGCATGTCGTCCGGGGGGCTGCTGGGAAGGTGCACCTGCGGCAGGGTGCGCTCAGTCCTGAACACCGCGTCCTCTGCTTCCTCCTCCTCGTGGAGAGGTGACGGAGTCTCCTCTACCTCCTCCCTTTCCTCCTCCTCAGGGCCCTGGGCCTCCTGCAACAGGGGCCCCAGAGCATTGTCCTCAGGACTGCAGTCGGGCGTCCCATTTTTGCTGCCGTCAGGCCCTGTGTCATCAACGTACACCAGCTGGGTGTAGGCCATGGTGGGCGGGGCCTTCCGCTCCCGCGATTTGCGGCCTAGCTTAGGCTCGTTCATGTCCACCCCAGAGTCCAGGCTGGCGTCGTTGCTGCCGCTGTGGCCCGCCCGCTGCAGGTCGATGTAGGAGTGGCGGATATGGGCATTGGAGTGGCCGTCCAGGGACACAAACCACGCCCGCGGGTGAGGCAGCGGCTTGCCGCCGCGCAGCTCCATCAGTGTCTTCTCGGCCAGGAGCTGGTCCTCGCCGTTCATCTGCACCAGGCCTGCTTCGCTGAGGGACGCCGGGATGGACAGCGACTCGGGCATGGAGGTTGTCTGCAGGGCCCAGTCCCCATCCTGGGAGTCCTGGAGGGCGTGGCCTGAGGGGTCGCGGGAGGCTAGCCGGATGGGCTCCGAGCTCTCCGGTCCCAGGGGCTGGTGGGACGCCGAGAGCTCGGCCTGGATGGTCTCCAGGTCGCTCTGCTGGTCCGTCTGCAGAAGGAGGGGTTGGCCGGCGTACGGGTGCTCCCCGGGGAGCTTCATGTAGTGGGCCGGGATGACCAGCGTGGGGCGCACCTTCCTGTATGCCCCCTCCGTCATCTGGTCCACCGAGCTGCAGCAGAGGAGCTGCCCGGGCCTGGGGAAGGAGGTGGGCCTCTCCAGGTGATCCACCGACCGGGACAACAAGTAGTCGGCCGGCCTCCGGTCCACTATTGGGCCCTTGTCAGGCGTGCTGGGTGCAGGCCGGCCGGCCTCATTGACACTGTTCTTGCTGTCGGCGGACAGCTGGCTGGCCGACGCCCGACCCCTGCTGCTCCCTCTTGTTCAGCAGCTGCTGGGACGAGGTGGAGCAGTAGCTGCGGCGGTAGCTTTCAAGGGCGGGCGACTCGTAGCCCTCCGAGGGCTCTTTGAGGGCAAAGGTCTCCACGGACTTGTGGTAGTCTTTCAGCAGGCTGGCCCGGGACGTGAGGTTGTTGAGCGAGGCCCCGCCCTTGTCCCGGACCTCGTGGTGGTGGGTGAGCAGGTCCTTGCGAGACAAGTCGTAGGAAGGCTTGAGCATGGGCGTGTGCAGGTCGGGCTCGGCTGCCGTGGACACCAGCTCCAGGTGCACCTCACTGATCAGGTTGAGGTGGGACATGGACGTGGCCTGGTCCCTCTTGGAGCTGTCCAGCGCAGAGGACAGTTGCAGCTTCCGGTGGTGCTGACGCGGCTTCAGGCACTTCCTCCTATGACACCAGGACACAGGATCACTATCACCATCATACCCCTAAACCCAGGCTCGGTTATCTAATCTATACAATTGTAACCACACATCTAATATAGTCTGGTCTATCCAATCTACCACATAACATGATTAGACAACACTTGCGGTAATTGATAAATACTAATACTATACAATATTAAATTATATTTAGTGTTTGGGACCTTGTGATTAACAAGTCTGTGTGAAGTGTGTGGAAAAAAGACAAAACAAATGTGAAAGGGTGGTATCGAAGTGTAAAGCCCATAAAGATAAGATAAAAAATGTTAACTCATTAAGAAAATATAGCTGGTCGCACAGCGAAGCTAACAATACAAACAATCTCAAACAAAAGACAGGATTCAATTGAGAATGTTTCAGAACCACTATTCAACCAGAAATAAAACATCTGACCAATCAGTGCCATTTAAAAAAAAAAAAGATAATGCAGTGGTCAATAAAGTTACTTTTTGTTTTTTTTGGTCATGAGAGATATGGATTGGCAAGCCAAAGGAGGGGTGTGGCTGCTAGCAAACAACAGTATCATCACAGTTTCCACTTCCAGTCATGTGACTGGAGCCACCTATCTAGAGTGGCTGCTTGCCAGCAGGGACGACTGCAGGATGAAGGGCATTGAAGGGAGGCAAGAGGGGCGTGGTCAAGCACCTGCAGTAATAGAGCAGCAGACAGAGCAGAAAGAGGAGGATGACGGCCATGCCTCCCAGGATGGCCAATAGGAAGACGGTGTGGTAAGTGCTGATGTCTTTCGCCACCACCGCGCCTGAAACAACAGGGTTCACACGGGTCAGACACTGCATGCGCTGGAATGGCAGTTTACTGCTGACATACTAACTCTACTGGCCTGTGAGTTGCCTGTTTCCAGAATACACACAAATCATATGAATTCATTTCATTGAATTAATTTCACTAGGTATAGCAATGACCTTCATTTACTTCGGCGACGGTGTCTTTCGAGTCACTGCTGGCCTATCCACACCTGCCCAAAGAGCACTGCAGCTAAAGCAAATGCTGTGTCCCACTGCTGGCCTATCCACACCTGCCCAAAGAGCACTGCAGCTAAAGCAAATGCTGTGTCCCACTGCTGTGGATCCCAGTAATAGTCTGCAGTGACAGCCCAAGTGTCTCCTCTAGGATTTGAACCCGCAATCATTTTTTTCTACAGTAAATCTGAATGTGAACCACGTATGTCCTACTGTTGCAACTTGACAAGAGCTAACACAAGGGAAATAGTTTTAGATGTTTTCACTCCATGGCATTACGGTACTACAATGTGCAACAACAGCTAAAAATAATAAAATATTTAAATAGATATAGTGAAGTGCAATTATGGCAGAACGCCAGCTTTGCTTTAGCATAAATGGAGTTATTGAAGAGAGGGGGGGTCAGGAATCATCTTGATGCTTTTGACTAACAACTGCATTCTGATTACCAGAAATGACTGTAGACCAAAATAAATAAACTATGTACATGTTTATTCCCAGTAGGCTCTATTAACCATGTGAAGCACATGCTTTTTAATACATACGATTCTATAGACTCACCAGATATTCAGCTCCATATTGTTAAATTAGAATGTTCTGTCTATTCAATCTTTGAAGCTGAAACATTCCAAGTTTGATGCATTTAGTAATATTCATGAAGAGGCATGACCACGGACAATACTGTAGAGATGGATGTTCTGTATTGTCATAAAGCACTGGAGCCTCTTGCTGTTACGAAGAAGAGAGGATGGAAAGGATGCAGTCGCTGACAATCTGGTTAGTCTACAGAATCTGCGCTATCACCATGTTCTTGTGCTGTGTGTATTCAGAGGTATTTCCCATTCCCACGCTCCATGCCTCTCCCCATTGGCCAGCCTCGCGTCAGGTGTCTTCAGTCCCTGGTGCAGTCTTACCTGTGTTGAGAGGGGACATGGCTGCGACCCAGTACCCCAGTTGGGGGGCAATGTAGCTAAGAGTGAGCTGGCCCCCCTCCTTCTGCACGTACCCCAAACTACTCTTCAGCCAGACCCCTGGAAAAAAAAAAAAGCCAAACCCCCCCACCTTGAGTTAGAAGTGGAGGCCTACACATCCCACAAACAGATCTTGATATTGTCGAGACGGGCTTGTTCCATTCTCTGCCTGCTATAATCCCATCCAGGTAAGATGTTGGTCAGTGACCCTTGTGTATAGTCTCTGTGAATGTGTCCAGACTCTGTTAGTGCTGTTGAAAATAAAGACCAGTTCATAAGGCTCTGCTTGCTTTCAGATGCGCACAGATTTATGGGAGGAGCCGTGAACAACATACCGTACAGCTGGCCTCACACAACCAGGGCTCGGACATTCCATTCAGTGCTCTGTTGGGGCGGCAACCATCTGATTTCAATTTACTCAAAATAGATACATTTACAGTGAACTGACCCAAGAAGAGCAGACCGAATGGTGGCGAAAGCTGAGAAACAACACAACACTGCAAATTAACTGAGCAAACGCTCATTTTATTTGGGTCTTGTGGTTAAAAAAAAATGTTTTACTATAGATCATTACCCACAAACTGAAAAGTAATAATAAAAAATAAAAAAACGATAAAAACATCAGTGGTTTTTTTTTTGTTCTGGTTTACAATACAGTTGAATGTTTACATGTACTCATGTCAGATTCTGTTATTACCTCTTTTGACCTCTTCCCCATACCCCATCCCCATACAGTGATTAAAACATATTTTTCTTCTTCATCAAGATGTACCCACTGGTATAATTCTGCATTCCACCACTAGGTGGTAGCACATATACAGTGTCATTTTCACCGAGGCCAAACCCTGGCTTTCCACACAATCTCAGTACTGCAGAGATCATCGTCTCTAAACCAATGGTGACACTGGCTCTGGTTTCAAATTTACATGAGGGCGTTTATCTTTATTTATAAAGATACTACACAACATAAACACAGTATGTGAATTATAGTAGTGTGTGTGTGTGTATTATATATAATATATACACACATTTAAGAAAAATATTACATTATAACCACTTAGCAGAGAACATCAGTGACACTCTCAGGACTACAAAAATGCTGTATAACCAATAAGGCACAGAGGCCCATTTATTATTATGAAGAAATTCCATAAACAATGATATTCATACTTGAGCTATGATATTTCCTCACGTACACTGCTTTTATATTTTTGAGAAGCAGCAGCTCCTGCACATTTAAATTGAAGCATTTTTCAGGTGAAACATATGCAGCTTTTACATAGTATTCTTTTACAGCTGGATATACACTAAAGCAACTCACATTAGTCACTTTGCTCAAGGATCAAACCTACAGCCTTCCTAGGTTACAAGCCAAGTTTCCCAACCATTATACTACGCCACTGCCCCTTTCAGCACTGTGTCTCTATGGGCTTCACTCAGTGCTCTGGAGATGGGAACTGCAGTGAGAGCCAAAGGGGAGATGGAGTGTGTGTTTAAATCGGTTCTCTCACTCCCTTACTAAGAAGGGAGAGTTGCCATCCCTGACAGACTGGTGACTCAGCAGGTTCATTCCCTCCCTCTCTTTCCCTGCATCTCTCAATCTCTCTGCTACTCTCCATAGCCTCCTCCTCACTGTGGCTCCTTCCTAGGTAGTTGTGCGTTCTCTCTCTCTCTCTCTCTCTCTCTCTCTCTCTCTCTCTCTCCTCTCTCTCTCTCTCTCTCTATAGATATCTCTCTCTCTCTCTCTCTCTCTCTCTCTCTCCCTTTCCTCCTTGGTTGCTCTCTCGCTCTCTCTCCCTATAGATGTCTCTCCCCCTTGCTCTCTCTCCCTCCCTCCCTATAGATCTCTCCCCCTTGCTCTCCCTGCCTCCCTGTGCAGCCGAGCGTAACAGGATCCGCGTCGTGTCGCAGCCGGCCGTGCCATCGATTGCGGAGCCCCACGCCGGCTGGGCCTAAGAGGGATTTGGGCCCACGCTGCTGACACAGGCTGTGTAAATCTGTCACTGGGCCACGCTGGGATTGATGGCGCTGCTCAGAGAGGAGAAAAAAAAGGCCGAATGGTACCCCCGCGTTCAGCGGGACGGGCGCGACTCGCGAAGCGGCTCAGGTCGGTCCCTGGCACTCGCGCCAGCGCTGTGCTGCGCTGAGAATATGCTGCAGTCATTTCTAAACTGGCCCATGTTTGTGACGTTTAAAGGAATCCTTCCCAGGGCTCAGCAAAATGGCTCACAGCCGGCGGCGTCACACAAACGGCCCAACACGTCGCGTTTACCGTCTTCAGCAACTATTTAAAGCCACTACAATAAAAGACACCTTTCTATAGACAAAATGTGACATTTAAGCTATTGAAACATTTTGCCATTTAACAGACAAAAACTTTACTTGTGTGGCAACGACTGTGCTCAAATAAATACGAGGACAATAGAATATTGTGCGATTCATACCAGAAGAGCAGGTTTCGCGCTCTCTTCTCTTTAAATAGCGGTTCATTTCTGACAGAGCAAACAATGGCGTGCTCACAATGCAGGCCTGCGGAGCACTAATCGGCGCGAAATATTCAACGGTCGCTGGAGAAATTTCAGATTCTCTGTTGCGGAATCAAATTACGGCGCTCTGTTTTCCCGCCGGTTGCCAAGTAACGGGCGGGGTAAACAGGGGCGACCCGATGCGGCCGTTGACTGCCGGCTCTCTGCTGAACTTGTTTGGGTCGTCGGGGATCACGCGCCTCCTCAACAGTCGCGCCCAGTCATTGAAGGGGGGGCGATAAAGGGCCTCTCTCCTGAGCCTCGCCCTGAGGCAGGGGCGCGTACCCTCCCCGACGTGTACCCGGAGGGGCTCTTCTACCTGGGGGCATCAGTCCAAGCTGGGATTTGTTTGAGGGGCGTGTTTAAACGATCTGTCTGCCAAAGTGAATTTGTACCAACCACTCGTGTTCCACTCTTAAAAGGTAGCCGCAGTCTCAAACAGGGAAAGGGGAAGGTAAAAAAAGCTGTGTAAATATCCACTAAATGAAGACTATATGTTAGGTCAATAAGGTTACTTTATATGGTCTTATGCAACCACAGATGACCTCTCCAAAATTGAAATATCAATGAAATAGAATAAGCAAACTCTGCCTGGCCCTTCAGAATTGATTTCTTCCTGAATGTTCTGAGAAAGGCTTGAATCAATTCAAAGCTCCAATTACACATACACTGTAGAATAATCTTAAACTACTACAATTTCCCCGCAGAACAATTCAAGGTGACCTTTAAGGGGGGCATTTCAGTGGGCTCCTGAATATTATGCATTCTGTTTCTGATTAATGCATAATATTCTCCATAAACACTCTCAGAACAGGTCATGGGAAGCTAACCTGTGCCAATGCAGACAACCAGACCAGGTGAATACTAGATGTTGTGGCCCTCTAGGACTGAGTATCCCTGCTTTATTCTTACAGGCCAGAGGAATTCATCACACAAGGCTTACTGCATAGACAAAGCCACAGCAGGAAGCCGGCTGTCTTAAAGCAAGAAACGTCTAGAACACGGCTGAACAAACTGTGGAAAAATTAAAGATGCACCAAATATGCCTACCAAAGAGAGACACAGCAGTACACAGCATTCCACAACAGACAGAAAACAATGCGAGTGATTCTATTCGTGTCCTGTGCACTTTACCATCCTCGTCTGAGTAATACGGTAAGAAAGAACTCATTGATTCTTGCACTGAATCTACAGAGAAAATGCCTCAAGAAACAGCCCGCCAACCACACAGGTGAGCGAGATTATGTCTGCTTTCCATGACGTATATCAGACTATTATTTCCCCGCGAAGCATGTCTATGTAAATAGGTGAGGTAAGAGACGAGAGTAACCAGTATGGCTGCTGTTTCTTTAGCGTAGGAGGAATAGAGGAGGAAGAGAGAGAGAAGAGGAGCAAGGCTCTTCACAGCTGTGTTTACACTGATGTGAACTCCACGGTTTCATCATCATCAGCCGCTGGGTCACTGGGGGAGAGGGGTTGGCCCTCCTGTTGTGAGCCAACGGGGTTGGGGTTAGCGGGTGGCGTGTCACTGCGGAGCTACCCACCCACACATCTCCTGGAAAGAGAGTGTGTGCGAGCGACAGAAAGACAGAACGAGCTTGTGTGTGTGAGAGAGAAAGAGAAAGAGAAAGAGAAAGAGAGAGAGAGAGAGAGAGAGAGAGAGAGAGAGAGAGAGAGAGAGAGAGGGCCAAGTGTGCATTCATGTGTGTACAACTTTGTGTGCATGTGCATGAGAGAGCCAGATAGTGTATATGTGTGTGTATTAGCAAGCATGCGTGAGTGTGAATGCGTGCACATTTGTGAGGGGCAGTGCTGAAATCCATTTCTAAAAGGATGACCTGCACAGCCTGGATGGCAGACCCCCATGATGGCGGTAAGCCCCTCTCCGATGGACAGTTTACGAGCGCCGGGGCAGCGCGAGAGAGCGCCAAAGCCGAGGACTGTCCGCGCGGGGTCCGAATCCCGAGCCTCGTTAATGTCAGATGACTCATCCCTCCAGCTGCGGCCCGGAGGAAAAGAGTCGGATTTCTCGCTTTCATAAACACAGAAAATGCCTCTGTGGAGCTGTCCTGGATCTGCGAAGATGCTGCAACCATCACAGAAGGCCGCCAACTGTACAAGAGCGATCCCAACGTGTCCTTTCCGAGAGCATTTTATCAGGCTGCAGATCCATGTTTTTGGAAGGGGAAGCTTTTGGCACAGACGGTCTGCTCTACCTTCGGTCGAGATGTTCGCAGTGTTCTGCTGACAGCCCGTGTGATTGGGCATTCAGAAGGAAATCTCACAGCTGCTGTCCGTCTAGAGAGGCCTTGTATTCCCGCGAACGCAAGCCAACTGCCGTCGTTACGCTAAAGCTGAGCGTGTGATGGGTAAGACCTCTGCCCTGCATCCGTCTGTTGCCTGATGGCTAACGCTAAACAGGGCGGTGCTTGTGTTGGCACTCGGATGGGAGACAACCCTAAAAAAAACTAGAGTATTCCCTCTGCCTCTGGACCTACCAGAATACTTGTGTACCTGTGCGGTGATGGGGCCATTACGCTGTGCTCATTACAGATGACGCAGCCCTTACTGCAAATAGCAAGGGCTTCCCCGGTGTCCTGACCAAATTCTCAACCTGACTCTCTTAATCCAGTCAACTCATCACCCTCTAGTTTAATTGCTTAAACAAATCTCTCCCTCTCCTCTACAGGTGGAGGGAGAGTATATAAGAAACGTTTGTGCCTTAAGAAAACCTACATACTTATATTCACAGCGAACACACACAAATGATAGACATTATTATGATGCTTCATGATACGCTTCACGTTACCTTTACCTAAAACTAATGCTTTAAAGAAAACTGTAATGTATAGAGCTATGTCAAACTGGAACAAACTACCACTGTATTTAACCCAGATTACCAGTAAAATCAGTTTTAAAAATAAATGAAGAACAGCAATTATTCAGAAATAAACCAGTTTAGGCTACATAGGATATTCTGAAGGCTGATTATATTTGTGGTGCTAACTTAGGTAATTCTTCACTGTGCACTAGTATTACGTGTCTAGTATTTGTTTCCTTTAACTATTTACTGTTAAGATGACATTATGAATGTTAGAAAACTACTTATTGTCTCTTATTTTGTATTTTATCTTGTTTTACTGATATTGTGGATTGTATATAATGTGATATTTGAATGTCTTGTCTTGTCTTTTGTGTGGACCCCAGGAAGAATAGTTGTTGCTGAGGTAATAACTAATGGGGATCCTAAATAAACTAAACAGGTGATGTTTTGCATTTTCACACACAAAAGAGCTGCTGTGCATCACCCAGGTCCCCGGCCCACCCAGGCACACACCCAACTTCTCTCACGCTTTCAAAGCCCGGATTTTCATTTCCATCTGTTTTAGGTGCCAAATTCACACATTGCTTCCCACGGGTAATTACACCCATTCTGCATGCGTTCATTCAAATTTGTTTTGATTTAATATGACTGAACGCAAACATACTGCATTTACGCACCCAACTGCAAGTGGGCCAATGATAACCTGCGACCTCCGAGAGGAACTATGAAACTCGAATGCGACGTTACTTAGGCTGAAGTTTAGGCGCAGTCCTTAATACCAAGGTCAACTTCGGGTTCAGCATTTGCAATGTTCTTTGTGACTGTGTGAGGGACTTCAGATTTACTGCCAAGAATTTGGTCGCTTGTCAACATCTTGAAGCGCAGCTAGCCCGTTAGTGAGTTTCTCTGCACAAATACACATGGTAACACATGGTCTGTGAAGAAAAGCCACAAAGCCGTCATTTACCCCAGTCACAGCACCCCACTTTGCAGAGTTAACCATAAATTACAGCCTTTCACTTCCTTAGAAGTGACATCCGTAATCGTCTTTCCAAATGTCATCCAGCACCCTCCTCCCCTGACCACGACAGACTGAATAAGTCAAACACACACTGTCAGCCCATCTAAGCAGTTCAAGAAGAATGTCGGTATATTATTGCGATCCGTCTTCCCCATGACAACAGAGTGTGGCGCACAGATAATGGGCATCGATGTAGTAGGGAACTGGGCTTGAACCTGAGGTTGCAGGTTCAAATTGACGAGGCACAGCTGTCATAACCCTTAGCATGGAACGTGACTTGCATCAGTAAGTATATATACAGTACCAGCCAAAATTTGAACAAAGTTTTTTTTCCGTTATTTTTACTGTTTTCCACATTTTGGAATAGTAAAGACATCAAAACTATGAGATAACACAAATTAAATTATGTTAAACAAATTTTAAAAAGTCTTATATTTTAGATTCTTCAAAGTAGCCACCCTTTGCCTTGATAACGGCTTTGCACATTCTTGCCATTCTCTCAAACAACTTCTGTGGTAAACAGGTATTCCACAGGTAAACAGGTGATGCCATCATGATTCTGTATAAAAGGATATCAAAAGACTCCTGATATCTTATTTCCAGGTACTCTTAGAAGCAATACTATAACCTCTCTGCATTTGAATGGATCTCTGTGGGAATTGGGGGGTGGGACTAGATTAAACTGAAATTACACAGGAATAGTATGGAACCCATGGTTGGCTAAATGTATTTAAGTCAACAAGGGTCTGAGGTATCAAATGAGTCTCAAACCATCACTCTGCTGCCAGATAGATATGGATGGATCTTGAAGGGTTGTTTCTCCTGACAAATTTTCCTATTGAACTCTATGGAAAAATAAGTCAGGAGAAGAAACCCTTCAAGTTATCCATCCATATCTACTGTATTTCTGGCAGCAGAGTGATGGTTTAAGGCTTGTTTGATACCTCAGACCCTTGTTGACTTACAGCCATTTAGCCAACCATGTGTTCCATACTATTCCCGCGTAATTTACATCTTAATCTAGTCCCACCCCCCAATTCCCATAGAGATCCATTCAAATGCAGAGAGGTTATAGTATTGCTTCTAAGAGTACCTGGAAATAAGATATCAGGAGTCTTTTGATATCCTTTTATACAGAATCATGATGGCATCACCTGTTTACCTGTGGAATATCTGTTCACCACAGAGGTTGTTTGAGAGAATGGCAAGAATGTGCAAAGCCGTTATCAAGGCAAAGGGTGGCTACTTTGAAGAATCTAAAATATAATACTTTTTTAAATTTGTTTAACACTTTTTTACTGTATATATACACACTTACTGCACCAGGTATATATATATATATATATACAGTCAAGCCGGAAAGTCTCCCCACCCCTTTCACCTTCTCCACGTTTTATTACGTTACAGACATATTCCAAAATTGATTAAATTCATTTTTTCCCTCAAAATTCTACACACAACACCCCATAATGACAATGTGAAAAAAGTTTTTTTGAGATTTTTGCAAATTTATTAAAAATAAAAAACTAAAATTTCTCATTTACATAAGTATTCATACCCTTAGCTTTAACGTATTTTTAAAGTATCATATTTCATATTTGGTCGCATATCCTTTACATGCTGTTACTTCCTGAAGTCTGTGACCATCAACATCAAAAAACTGTCGATATCTTATTTCCAGGTATTGTTACAAGCGATACTATAACCTCTCTGCATTTGAATGGATCTCTATGGAAATTGGGGGGTGAGACTAGATTCAGCTGTAAATTACACTGGTACAGTATGGAACACATGGCTGGCTAAATGGCTGTAAGTTATCAAGGGTCTGAGCTATCAAACGAGCCCCAAACCATCACTCTGTTGCCAGATATGGAGTAGATGTGGATGGATCACTGCAAGGGTTATTTCTCCGGACTCATTTTCCTATAGAACTCTATGGGGAAAAAAGTCAGGAGAAACTACCCTTAGGGCTCTATTTTCAAACCAGCGCAAGGGGACGGTATAGTCAAACGCAAGCTTGTTGACAGCATCAACGTCTTAAAACTGGCGCTATGGCGTTTCTCAGCAATACCGCTAGGATCAACAAATTCTCAACATAACATCCTTTCGCTTGCGCTGCAGTGGGATGGGTGGCGCTGTCTGGGGCGTGTTCTAAAATACTTTCGGCTCAGTGACAATTTGAACCAACGAAAACCCATTGCGTTATGATCAGCTGGAACCACCTCTTAGCGGGAACGCAATAGACTCTGGCAATTTGCCAACTTATTCGTCATGTAGTTCTATGTAGTGTCTATAGGTACACTTCCATTTAATGAACAAATAGCCTATAATTATTATTAATTAATTAATTTTAATTTAAACTACTAGAATAAAACAGGACAGCTTACAAGAAACTTGCGATCATGTAGGCCAATAGCCTATAATATATAAATTACACATTGACACAGTTGAATCATAAGCCTACCATTTGAATCATAATTATGCCTACATCACCTAATGTAGGCTAATTAATGCATTCGCCACCTCCTCCCGTGCCTTCCGAACTTCTGGGAGACGAGGGGGTGTGGATTGTGATCCATAAATTACTACAGTCCTAGCCTGTACTTCTGTTGCAAGTATGTCTGATTCCTGTGCGGAAAATCTTGTCGTTGACGGTCCAGTGCGTTTGGGTTGCTCATTATGAAATTGCATGGAGCGATTGCGTTCCAACGCGATTGCGTTTTAAAGCATGAGAACAACAATTTGATTGGCTACCATAGAGACACACCTTGGACGTTTAAACCCAGCCTTTTAGCAATACCGCCATAAGGTGCGCTAAGATTGCCGTCATGAAATTACCAAATTTCTCGCCGACACGCCCTCAGAGCGATACCGCCAAGCGATTACTCTTGCGTTCACCATTGCGTTTGGTTTATTAAAATAGAGCCCTTAAAGTGATCCATCCACATCTACTCCATATCTGGCAACAGAGTGATGGTTTTGGGCTCGTTTGATAGCTCAGACCCTTGATAATTTACAGCCATTTTGCCAGCCATGTGTTCCATACTGTACCAGTGTAATTTACAGCTGAATCTAGTCTCACCCCCCAATTTCCATAGAGATCCATTCAAATGCAGAGAGGTTATAGTATCGCTTGTAACAGTACCTGAAAATAAGATATCGACAGTTTTTTGATGTTGATGGTCACAGACTTCAGGAAGTAACAGCATGTAAAGGATATGCGACCAAATATGAAATATGATACTTTAAAAATACGTTAAAGCTAAGGGTATGAATACTTATGTAAATGAGAAATTTTATTTTTTTATTTTTAATAAATTTGCAAAAATCTCAAAAAAACTTTTTTCACATTGTCATTATGGGGTGTTGTGTGTAGATGTTTGAGGCAAAAAATGAACTCAATCTATTGTAGTATAAGTCTGTAACGTAATAAAACGTGGAGAAGGTGAAAGGGTGGGGAGACTTTCCGGCTTGACTGTATATATATATATATATATATATATATGGACAGAATTTAGAGTTGCTCTGGTCAAGGGAAACTAATAAGAAATGAAAAGGAGTAAAAGAATGTAGGTCTGCCAGTCTGTGTGATCTCATTGGGTATGTGGCACAGGGTGACAGCTTGGCCCCAGTGCTTTTGATTTCCAGTCACTCCTCTTTAGAGAGATAGCTGTGGCTCTGGTTTGATGGTGAAAGTTTCTCTGACTGATGGGTCTGAACAACAGGAGAAATGAATGCATATTTAATACAATGAAAACTACAAATAAAATAGCCTACAGTCTCAGAAAAAAAACTACAGTGGCGAATGATCACGTTCCACGTGCGTTGGTTGCAGTTCATGCTGAGAACAACGAGGTGGAGAACTGAGAAATATTTGAAAACTTTGCTCCCCGGCGGTAGACCAGAGTTCCCAAAATATCACAGAATTCGGTCGGACAGATGGAGCTATTCCAAATGCCCGGAATCGCATTCTTGTGTCCCAGAGACACGGGGGCTGCTCATAAAGGCTGGGAATGGGTGCGGAAATTCGAACCTGGCGACGGGCGAGTGGCTGGAATGCGCTACTAATGAAGCGCTAATGCGGCCTTCCTCTCTGCTCCTCTGGCCCACAGACACAGCTCTGGACACACCCCAGGGCAAGGTGAGAAAGACCATGTTTTTTTTTTTTTTGCACTCTCATTACCTCTCATTTTGGGGGCATCATAAAGACTTAATGGAATTCTGTCAAACACACCTGCATAATTCCAGTACATGCATGTTCCACCCCCCCATCATCAGGCATTCAGTCGAAGTGCAAACAAAGCCATTGTTTGCAGAGCAGTTGTTTAAACGCCAACCTTGCGCAATCAAAATCATGATCTTTGAATAGTAACCAAAGAAAATTAATTATCCGCTATTGTTGACAGGGGGTGGGGTGGTGTCCGCGATCATTGACGGGGGTTATACTTTCGCCTTCTCGTAACAAACAAATCCTTTCTACTGTGCGTGGCCGCGAATTTCCACAAATCAAAACACTAATTATTGGCATTTCATATTTTTTATATAGCACAATTGGGGAAATGCTGAGATGCATTTTATCTTGAAGGGAAAAATGTCTTAAAACTGGCCATAGGTGGAGGGTTGGATACCTCCCTTTACCTCAGTTATAGAGTTGTGTGTATTTGTGTGCACGTCAGTAAAGAGATTTGTGTACTTGTGTGTACTATATTGAAGGAGTTCTCTCCATAAAAGTATGCCTCTTCATAAAGGAATCCTAGGAGAGGACGTTCCATCAATACAAGACCAAGACCCTGAAAGATGAGAGCGGTGATCCTAATCACAGAGATGATGTCATAAAGGCATCCGATATGACATCCAATCCCCCAATAAGAAAGCCCTTTCCCCAGATCAAAGTCACCCTCAGTAGAATAACCACCCCTTGGCCTGTAAAAGGAAATAATCCTCTGTTGTTTGCACCACCCAATAAAAATGTTTCACTGCAGCTGATGCTGTCCAAGCTATTCAGTTTGTAGGTAACTTGAAGGATTTTATACTGTAATTGCGTAAGAAGGTAAAAGGACAATAAATCGGTCTCTGAGTAACCGATTGCAAACCCTACTCAAATTAAACAATGTCATTTTATCTCAAGCCTAAATTCAAATGTGAGCCTTAAATGCGAGGTTATTTGGGTTTCTCAAAACGAGCCGCAGATGACACAATATCTGGCCTAGAGGATCTGGCTGAGGAAAGCACCCCCCCGTTCTCTCAGTGAATGGTTAATTCCACTGCCTCCCGTATTGTTGTGTGGGATTTCCTGATAAGCATTGAAATGAGCCACTTATCCTGCAGATCAGCAGGCATGCTCAGATGAAAGCGAGCCACCTCGGGCCCCTCCTTTTCCCCAGGGAACAGGCGCAATCCATTTGACTATGCAAACCAGGACCGCCAAGGTCAAACGTACGCGCAGCACTTCAACCGCCTGCTCTCACGGTGTTTACACGGGAGGGGCGGAGGAAATCTCTCTCCACATTTCACACTGTATCAATCTCTTTCATATGACTCTTTATCAAGATTAAAGAGAGTGTGGCCAAAGGCTGGCGAATAAACAGTGGGTTTCCTCACGCCCTGTGGACAGAAGACAAAAAAACGTGTGTTTCTCAACCGAAGATCATAAAAATGAATTACTTCAGAAAGGGGATTATAGCACCTTATTTGCTTTGGACAACAGATGTATTACAATAAATGATTACACTGTGATCCTGAAGTCTTGACGAAAAGCTTGTTCTTAATTATCTAGGATGTGGAAAAACCACAGAGCTCGTTCACATGAAAAACCACAGAGCAACATAGAAAGTCCAGAGTAATAGACTTGTAATCCCAATGCTAATATAAAATCGTATGTTGGTTAAGATCAACTGTTGCACAAAAAAAGGAACATTGCACAATTGTTCCTTGAAGCAAAAAACTCTCCAAAAAATTATGATCTGAAGAATCATTAGGAAGTAGATGTTAACCCCAGGATGTTCTAAGATAAGCATATTTCGCTTTCGTAATAAAGAGCACAGATCGATACACCGGTAAGTCTATCATACAAGATTGTACATTCTCAAAGCTATTTCATGTCTTCGCCCTTAGTCTATGTATGCACCAGAGTCAGATCACATTACATCATAACCAGAGGGTCAATGCTCACTAATTATTTAGCAATGTAAACAGTAGCACTTTGTGAGATTCTGAAGAGATCTTTCATGCTAAATATCAGTCTGTTAAAAACAGGCAGACAACAGTCACACGGGCCAAATAAAATTACAGAATGTAATTACTGCGTTAAAATCCTTGAAGCTGTTTGCCAGTGTGCAAACAAATGCTGAATTATGTTGGAGGCCAGCTTTAATGAGCACATCAGTGCGGTCTCAGTGGGCAAACGTATATCAAACAAACATTTTAGCTAATGTTCTGACTGCGTCCGTGGGCAGCTCTCTCCCACAATGCTCTGGGGGCAATCGCACATCCACGCAGACAACAAAACAAATGACAAATAAAAATGTTCAGTTGGTTTTGCTGCAACTTTAGCCACTCCAGATTTGTGCCTGGATGATGTGGGTTTACATGGTTTTTCCAAGGTGATGATGACTGTTTTTTCTGTTTTTTTTAAGTTTTCCTGCTAGTTTTTGCACTGTCCTTGGCTCCATGCCCCCATTCTCTCAACAGGTTTCCCCTGAAAAGTGCAAGTTCCTTCCTCAAATTTATGGTTCATTCAAACTGCACTTAATGGAAATTACTCAATTCCTCCGGAAGGTAACTGCACAAAGTCACCATCGCAGATATTGCACAGGGTTACATGTAGATTAACTTGGCACACAAAAAAGTGCACTTAAATTACATATCACACAAGATCTTATTTCTCTCAGTGACTACAATACATGCTACCAAAGAGTGGCACAGGATTAGAACAACAGTGTAAAATGTATTAGATGTAGAAAGTGAGCCACGCTCTCCTTAGGGGCGCAATACATTATAACAGTTCATTAAGAGCAGCATGTGCTGGCAAGACAAAACAAAGAGCATGGATAATAGAGAAACTTCCAGAAAAAAAAACTAAACAATGCAAACACAGGAGGCAAGTCCTGCTGCTTCTTACATTAAAGCTAAAAACCAGAAAATAATTACAGGCACTGCGGCCCATCTCAAAAGAACCAAATCGCCAGCCCTTGTTAAAAAAAACAAAGTAAAAATCTGGGTACTGATGCCCGTCTACCTCCATTGAAATTACAGCAACAAGAATGGGACTGCTTATCATTTGTGGGGACATTTTAAAAGGAAAAGGCTGCTGTTGTTCAGCCATTCCTGTGAAATAAAACTGCAGGGGGTCATTTGAGCAGCTATGGTATGTGAAAAGCATTGTAGGGAATTTTTATGAACGGCATGTTTAAAGTGATTGAGTCCCCAGACGATACCCTCAGTGCGGAGGGGTGTACGCGGCTTGTAAATCGTACATCTGTTTTGGTAGTGCGCGGCCCGCCCTTAAAGGCAGACCCTGCGGAATCGTGTTGCTACAGAGCCCTGGGATTTAGGATGGATTTGATGTTGGGTCTGGTAATAACAGCTCCTTTGACAGGCCGGGGGTAAATTACCGCGTGGGTAAAGTGCTAAGATTCGGTTCAGCTCATGTTTAATTGCCGGGACGTGCGGAGGTATCTGATGGAGAGGCATTTCTGAAGAGGAGTGGTCTCAGGAACACACACAGAGTACAGGTGCGCACACACGGCGACACGGGCTCACACCCGTGCATTATCCCTCTCTCAAACACATAAACCCACACACACTGTTCAATCAAACACACATGCACATACAAGTACACTCAGGAGCACACACGTACACATGCCATTCCTTAAAAAAGCGCACGTGCTATCACATACAAAAATTCACAAACTGAAACCGTAATGCATATTAAACCTCACAGGGTGACAATATTATGAGGAAGAAAATAACTCGCGACCAATACAGTCTTACATTTCCAGGCATGACTTAATAAGATCATTGTGATTAAGACTTGACTGTTTTGCATACAAAAGCAGGAGATTTTGCATTGCGTCAAACTTAAGCAAAAACCTTGGAACAGTCCAATGTTTCCACTGTGTCACCCTCTATTTGATCTGAAGCTTCCTATCCCACCTACCCGCATATTACAGCAGCCAGAGGAGCTTGGCCTCTGCCCACATGCCAGGCCACTCCTATAGAGCAGAGTTTTCCTTCTGCCGAGCCCTGTAATCAGAATGACTTCCCTCTCCTTCCCACAGGAAATCCCAGCAAAAACCCAAATAGGAGGCCAGCCTGGCTCCCCACCCACCCCGTGAGCACGCTAAACGGCTTATCTCATCAAAAGGGACACCACGAATGGACACAACTGCCCAGTGTAACAGCGATGCCGAGTGCCACCTGGGGAGTCCTGTTTGTTTGTGTCATTTAAACAGGGCAATAAGCTCATCATTAGCTGACGCATTGGGGCCTGTATTCCAAGGCTGTGTGTTCTACAAAGGTCCATCGGAAAGAAGAGGAACGTAGACCGTAGACGGTCAATTAAGGTCTTCTCCTAAACTCTGCTCATAAAAGCTCTGCTCTGCCCTTAGAAGACTGTCTAATCTACAATTTGACAGTGTTAGGTCTTTCCCCAGCTTATGGAATCACGGATGTCACATGACACCATACCGAGAGTTGGAGGGTGGACATGCTCACCAAGCTTGGGGTCGAACCTCCAGGCAGGGACATGGTCATTCTCCTTCAGGCCACTGTCGGGGGGCAGCGGGACGCTGACGCTGATTGGCTGGTTGACCTGCAGCTCATGCCCGTTGCTGCCCAGCAGGTGGACACTGATGGCCGTGATGGGGGTCAGCTCAAATCTCCTGTCGTTCCCTGTGGGGAGAGAGGGAAGGAGTGGGAGAAGCGGGGGAGATTAGCACTGCACTGACTGTGTGACTCAGCGTCACAGAACACAAAGAGGTTGGGGGGGGGGGGGGGTTGATAACGGGCCATTTTGCTGTTGGAGCTAGACTGGGATTGAGAATGAGGTCATTGGCTGTCACAAACTCTTAATTGGGGTGTTTTTCTGGCCCCCTTCTCCTTGCAATAATCTCACCACTGCTGTGTCTGAAAGACCTTTTGCACCGAGAGACTACTTTCTCTGGGTTAAGTCAAATAAACAAACAAACCGTTACATTACATTATAGTTTATGAAGTGATTTGATTTCACAAAGCCTTCACTATCACCCCGCTGTTGCTTAGCAATGTCCCTCGAGTTTAAACAAAACAAAAAAAGCCACATTCCATTCCAGTTTATGGTGTTATATTAGCCATATCACTTCCTGATTTCTGCTCTCCCGGGGCAGAAGCCCCTTTAAGAAAGTACGGCTTACGCTGCATAACAGGAGTCTCGTCAGCATGCGGCTCGAGTTCTGCCCACCAGACCAGGCCACTGCCAAAGCGTTAAGCCGCAGGGAGCCGACTGGTCGGACGCCCTCATTGTCCCATTAAGACACCCTCAAGACATGTCCTAGAAAATGAGTGTGTAGACAGGGCCTATTGTGTTTTGGGGGATGAGACCCCGGAAGGATATAGGTCCTTTGATGGATCCTCCTGCCGTTCCTGGGCTACTGACGACCCACCCTGAACAAAGCAAGGGCTGTGTTGTGCCTTCATTATGAACTGAGCCATTGTGCTACGCGGTGAGCTGCGGGGCAATTATCGGAGGTGTAATGCGGACATTTTCTTCTGCTCTCTTGAGACGGAAAGCTACGCAGCGCATTCATGACGGTGGTATAATTAAATGGCTAGTAATTTAAAATATACTGAATTCAATCATTAATCGTGGGGTAGAATGAATTTCATAGGAAGGACAAGATTGCATGAATCTGCGGTACGGATCCTTTTCTTTGACTCAGCACCTTCACAGTGCACGTGCAACAGGGAAAATGTGAAAAACCAAGAGCATCTGCAGAACTTCAAACTAAGCATGACCTCAGGCACACCCGTTTCAAAACTTTAACCTCTGCTGTCTTTAACCTCTGATGTCTTTTTCCCTTGAGAGTTTGAGCCAAACCATATTGGAATGAATGTTGTTTTGATCCGTGGGCTTTCGCTTGCTGACTCCTCTCGCTCGCTGACTCCTCTCGCTCGCTGACTCCTCTCGCTCGCTGACTCCTCTCGCTCGCTGACTCCTCTCGCTCGCTGACTCCTCTCGCTCGCTGACTCCTCTCGCTCGCTGACTCCTCTCGCTCGCTGACTCCTCTCAACCACCAAAAGTGGTTCAACTAGTGGTCCTGACAACCATAATCGAACAAATCTGGTGCTCATCCAGCATGGTCTTGCACCACAAAACCAAAGCGGTTCTCCCGGCGGTCCTGTAGGCCTGGCTAAGAGTCCCTCTCACCTGTTCCATTGCCACCCAGGCCCTGTAGATAGGGGAAGCGGTCCAGCTCCCAGGCAGAGCCAGCCACAGTCAGGAGGGCAGTGAGGTTGGTGTAGGTGGCATTGGCTGGCAGGCTCAAGGCTCTCCTCTGGAAGTGCACGCAAGGCTGTACCCGCAAACCTGGAGGGCCGAGGGACAGGGGGGAGCAAGGACATGCGTGGGTCACAAACCAAACACCATTTCAAAGCATCGAGACTGCGGGGAAAATGGAAACTTCACTAAGTGTACAAATTCAATAACGCTAGTAAACTCCTGATAATGTTTCAGGGAAGGGGACATGTCCTTTAAATTTGATATTAAGTCTTTAAAACGGAAGTGTTTAGGTTTGCCATGATATGATACTTTGATACTTGGTTATAAGCTGAGGGAAATACAAATAAAGCTGGAACAAACAAAAAAAGAAATTCCATTAAGCAAATTAAATAAATTACAGGGGGAAGTGGACCTCAGAGATATGAAAATCAGAATTATGGACTGACCAGTCAACCAAACAGGATATGAAGTAGAATAAACAATTATGCATTCCGAAGCTTCTCATTATACATACAGTATATGCTCTTTGTAATCACTGATGCGCAAACTGGAAAAACACCTGCCCCCTCTATAACTGTATGTCGGGTCCATCTAAAATCAGCAAGTTGGGAGCAATTTTCCAGCATAATAAAACAAAGACAACGGCAGCCTACCTTCGTGTGTACAATAAAACGGTCTTTTAAATACATTGCTTGACACAATGATGTATGCTTTCATTAATTAAATGTGCAGGAGCAGTTACAGCTGAGCTGGGTAGTTAAAGGCTGCCTGCTCATTGGCACATAGCCGTCCCCTCTTCAAAGTTCCCATGTCTTTTATAATGTGCGAGACCAGGGGCAGGCAACCCTGGTACTGAAGAGCTAGAGATAGCCCTGTTCTTTCTCCATCCAAGCCTATAACTACATCTCTGTATTAATCATTAGACTGGTAGTACTCAGCAGTTCACCATTCAGGCTCTGAACACAAGCTCTTAACAAAAAACAGAAACCAGGCCAGGCTTGCCTACCCCTGTGCTAGAATAATCCCTTACTTGCTTTGAACTCACAGTTTGGTCAGTATTAGCCATGTAATAGCTATGCTTCTAAATACTTTTTAGTTTCCCTGTAATGGACACACATACAGTCTTTATGACGTTTCAACTTGCAGTTTGCAATGTGGTCATTTTTGAGAAAGCAAGACAGGCAGTATTTTTTTTAATAACAGTTGTCAACTAAATGCTAATTATTATTCTAATAATGCATCTTAATATACTGCATCATTCAGAAACCTGAAACAAACAAAAGAAATTATGTTCAAATGAGAGCCCGCTTACATTCTTTATGATATTTAATATATTAATCCGCATATTATTACTTAGCATCTAGTGGGAAGCCAGTAAAATAAATGTTCCAATGAGATCCAGCATGTGGCTTTTTTGATTAGGCTCTTGGTTATAATTTAAAAAAATAAATAAGGCCAGAGTAATGCAAGTAACCGCTCCAATAAAATGACTTAATTTCAAATGGGTACCTTTCATCTTCACTTTCAAAGGCATGACCATTTCAGAGCTCGAAACCACCCCCATTCCCAGCGGAGTCACATCTCTGACGTTCTATCGTGCTTGGATTGGCGGCTGCCCGTCAGTAAAACGGCTCAACCCCGCCCCATCTGGGTATCTGGGATATGGACATCCTCCCTGCCCTGGCAGACCACAGAGCTGTCCCAAGGCGTGTCCGCCCGGCCTTGCTCCGACTCTCCCTGACTGATGAGGCCTGTACTGCTGCTCCCACAGGGAGGCCAGCGGTCGACTGATAGACACTCGGCACGCTCGCTTTCTCCCGCAGTGAGGTCATAGTGTTTGCGAGTGGATTCCTGTGCAGTGAGGCAATGCTCCGCCTGTGGACCCCATATTTTTATTATCATGCCTTTCTTTACCCACAAGGTCAGGCAATGAGGCAATGCTATACCTGCGAATTTCCAATTTAGCATTATTATTACCGTTTTATTATTTTATGTATTATCAATATTTTACCCTCTAACTCCAGATTGGTTGCATGAAGGATGAAACTAACATAGCTATGTAACATTCTCTAGTGTATTACAAATATATATATTTTGGAGCTGCTGGGTGGCTCATCTGGTTAAGGCACTGTTCTCATTGTAGTGCATGGCTGAGGGATCGAAATCCCAACCGTGCCAGTGCTGACTGTGGCCAATAGACCCACAGCACGCATTGTGTCCTTAGGCGGTAACGGCACCCAGGGTAAGGGAGGGTTCAGTCAGCAGGGCTCTCATTGTTCTGCAGCCTCCCCTGCTGGTTAAGCTGCACAGGAAGCGCCTTCCTCCAGCTAATCTCTACGCAAGCCTTATTTGTGAGCTGCAGTGTGCTGAGAAGTGGCGCTTGACATGCCGTACTTCGGAGGCGAATATGTGCTTGCCTGAGCTCTCCCGAATTGATAGTCGGGGGTCCAGTTACAAGAGCTGATATCTGATTGGGCATATATAAAAATATAGGATGTTGCTGTAATGTGCTAGCTGCCGTATAAGTGATTCCCTGGGCACAGAGGTAATTAGCGACATGCTTGTTCGTCAGGCTCACAGCACGAGTCCCTTTCCTGTGACCACCTGCTCTGCTGCTCTTCCCCCGACCTCCATACGATCATCTCAATCTCGTTAGTGCCATTCGTACTGGGGGCACAATGAACTACGCACCTCATAATTCCACACCCCACTCGAACCTCAAAGCACAGCGCTGAACATATGAACGTATGCTGGCTGCGAGGTAAAAACTGTTCGCTATATACCCGCCAGCGGAGTCAGAGTAAAGAGCAACTCCATAAGGGCACAATGCTGGCGGGGGAGGTCCTCTACAAATGCTAACAGGCATCCTAACATTGCAGGGTGCATTCCCCATGGGGTATGGGGAGTTGGTGCCTGTTTTCGGACAGCTGGGAAATAGCAAGACCACCAGAGTCTGCAGTCAGAGGAGATTTGAGAGCTACAAGCGGGATCCCTTCCCAGAATACAAAGCGCTGTTCCTCTCGGACAAAGCAGCACCTCAACCCCAAGAGACGGCCCGGGAGCGGGCACTCAGCCAGACACTTCACATAACTCTGTGTATAAATAGCACTGCTCCTTCAAATGCTTGGTTCCAAAGTAAAAAAAAAAAAAACATAAAAATTTTGCATGGGGCTAATAGCTAGCAAACGTCAGCTCTGATCTGGATAGACAAAAGAAGCAAAATTGCCAAAATTGCCATATGCAAGCGTAGCTGCATTTACCACCTTAAATAAAGGCCACAAATCTACGCGTACAATGTACAAGTCCTCTTAATGACTAAAAATGAATTCAGATTATGAACTAATCAAACAATATGACCTTTTTACCCAGTGAGGCTTTTATTAAGCATAGGAAACATCACCTCAATAAGGGCATTAAAAATGCATATTCCCAAAGCAAATGGAGGAGAAATCTCTGAATGGATCTTCGATCTTGGCTACAGATTTCATAGTCATACCATCTTTCTCAAAAACAAAAGAAGTCAGGGAGGGTTTAGATAAGACTCACGTGGCAATGAAACCACCCAAGTATGTACCCCTAATTTTATTTCTGACTGATATACGCACACTGCAAACAATGACAGTGGATGACCATTTATGGGCACATACTCTGTGCAAGGGTCTGGCTGTCATCCTTTTGCAGTGGGCTTTCAGTTAAGTGACGCTGAAATAAAGACACAGTTTTCACTCTCTATCCCAGGGGAGTTGTCTCATGAATGCGAAGTGATTGGAATTCCTCTTTACTGGCATGTATCCCCTGAGGGGGTGGTGATATTGGCTTAAGGGCAATTAAAGGGCCCAGACACTGCACCTGATTTACCCCTCCACCCCCCGCCCCGCCCCGCCCTGCCCCCACTCGCACCCGCCCCCGTTCAGCATCGTCAGACAATCTCGCCCAAGACCAGACTGGTCAGAGTTCCATTTGCAGGGTTCAAATTGATTGCATATGTCAAAAACCAGACAAATGACATGAGAAAAAGCTTGTCCTTAATTTGATTGCCTACATTCACAAAGACGTAGGCTACATCATGCAAGACATAATAACATGAAAGCCGAATGTTACAGGAACATTTGCACTTAAGTTCACTTTGCAGAGGGGGGGAGGCTGCAATTAATTATTTACATACTGACTGATGTGATATTTCTATGTGTGTGTATATACAGTATACATAAGTCCGTAAGTATTTGCACAGTGACACAATATTTTTTGTTTTGGCTCTGTACTCCAGCACATTGGATTTTAAATGAAACAATGAATACGAGGCGCCGCTAAAGTACAGACTGTCAGCTTTAATTTAAGGGTATTTACATTCGTATCCAGTAATCCATGCAAGGAATTACAGCCCTTTTTATACACAGTCCTCCCATTTTAGATGACCGAAAGTAATTGGACAAATGAACATGATGTTAAATACAAATACTGCAGTCATCTTCAATTCCGGTTTGTTTCTGGGAATTTTTGGCTTCAGGCTCGTCTTCAGCAAGTGAAACGCATGTTCAAATGGATTCAGGTCAGGTGCTTGACTTAGCCAATCAAGAACATTCAATTTATGTCCCTGAAAAACTCCTTGGTTGCTTTAGCAGTGAGTTTGGGGTCATTGTTCTGCTGCGAGGTGAAGCGCCATGTAATGAGTTTTGAGGGATTTGGTTGGATCTGAGCAGATAACATGTTTCTGTACAGTTGAGAATTCATCCTGCTGCTGCAGTCACATCATCAATGAAGACAAGTGAGCCAGTTCCAGTGGCAGACATACATGCTAAAGTCACAACACTACCGCCACCATGTTTCACAGATGAGGTTTGCCTTGATCATTAGCAGTTCCTTTCTTTCTCCACACTTTCCTTTTTCTATCACTTATACAGGTTAATACTTAGTCTTATCTGTCCATAAGACTTTGTTCCAGAACTCTACAGTTTTTTTCATGTACTTTTTATTTTTTTTTAGCAAACTGTAACCTGGCCATTCTGTTCTTGTGGCTTACCAATGATTTGCATCTTAAGGTGAACCATCGGAGGTTATGGTGGTGTAGCCTTATCTTTATTTTAGTCTTTGACACATCTATGCCCACATCTTGGAGAGTGTTCTTGATCTGTTTGACAGTCGAAAGGGCTTTTTCCTCACAATTGAAAGTATTCTTCGGTCATCCACTTCGGTGGTCTTCCGACCTGGTTGTTTGCTATTTCTGAGCTCACCAGTGCTTTCTTGCTTCTTAGCAATATACAAAACAGTTGTTTTGCCAATGTGTCCGGTCGATTTATTCAGATTTTTCCACCCTGTGATGGCTTGCTTTAGTGGCATTGACACTTCTTTGGTCCTCATGTTGAGAGACAACAGCATCAGACTCCAATTGCAAATGCCAGAATCAACTCAAGACTATTTGTTAGTTTTCTTGTGCAGCAGCCAATTGTCAAATTACTTTTGGTATAAAAATGGCTGCAATTCCTACATGGTTCACCTGATATGAATGTAAATACACGCAAATTAAAGTTTAATTTCAAATACAATGTGTTGTATATAAACAGAGCCAAAACAACAAAAATTGTGTCATTGTCCAAATACCTACGGACTGCACTGGGTACATATAGGTATGGGGCATACCAAGCCGTAACTTGTCGGATAGCATACCTGTACTACAGTATATACAGTCAAGCCGGAAAGTCTGCACACCCCTTTCACCTTCTCCACGTTTTATTACGTTACAGACTTATACTACAATAGATTGAGTTCATTTTTTGCCTCAAACATCTACACACAATAGCCAATAATGACGAAGTGAAAACAGGTTTTTAGAAAACATGCAATTTTATTTTACTGACAAAAATAGGTTATTTAGGGGTCACATATCTGTACACACCCTTAGCCTAATACTTGGTTGCTGCACCTTTGGCAGCGATTACAGCTTCAAGGCGTCTTGGGAAAGAAGCTACGAGCTTGGCATACTTGTTTCTCGACATTTTTACCCATTCCTCTTGGCATATCCTTGCAAGCTCCGTCAGGTTGGATGGGGAGTGTTGGTACACAGCCATTTTCAGCTCTTTCCACAGATGTTCAATTGGATTCAGGTCTGGGCTCTGACTGGGCCACTCAAGGACATGCACAGACTTTCTCCGAAGCCACTCCTTTGTTCTCTTGGCTGAGTGCTTCGGGTCGTTGTCATGTGGAAGGTAAACCTTCGCCCCAGTCTGAGGTCCAGAGCGCTCTGGAGTAGGTTTTCTTCAAGGATCTCGGTGTACTTAGCTGCATTCATCTTTCCCTCTATCAGGACTAGTCGCCCTGTTCCCGCTGCTGAAAAACATCCCCACATCATGATGCTGCCACCGCCATGCTTCACTGTAGGGATGGTATTAGCCAGGTGATGAGCGGTGCCTGGTTTCCTCCAGACGTGAAGCTTGGTATTCAGGCCAAAAAGTTCAATTTTGGTTTAATCAGACCAGAGAATCTTGATTCTCATGGTTTGAGAGTCCTCTAGGTGCTTTTTGGCAAACTCCAAGCGGGCTGTGATGTGCCTTTTACTAAGGAGGGGCTTCCGTCTGGCCACTCTACCATAAAGGCCTGATTGGTGGAGTGCTGCCTGGATGGTTGATCTTCTGAAAGGTTCTTCCATCTCCACAAGGATACGCTGGAGCTCTATCAGAGTGACCCTCGGGTTCCTGCTCACCTCCCTGGCCAAGGCCCGTCTTCCCCGATTGCTCAGTTTGGCCGGGCGGCCAGGTCTAGGAAGATTCTTGGTGGTTCCAAACTTCTTCCATTTACGAATGATGGTGGCCACTGTGCTCTTTGGGACCTGTAAAGCTGCAGAGATTTTTCCGTACCCTTCTCCAGATCTATGCCTTGACACAATCCTGTTTCTGAGGTCTGCAGATAATTCCTTTGACCCCATGGCTTGGAGTTTGCTCTGACATGCACTGTCAACTGTGGGACCTTATATAGGCAGGTGTTGGCAATCCCCAATCATGTCCAATCAATTGAATTTATCACAGGTGGACTCCAATTAAGTTGTTGAAACATCTCAAGCAGTATCAGTGGAAACAAAATGCACCTCAGCTCACTTTTGGGTGTCATATCAAAGGGTGCGCACACTTGTGTACATATGATATTTTACATTTTGATTTTTAATAAATTAGCACAAATGTCTAAAAACCTGTTTTCACGCTATTTTGTGTAGAATTTTGAAACAAAAAATGAACTCAATCTATTGTAGAATATGTCTGTAACGTAATAAAACGTGGAGAAGGTGAAAGGGGTGTGCAGACTTTCCGGCTTGACTGTACCTGTGTATACCGTATATATATATATATATATATAAAAATAAATAATATGTTCCATAATTCATTGGACAGTGACACATTTTTTGTTATTTTGGTTCTGTACTCTAGCACTTTGAGTATGAAAGGATACAATGATTCAAGTTATCCATGCATATCTACTGCAAATCTTGCAGCAGAGTGATGGTTTATGGCTTGTTTGATACGTCTGACCCTTGATGACTTTTAGCCATTTAGCCAACCATGTGTCCCATACTGTTCCAGTGTAATTTACAGCTAAATCTAGGCCCACCCCCCAATTCCCATAGAGATCCATTCAAATGCAGAGAGGTTATAGTATTGCTTGCAGGAGTACCAGATATATAAATAAGATTTGTACAGATAGGGGACAACATATCAACATGCCTGAACATCAACTGTGGGGTCACACAGGGTTCAGTCTTAGGACCAAAATTATTTATACTATATATCAATGACATAATCAAAGTATCTGACGTTTTAAAATTAATTTTATTCGCGGACGACACAAACATCCTCTGCTCAGGAAAAGATCTCTGGTCACATCAGTGAACAATGAAATGTCAAAGCTTCACACGTGGTTTAATATTAATAAACTATCACTAAACCTTTCAAAGACAAAATTCATATTATTTGGGAAAAGAGGCATGAAGGAAAACATAAACTTACAGGTAAATGGTATCAATATTGAACGAGTGAACGAACATAAGATTCTGGGGGTTACGGTAGATTGCCTCCTGACATGGAAACCACATGTGAAGCTAGTTCAATGTAAGTTGGCCAAAAGTGTGTCTATTTTGTGGAAAATGCAGAAATTACTAAATCAACATTCACTTAGGACAATTTACTCAGCACTCATAACACCTCACCTGCACTACTGTGTTGAAGTATGGGGGAACACTTATAAAGAAACTACAGAGATGCTGTTTAAACTTCAAAAAAGGGCATTGAGAGTGGTATATGGTGTCCCATATAGAGACCATACAAATAACTTGTTTATTAAGGCAAAGTTTCTTAAGTGGCAGGATATAATTAAATATAATACCATACAAATATTATTCTTAGCATCCAAAAATCTCTTACCCTCAAATATACAGAAACTGTTTCAAAAGAGAGATGACATGCATAACTTAAGAGGAAACATGATATATAAACAAAAAACTATAAAGTCAACTCTCAGAGGTCATTCATTATCCATTGTGGGGGTTAAGCTCTGGAACGGTTTACACGATGAGCTTAAAATGTCTATAAACCTAAAGACCTTCAAGAGTAAGATAAGAAGTAAGATGGTAGGAAATTATTAAATGGGGACTGTCTGCTGTTGAAATGAAACAAATGAAACAAATTGTTTTGACTAATGTATGACATGTATATTCAAATTCGACTTATTTGGACCTAAATGTCTATTTTATTTTAGCTTATTTTTTCTTTCTCAAACTGTTTTGTTATAAAGAAAATTCAGTTATGCTGTTGTGATACAAAAAATTTGTTTTAAACAAATGTATATTATGAACATGTAAAATAATGAGGGAAATGGGGCGGGACTATGATAAGCAGGCTGCTTTTTCCCGTATCCCTTTTCGGCAAGAAATGTGTTTTGTCAGGGCATATTACAGAAATTGTGATAAAGTGTAACTATATGCATGCCGAAATAAATAAATAAATAAATATCAAGAGTCTTTTGAAATTGTATTATTGTTGGGTCACAGACATCAGGAAGTCATGGCATGCAGAGGATATGCAACCAAATATTAAAAATTATTACTTAATTCTACATTATGTTAAACTGTCCAATATTTTTTGATGCCCGAAAATGGGGGGGACTATGTACAAATGGTTCTATAATTTCTAAACGGGTCATCTGATATGGTTGAAAATACCCTCAAATTACAGCTGACAGTCTGCCCTTCAGCCTCATTATCATTGTATCCTTTCAAACTCAAAGAGCTAGAGTACAGAACCAAAATAACAACAAGATAATCAATGTTATTCACTTCACCTGTCAGTGGTTTTAATGTTGTGGCTGATCGGCGTGTATATATATATATATATATATACATACACCCCCTTAGCTCCGCCCCTATATATACAGTATATATATAGTACATATGTACATGTACTATATAAAGTACATATAGGGGGGGTGCTAAGGGGGTATAACAGGGAAAGCTTTCCTAGAGGTGGATGATTGTGTCTGCGTGCATGTGCACACAGAGGAGGGCCTTTTCTCATATTTTTCTTTCCCTGCACAATAGCAATCTCTAGGTCCGTCCCTTTATATAGGAAGGACAGGAATAATGGTAATAGTGGAAAATAAAGTAAAACACTGTAACAATAACAATACATTTGTTGTAAGTCTGCAGTCTGATAACATGATGCGACAGAACTTATGGCTCTTTACCTTGGAAGCCAGAGACGATCTGCACCACGTCCTCATATACCATCAATGTGGCTGATCTCTCAGGAAGCAGGTCCAGGCTGAGAGACGAGAACACTGGAAGAAACACACATCCCACTGCTTACACCAATAACTGCACAGTAGACACAAGGAGATGGGGACCCCACAAAGAACAACAGAAATAGCTCCTATCCAATGGAAAGTTTTGCTTTGGTCCTGCCACAAAACAAGGCATCTACTGTGCCCATTTAATGTGCTTCATTGCCTTGACGGTCCTGTGGTCTTCCTCAGTTACATATACACGGCTCTCTCGTAAGCACAGATAACAATCTACTTTAGCTTTCCTTGGTTCTAGCCTTATTTTTTGAGTAACTGAGGACTTCATGACATTTAATAGAAAGCTTTCTTCCATTTTCTTTGTCATTAATCATTGCTACAGCATTATCAGCAACTAACAGACCCTAACATATCAGGACTATAAATACACTGTTCACGGCTGGTGTGCATTTTTGATGAGGTGGCTATACAAGTCCTTGTCCCACACAGATTAAATCACAGTTATAGTCATTACATATTTTACCCAGTAATATTGTCCCCTGTAATCAAAGTCACCGACATCATATCGGGGGAAAATGACTGTAAGCAATCCCAGGCATTCTGTGCCATAACCCAATGCATAACCTCATGCCAGACTTTCCATCTCCCAACTTCAATGGCGGTCAGATGAAATTACGGGGGTACAGATGACACTAAACACTGGAGATAACTTCCAAGTGTGAGCTAGCTACCGCACTTAGAAGCTAAAGAAATGGAATATGTAACATACTTGTCATAAGAGTGGCCTGCTAATTTGTTGAGAACATGGAAACGGGTTCTACTCAATGATACAAATGTTTCTGGTCCAGATTATTCCCTTGCAGGGAAAGAAAAACACTTAAAGCAAAATTAAGTGCAGATGATAAACTAATATATTAGATCTTAGTTATGTACAAAATAATTTTAAAAAGGGCACCTGGGGTTTTACTACTAGTAAAATAATAACGATAAACAATAAAGACCCAGAAAAATAACAAGATGCACCAATAATTTAAGCCAGGCTTAGAAAGGCATTATTTCACCTCAGACATCCATTCCTTTTTTAAACTTGGGATTTCAAATTAATTTCAAGCTCTTATTTTGATAAAGAGAAGAAAACATATGCCTACACTTCAAGGTCAATTACTATAATGCAGTTTAAAATTTTTGGTCAGTCTAAAGGTTAAGAAGGTTTGGTCAGACATTTAAGTTTAGGCTCGTTCGTCATTAATTCCTTTCCTAGTTCCTTATTTACCTTCATGGAAATGACTGAGCCGTCTGCTTTTACCTCTTTGTGCTTTTCCCCCTCCAGCTCTGTTAAACATGCTAATCTCTTCACTCATCGTATTGCTTGCACTTCAGCCCTCCCCCCAGCCCCCTTTCAAGCTCCATTCAGCTGCCTCTAAGGGGTCCTCGATTAAAAATTTATTTCAGTAAGTGCCAGGGCCCAGCATGGTCACTGATTAATCCTAAAACTAGAGCGGAACTCAACATCACTGAAACATACCAGGTAATCTGGTTGGTCTCCACGGGGCGGAGTTTGGCACATAGCCCGACTTGGTTGCCGTGACAATCAACAGGGTGCCGACTTTGTAGTGAAATTTGATGAACGCGCTTCCGTCCGCCCCCGAGGTTTCTGTGGCGAAGGAGGACTGGTTGGAGAAGATTTCAATGGCGGCTCCGGAGATGGGCTGGTGCGTGCTCGCGTCGCTCAGGTGGACTTTCAATGTGACCTCTGTGCAGAAAAACAAAAAACGCAATTCTCACTTAGTGGCCAACGACCACAATCTCTGCTCTGCTGTAATCAACTAGTGGCAGCTACTGTTCCAAACACAAGGCCCACTTCTACCTCTGAAAACACTCCATCTTCAAATGCTTGAGTAAAAAGGTTTGTTTTACATTATTTCCTGTATACAAACATGAGCCAAATGGAAGATTACGATAGCAAATGTACAGCACGTTTGGCTATTTATTCAAACCTATAATTTTACTTTAATGATCATATATAACAAAAGAATTACATACATACACCTCCTACTGTATTTATTGCTTCTTGAACTTATTTCAACCAATATACTTACTGACAATAGAGGCCTACTTCATTCAATTTCAAACTACTGTGTTATTTAGGTTAAAAGTTGCATTTCAAAGGGATTTAGCCTCAATGTTGTTTTATTAAAGTCCATACGACAAGCACACCACAGCTATGCATGAAATTTGAAATGTGAAACGTGCATGCACAGAGCACTCTACCAATGATATATAATTGTATATTCTTATGAAACCAAGATACCAGCTGGTCTTCCGATGATGAACACAAACAATCTAGTGTTTAACTGGTTAGCTTATTTGTACCACGGAGATATTGCACATTCACTGCAGTCCATATATTTTAATTTTACTAGTTAATGACCTTCCTCGCAGCATACATGACCAGTGAAATTAAAATAAAGAGATAAAGTGACATTCAGCTATGCAATTTATTAGCTAACCGTGACATCGAGGCTATATTTTATTATAGATTAATAGAATTTCTTCTGTATGGTGTATCCAGCTAAAGCACTAGACCTCTGAAGTAATGAGCCCAACAGTCTGGAACAGAATCCTGACTGTACCAGTGCTGTGGGCCTGCAAACTCCTGGGGCATATGATTGGCTTGATAATTACCCAAGGTTTCATTGGGCAGGGTATCCCCCCACCTCTTCCCACACTAGTCTGCCTGCACCAGCAGCACAAGAGGTACAATAATTTGGAGCGGTGGATGCGCGACTCAGTCGGTGGATTGTCGAGTGAAAAGAAGAGGCATATCTGGTTTATATGGCAAATGCAATTGTCTGCACTCTCCTGATCTGGCATACCATGTTGTAGTGATGAAATTGACTTACAATTGTGACTCGGAAATCCAATTTCAGAGAAAATGGAGAAAACATACAATTGCCAATTGAACTAGATATTATTTTTATGTTCTTCCAGATATTTCTCAGGTCTCAAGTCCAAGCATTTCATGCTCGATACAATTAAAAATGTATCTTATGCATCTGAAAGGAAAATAAGTCATCATTCCGACCTATCCAAAATGCACAAAGAAACCCACAATATTTTACATATCTTGTTTAATGGGACCTCAGTGTTAATAAGTTGCACAAAATCTAAAAAGTGCAAGAACATTGTGGTACCACTTCATTCACTGCAGACTTACTGGCAAAACAAAAACAATTATAGCTCTATTCAAAATACACTGAAATGTCTTGGTAGCAGCCACTTCACAGCGGCACGTCAACCTAATCGGCTATAATTAGTTGGCCTTAGGCCTTACATTTTTAATGAGCCCATTTTCTTTAAAAAATAATAACTAATTTCTCTATTTAAGCAATTATGCCACTGTCAAGTTCAACAAAAGCTCAATCATATCATTTCCATTTATAAAAACATTAAGTGCATGCCATGCCCACTGTGAAAAAAAACAACCTTTTATGGAGGTATACAGGTTGTCTGCTTCTCAGGCAAGAACTACCAGGAGGATATTTAATATGAGACAGCAGCCAACTCAGAATTTCCCATTTGCTCATTTTCAGCCAATAGGAATCTTCCTTCCAAACAATGGACTGTTTTTCCTCACTTGAAGCCCTTGCCAGTTTAGGAAACCACTGCAAAAACACACTTCCTCGAATCAATCACCTCCGAAGCAGAACCTCTCTGTCAGCAGCAGCTTAACTTTATGCAAAATTTGGATTGTGTATTACAGCCCTGCTGTGAAGCAGTCCTCAAACAGAGGAAATACATTTGCAGGAAAGTCAGCCAAGACATGGTGGTAGTAGCAGCATATGACTTGTCGAGCGTCCTACTGGCTAAGAGACGGGCTACTGTCATCAGTTTAAAAAAGTTTATTTATCATACTACTTTCCCATGTTATTTAATGAAACCTCAACACAAATTGTGCACAAATTAGGTCACAATTTAAGTTCAAACACATAATTTTAGAGATGCCAGCTGCTAACTTGACTGCAAGTGAGTGCTGCTCTCTGCACTGTTTGAAAGCAAATCTCATGATGCCTTAAATTTAGTGAAACTAAAAATAAAAAACTGTAAATAAATAAAATAGATAAGATAAGAAAATACATCTGGAACAGAACTGGAAAGAGGACTTTTTCCTCAAAAAATCAGTAGGTTTAAGTAATCATCGAAGGTTAAATCTGCATTATAAAATTATAGTTAGCAGAACAGGCCATACTGGAGATGTACCAGGCATCCCACCAGGGTGGGGGGGGGGGTATGTGGGGGTGGGGCGGTAACGATTTCATGCTGCACAACCAGTTGCTTATTTACAGTCGGATTATGCGGGACTTTGTAAGGCTTCACTTCACTTTGGCAAATTAGATCGTCTGTGGAGGCAAACTCAACAGGGCAAAGAGCAGAGCAGAGAGGCCTGACCTTTTCAACCATGGTGGTCATACCAGGGCCAATTAGGCAGCCTTTTTCTAAAATTCCAGAGCTCCCATCTGGCCTGCTGCATTACAGCTACAATTCACTTAAGAGCAGCATAGCAAAAAAATAAAAAAAACCTAATGACATGATGAACTAGTCTTTTACTTTTAACTAAGAGCAGCAAGCACCCCATCCCATCAAAAAAATTATTTTTGTGTGCTTTTGTGTGCCGTTCAGCCTAAATGGTGCTCCGGTTCAGTTAGATGGATAAACCTGAAGTAAGCTGTTGCATATGATTCACAACTTTGCCACACTGTGGACATGGGGGCTAAGCAATATTTCGGAGAGTTCTAAGGACCGCCATTCTATGTGAATGCCAAGAAGACTGCTGATCCCTGGCTGAAAGCCCCATGAAAACTGGGCACAAATTCAACGGTGGTCTTCAAAGTGTGGCTTTGCAATGAAGACTTCATTGTTCCTGGGCTGTTTGTGGCTGGAGCGGATGCTGTCCTTTCCTGGCCCCAACACTCTCTGCATCCTGCCTGACTTACAGAGGAAGAGCTGGTGAAAGTAGAACAAACTCACTACTGGAGGGGAGAAGATGAGAACAGAGCAATCTAGCTTGTTCTGTTTAGGCTCGGACTGCCTGAAACCAGGCCACACGTGACAAAGATCCAGTGTACTGTTACGTAGCAAAGTTCATGTATTATTATTATTATTATTATTATTATTATTACTATTATTAATGCAGGCCTTGGCCTATAGGTGGCCCCAAGTAGGATTTTTTGAGCCAGCAGCCGATGTAACCATTCCCCAAACAAGGTGTTGGCTTTGGCTGTGTAACCTTACTTATCTACTGCATTTACCCTAGTTTGGGCTAGGCCCCTGTGGCAGGGTGGGCGTGGTTAGCCTCTGCTTGCAGAGAGAGAGTGAGCGGAGCGGCTCTCGGACCCGGAACCACAGCTGTCATGAGTTAATCAGGACAACACGTTAATTAACAATTGAATGATTGTTGGATTGTTGCCTGATTGCTTTGACAGTGAGCATGGGCTTTAAAGGAGGGAAGCCGGAGATGAAAGGGGGCTGGCCGATGACGGGAGAGGACGGAGAAGCGTCTCAGTCGAACCGTAGCCAGCGAATTCACCAGAAACAAATAAAGTGTTTGGTTTGAACTACAATTTCCCGTGTACTGCCTGTTCTTCCGCGAGGGTGGCATTCGATCCTTGCCACAGCCCCTTAGTTCAATTGAAGGCAAATCGTAATGCTATGGCATACAATGACATTCTAGACGATTATGTGCTTCCAACTTTGCGGCAACAGTTTGGGGGAAGGCCCTTTCCTGTTTTAGAATGAAAATGCCCCCGTGAACAAAGCGAGATCCATACAGAAATGGTTTGTCAAGATCGGTGTGGAAGAACTTGACTGGCCTGCACAGAACACTGACCTCAACCCCATCGAACATCTTTGGAATCAATTGGAAAGCCGACTGCAAGCCAGGCCTAATCATCCAATATAAGTGACCGAACTTTCTAATGCTCTTCGGGCTGAATGGAAGCAAATGCAAATCCATGCCACAGTTTCAACATCTAGTGGAAAGCCTTCCCAGGAGAGTGGAGGCTGTTATACCAGCAAAACCAACTCCATATTAATGCCCATGATTTTGGAATGAGATGTTGGATGAGCATGTGTCCATACATTTTTGGCTATGGACTGTATCAATATTTTTTTATTTCGCTTTACGAGTCACTCTTATTAATAACGCAAATTTCTTTTTCTCTTTTCACTATGATGCATTATGATTTCAGCAGTATAACCTCAACTACTGAACAAAATGTATGAGCATAGCTGTATACATGCAAAAAACACATCAAACATAAAACGGTGCACGAAATTCCAATCTCAAAACACACACATCCCGTACAGAA
The DNA here is from genome assembly GCA_029718625.1 of Synaphobranchus kaupii. NCBI lineage: Eukaryota > Metazoa > Chordata > Actinopteri > Anguilliformes > Synaphobranchidae > Synaphobranchus > Synaphobranchus kaupii. The sequence goes on along the minus strand of CM056382.1, from coordinate 43,760,121 downwards.
ACAGGGGCACGCCGCAGTAGCACCTTTCCCCTCTTAAACATGTGTGAACTATGAAGCCAACTTATACAACTAACTTAAGACAGTAATTACCTTAAAACAAGTAAGCTTAAACAGGCCCTTAACACATTTGTTTAACAGGTAAAAACACAGTAAAAAAAAAACCATGGTGACGATGCTACACTCACAATAGTAGCTACCAATTGGCCTTCCTCTCTTCCTTTTCGCCATATTGAAAAAGGAAGCGAATACAGAATAGCACTTACTATTCTGAAAGAAAATCTATATAAATAGACATATTCAACATACTATAATTACATCTTTTACCTTAATTTTAGGCTTTATCTCAGTTGTGCATCCGGGGCCAGATGCACCAGCATTGTGTAAAGTAGCTAATGAAATTGAACTGGCAACACGGGCAATGCCGTTACGTCACACCCAAAACTAGTGAATGTGACCAACGTTAGAATAGCAAACAGATGGACCCCGTGGTTCGGGACTGAATCCCGGCCGTGCCAGTGCCGACTATGGCTGGTAGCTCTGCAGGGCTATGTGTTAATTGGCAGTCGTGTCGGGTTAGGGAGGGCTCAGTCAGCCGACCCCCGCCGGTCCATCAGGTGACTGCAGTCTGCTTACTACAACTGTACATTAAGTCTTCCTCCGACTCATGGTTGTGCAAGCTTGGGCTGCGGTGAGAAAACAATCAACTGTCCCCATGTGACATGCTTCAGAGAAGTGCCTATGCTTGTCTACACTCAGCTGCAGATATGAACCATGAATGTAACTGTATACGATTTGGCATTCTAAATTGGGGGAAAAATGGGGGGAAAGCATTAAAATCACAGCGCTTGAAGAAGTCACTAACTAGCCTACTTTGTTGAGAAAACAGAATAGTTTGTTGTTTGTAATGATGTGCAATATGCAAAACCTTTTAGCACACACAAAACCAATAACACAGCCAATGACTGGTGCAAAACAAATACCATGACCAATCATTGGTCATGCTATTGGTTTTGCATGTGCTATAACATTTTGTAAATGCTAAAGGGCTAAGTGAATCAGGCCCAAAGCGTACTGTCTAGTGAACAAACGGCTTTATGGCAGCTTCTATTTTGTCAACACAATGAGATTGCATGAATAAAACCAAATTTGATTAAACTCTGTCACATGCCCTATAGTAACCCACATAAAGGCTCTCATGTGCTTTTCCAGTATAGTCCCCTCGAGTTTGCATAATTACCCTGAAGCACTAATGATGCTTTAACACATATCAGGAACAACAGGAATAATGATTAACCTGAACTACCAGTGGAAAATATAAATAGCCAATGAAAGCTACACTGGCTCATATTCAGCCTGTAGCAGAAACTTCGGGGCGACCGATTGGCTGCTCACTGAAAGCAAGAAACGGCCAATCCACGCAGCTTCGCACAACTTTCTTTGTTCTGAGCGTCCTATGGGGGTACACCAGCTGTGCTTGCTCCCCACTACCCCCTTGGGGGGCCTGCACACTTATTCTCCAGCTCCCCCTTTAAAAATACACGCCTCCAAATCAGCAAAATGGGTCCATGGATAAATGCAACGCAGCATTTACATAACCTGGTCAAATAAATCAGTGCTGAAGCCTCACTTAAACAAGCCGAGCAGGACCGCCCCCTCAGAGAGAGAATCCTCAGTCAAATCGAGTTCTTAAACAGGGGAGGGGTTCTATAAAAATCATTTTGAGGTGGGGGATGACTTCACGCAAGTCTTAATACCCCAGTTAACCTGCGACCCTTCGCTGTTGTCACGGTGTTGACCTGTAAACAAGGTGCTGGCGCAAAAGTTCAAACGCTAACACACTCCGGCGTCATTCACGGCAGAGACGGGTTTAGCCTTGTGCTGCCAGTCAGACTGATCGAAGAGGCAGGCCCTCTTAATAATGAGAAAGGAGGTGGAGGAGGAGACCCTTTACAGTGTGGGGGGGGGGGGGGGGAGTCCATGTCCGCTCCTCCGTCTGAATGATGGCAAACAATGAGGTCATAATTGCGTTATTATTACAGGTGTGGATGCCATTGGCGATATGTTACTTTATGAAGGTGAGGGGAGGCAGCCGGGGGAGGCGCAGAAAACGAAACAAAGGGAGGTAAGTGTTGTCATGTGGAAGGTGAAGGCATCAAAGTGACTTTTCCTGGCTGAACTCACTGCGCTAGCCCCAATTAGACCCGCCTGCATGCTCTGCTCCCGTTGCCACGGCAGCGGGATTATTGATTGGCGTCTGCTGTGAGCCTCACAGAGGGAAAGTGTGTGTGGGGTGGTGAAATCAGCAGGGGGTGTGGGGCGGTGTCACTATGCCATTGTGGATGGATTTTACGTGAAACACATTACACAGGCTGAGATACACAGAGATACGCAACTCTTTACAGGAGTTACAATCCCTTTGCAATCGCTCACTTCTGACTGAATAAACTTAAAATTAAATCATACCCCAGAACAACCTACTTAAGGACCCCAAATCATTTTTTTAGACAGAGCCGCAAAAGATTTCATAAAAAAAGAGTCAACTTTTCAAAAGCAGTGCAGATGCATTTTACCTTGAGCAAAGCTGGGATAATGTGACTGCGTTAAAGGGATAGTTCGGAATTTTGGACATAATGTCTCAATTACGACTTACCCATGATGTATTTGATTGATGGAAACCATTTTCAGCTAATTCCGCAAATAAAATACGACGACAGTCTATCTGGGGAGCGATATTTTACGTTACCTACGAATGCATTGCCGGCACTAGTCGACTACAACAACAAAGAAGAGCAACAAGTTGCAATGGCCACGTTTGCTCCGCTGCCGTACTTCCACAGAGAATATAGGTCAGCACGAAGTAAAGGATTCAACGACAGTTTGACTTCAAAAATGATGGTATAAACACTCAAAATAATCCAGATAGACTGTCGTCGTATTTTATTTGCTTTGGGTGCACTGTAGAGTGTTTAAGTGCGTTTGGTAGTGGATGCTACTGGTTACCTTAGAGTTGCGCTAGCATTAGCAACGTGTGTATGTCCAAAAGAAGGGACAGCATGGAATTAGCTGAAAATAGTTTCCATCAATCAACAACATCATGAGTAAGTCGTAACTGAGACATTATGTCCAAAATTCCGAACTATCCCTTTAACATCCACTCATGAAGCAGATGATCAAGTGTGAATCATCCATGGCCCCATAGACCCAGAACCATCGTGCCACGGGAGAGATGATAAAGCTGTCTAAAGCCATCTATCACTTTGATCTGTCCGGCCACCTCATAAAGGTAGGGAGAAAAACCCCGTTCGGCCAGGCATCAGTGCGTTTCAACAATTACAGCAAAAAAAAAGCCGCACTGTGCCATTGTGCCTGTGAGAGATTAGCACAGAGGCCGACTCTGAAAGTGCACGCCAAAGGCTGTTAGAATTGTTATTGTACATCTGACAGCGAATGTTTATTTTAACTGATGCTTTACTCACCATGTACTGGGTTCAATACAATACATGCCACTCGAAAAGTGAAAAAGAACTCCAGACTGAAGTGCTGCCATATTAATAAGCTCATACTCATATGTAGGTGATGTTAAAATTCACAAAAATTATTAATTAAAAATTAGGCTTACATAGTTCAAAATGTTTACAGCAACGATTTTTTTAAAGTACCTTGTAACTAGACAAACTGATTAAATTCCAATGTGTGCTGCTAACCTATCCACATTGCTCAGAAAAGCACAAGGAATAGTCATACGAATAATAATGTAGCCCATCAACTGCCATCCAGAGGGCACAAACACTGTCAAATTTTACTGAAACAAAAATACTTAAAATTAATTTTAAATTAATTTCAAATAACATTCTTCCAATCACAAATTTGGTGCTTGAAATTGAAATCAAATTCTTGTAACCTCTAGATCTGCAAACAGTTTGCATCAGAATCTTTGGAGTTTACATCATGGAAAAACCAGTACAGGAAATAACATGTTTAATTAGATTGTTTCTCTGGACAAAAGGATTAAAATAATGCCCGTACACTGGACATGGGAAACAGGATTGCATGTTCATTTCTTTTTTAAATATTTTTATTTGCACTTGCCATCAGGCTTAAAATGGATTATACATTTGACATTATGTTGACTTGCATTTTTATATACTGGAGTGCAGGGGCATAGCAACACAGCCCAGAATTAAAACAAGGAAGTATATAAGGACCTAAATGCAAAAGTAAATAAAAAGAATAAAACATGAAGACCGACAGAGATGTGAAAATAATAATAATATTTTTTATATACAATAATATTCTTTTATATATTTTTTATAATTATAATATAATTTAAATTTTATCAGGAAAGATTCCCAATGTAAATACAACGAGCGAAGCATTATGTCCAGGCTGTGATGTTGGATGAAACCAATGAACTGCACTGATGAGGCTCTTGTGCCAGACAAATTCAAATTTATTTTATTTTGTTTGTTTTCACATTGGTCTACATGTTAATAATAGGTCTCACCCACATAAATTCTCAAGCATACCACCATTTGCCATCCAAATATCTAGCTAACCTGAACTGTGAACAGGCGCAAGTCAACAGGTTAGATGATAAATCACTGGAGAGGACTATTAAAGGAGTTTAAAAGAGAAAAACAGATGAAATTGATCCAACACAGTAGATTCCTGTTGCTCACTGTTGATAAGATAAGAGTTTGTGAACATGATAATTCTGCCAAAATGAATCAATTTTAAATGGTCATAAATAGCGCAAGACCTCGAAAACAATTGTCATGAAAAAACAAAGAGGCAAAACGGTGGAATGAGCACAGGAAGAGTTGGTTACATGAACACAACTGCATTTTAAGGGCCGGGAGGTCAAAACCCTGCAGATCTGCAATACCACTCCAGGCAGAGGTTTGCCTGGCTTTTATGGGACTCCAACATGAAAGCCACTTCAATCACTCACGGAAACATAGACACGCACGCACGCACGCACGCACGCACGCACGCACGCACGCACGCACGCACGCACGCACGCACGCACGCACGCACGCACACACGCACACACGCACACACGCACACACACACACACACACACACACACACTACAGCCAGCTGCTTTAGCAGGGGCCATATGGTCAGCAAGTTCTAAATCATCCTTCAGGGGCTGAATCAGTCCGTTGGAATGTGGCTGCACCGCGCCCAGCATACGGCAGCAGTGCGATGGAGCGGCGGAGCTGCTCATCAGTGCCGGCCCGTCACTCGCCACGCCTCACACATCCCGGCATCACTGTGCATATTCCCACCTCTGTAGTCATGCCCCTCAGCTGCTGCCTGGCTCCGAGAGTGTTTATTATTTTTGTTCTGTAGCATGACTGCTCTTAATGACCTATTTGAGTGCACTTATGTACTTTGCTTCGTAAGTTCCTCTGGATAAGAGCAGCTGCTAACCAGATGTAATGTAAAGCCATATCACACTACAGGTATCCACACCTCTGAGCTTGGCTTACCTCAATGCAGAATATCCACTGCACCGCACCACTGCAATCACACAGAAAAGCGAATATCACTGCAGGTAGGCTATTCTTACAGCTGTAATCATATGACCTAGCTGATAACCCCATATTATGGCCAGTTGCCAGAAGTCCATTCATTTTCTATGAAGCTATGAAGAGTGACCTGAGCAACGGAGCGACAAAAATTGGCCGATAAATGTTGCCCGCAGTTTAACTTTTCACGGCCATCACCCATAACAGCCAATCAGAGTTCCACGCTTCCTATTTCTCCAATCGATAGGATACCATTTTGTCAATAATTATTCCTGCTTCACTCATGACAGCAATGGGAAGATTAATTAATAATTATGGTCCAAGACTACCCTGTCCTTTTACCCTAAAAACATGTTTTATACACTACTAGAGATATGGTTATCTATCCATCCATCTATCTATATCTATCGTTAGTGAGAGATAGAGATCGCTAGCTAGCTAGTGAAAAAAACATATCGCAAGCTAGCTATAACGAATAATAAATATAACAGCAAGCAGCAATTCCCGGGGACTGAGTGGCATGAGCAGCATTTGTCAAACACAGAGACTGCAAAATGGTAGACAGCTCTAGACGGGGTTGACCCAAAAAGCAAATGTTTGTTTCTAATCAGGGCTTTTGCCATTGTTGATGGTATCGAAATCCGATCCCGTAAGGGCTTGCGTATTATCGTAAACTCTTCATTTTCCTAGTAGCCTACTTCATTTTTATGGTGACATTGTGTTATGTGTGAAAACATCCTCTTTGTCGCAAATGAATCAAGAAATCTTGCCCGCTAAACCGCAACAGTAGGCCTACACAGACGGATGTTTTTGAGATTGTGAGACTCAGTGAGATTGAGACTAGTGATGATGTTGGAAAAGAAATGTTAGTTCAGAACACGTAGCCAATGGCACACTTATGAATTGATTTTTTACATTACTGCAACAACGTGCTCTGTACCAGATCATATTTTGCATAAAAACTTTATTTTCTGTGTCTGACAAATGGATACTTGTTCCCATAGCCAACTGCATAAACGTGACCCGCGGTAAATCTTTCGTTGGGTGGTAGTATCGTAAGCTACTGGACCATGTCGGTGGCCATTAACGTCTTTTAAGTACAAGTGAAACTGAACAGTTAATACTATTCAATTTCTTAACCTTTGCAATAAAAAGGTGTTCGTTACTGTGAAAAAAGAACATTAAAGAAGCATAGCATTTTCACAATAGTTTTGCCAAATATTAACTTAGCCATTGGTACCATGCAGGAATCGAACCACTAACCTCACACATGGAAAACCAAGATTGTAACCTTGAGGCCATAGCAGGTTAACGGAAATGTGGAGGCCAAATAAGACTTTTGTGTTGCGGTATCAGATTGTGTTGGCTTACTGACTTCATAATGCAAACAGTTTCAGTTAATATTGTGAAATTTCTTAGCCTTTGCAATAGAAACTAATTGATTTATTTTAAAAAAAACATTCTTAGCATGACATCAGGGACGTCACTAGGATGCAAAGACATGGGGGGCTTAGCCCCAAGGGGAGGGCAAGAGATGCGAGCGCAAATCTTTTTGGTTTATACTGTATTAGAACTACAGTACACATATGTCAACAACCAGTGAAGAAGCCAAGGTGGCAACAAGTAAAAAGCAACAGACATATTCTCTTCTTCCATTTCTTTTTTGTTGAACAAGAGTTAGTGTAATGTTAGCTTTTAGACACATCAAAGCTGCATGGGGGGAATTTACCTAGGCCAGACTCTGTGCTCCTGCTGAGTTCTTCTGTAGGCTATGACTTAAATGCTATCCATCTGCTTAGAACAGGCGCAGATCATGCTAATGTATTAAAGTATTAAATATTAAATTCCTCTCTCTATTAGATAAGTTGCAGGTCCAAAGAATGTTATTTAATTACACCAATTAATTGTGATTCTAAACAATAACATTCTATGGGGACTGATATTATTGTTTCAAAATACTAGAGAGATATATTCATGGCAAAGAATAAAGAGCTGTCGATAGAGTTAGCTAGCTAGCTATTTCTTGTATTTTTCTCGTTCACGATAGCGTAATCCACTTGTGTGTGTAGCTAACGTTATAGCATATGGTTATGGAAAAGCGCCTAATGTTCCATTGAAAAACTTTGCATGTGTGTTCGCTGCACATATGGAGGTAACTGCTTTTAATTTTAATGATGACTGGACCAAGTTAAACATTAACAAAACAAAAGCTTATGCATCAATTTGAAGCTGTTTGCTGACGTTGATTGTGGGATTTTAGCTACGTTAGCCAACTTGACAGTCAACAATAGCTTAATTTAGTGTTAACATCATAGCCTACTACAATATCCCCTTTCCTTTACCTCAAGTAAACCTAGCTAAAGTTAAGCAGGTAACAATCGTTAACAACTTACAATTTCACTCTGTGCATCATTCACTTTGAATCTTCACATCACGGCTAAACTCCTTCGCCACTAACGTTATCCTGTCACAAGCCGTTGCCAATGCCGATCGTTACTTGGCAGAGCGAGAAGCTGCGAGAAGCAATGGAAGTAGGCTACGACAGGCTAGTATTGGATTGGGAGACAACAACATACAAACCAGAACGATAATTTTAAGCCAATAATGCCAAATTATTTGGGGGGGCTTGAGAACATTTTAGGGTAGCTTCAGCCACCCTAAAATAGGCCTAACGACGTCCCTGCATGACATTAACATTGTGTGCCTCAACAAAAATGTTAGGAACAGGTGTGGATCGAACCACCAACCTACTACACGGTAGTACAGTGCCTTAACCAATAAGCTACAGGAACTGTCACAGTTGGCAAGGTAGTTAGACAGCCTGTTAAGCATAGATAGTGTACTCGGCGAATGGCATACCTGCCATCTCAACTTGTGTATTTCTATAGCACCACCACGTGGATTGATTGGGTTAAAACTGCAGGGCTCAAGTCTTGATCTAACTCTCAATCAACCCACCAAGTTTCAGAACTTTCTGTCCAACGGTTTTATAATTACTAGCATTTTTGTGATAAGCCACGCCCAATGCTAAATTCATTGGCTTTTCATTTGGCCATTTTTTGACATAGGCCTAAGAAAAGTAATGCATGTATGAAGGGATGTGGGCTGAGTCCATGTTCCATGTTTCATGCAAATTGGTCAAATCCTGTAAGAGGAGTAGAATTTTAAGTGTTTTACAAATAATGCTCATTAGCGGAAAATTGAAGATGGCAGACTTCATGACTCCTTGAGGCAAATTTGTTTGGCATAAGCAGCGGGACTTGTACACCAAATTCTGTGACTTCAGATCAAACGGGGCGTCGGCAGTGGGCGTGTCAATGATTTTTAGTGAATTTTTTAAATATTTTCCTATATATAGATCTCTATAGCACCACCACGTGGCTCGATTGGATTGAAACTGCAGAGAGAACGTTCTGATGTGACTGTTAAGAGATGTACCAAGTTTCATAACTTTCTGTCACATGGTTTTGGAATTATTAGCATTTTTGTGATAAGCCATGCCCATTGAAAATTCATTGGCTAGTCATTCAGCCATCTTTTAAAATATCAAAATTCTGTATATAACTTTTATGAGGCATGGTCCAAAGAGTGTGTATACCAGGTTTCATCTAAATTGGTCAAATTTTGTAGGAGGATTAGCATTTTAAGTGGGCTATACACGCTTTCACCCATTACTACGGCAATTATTTTTGAAAGAAGCAGAAAAAAATGTTCCAGATTTTTCGATTTCTATTTTTTCTAAACGTTTAAGAATCTACTGACGCGTACTCGTTTACTCAAGTACACGGTCCCACCCCTAATACTGACATCACTATACACGTTAATTATTTACCACATTAAATAAACAATCAGAAATTATTTCCACTAATCCCAAACATCCAAAAACAGCATTAGCACAGTTTTTATTCTTGCGATTGAGAAGGATAATTTTATCTCAAGGTTTCCACTGATGTCTAAGTGGGGAAAGGTAAACAAACGTCCCTATTGCCAGTCAAAGAGACTCTGATTTGAATGTGATTAGTGGCTGGGACTGTATCACTACACAGACAGTAAAATGATGTCAATTTTTCCAAGGATTTTACAGGGTACAGTATCCTATCATTGCGTCCATTGGAATAATTGATACCAGATGTTGTAGAGTCTCCAAGGCCAACTGTAAACACGTGCAGCCATGTTACATATTGCTGTGTGAACATAACTATAGAGGCCTTGTACAACGAGGGTTCCAGTCGTAGCGCATAGAGCAAAGTCTACTTTAATGTGCAGTATATCACTTTTTCTTTCCTGTCATGTCAAGGGTGAAAAGAGACGTGCAGAGGAAATTACGGGAAAGTTTCAGGAGACATGTTTCAGGAGACATGTCAATGATGTGACCTACTTAGGCACGGCGCCCACAGAAATAGTCCAATTCAAAGAGCATGGCCCAATCACAAGCAACGGCCTCATCCAACACAAGTGAACATAATCTCTGACAATGTGTTATGTGAAGCAAAAGAGAGAGTTCAAGCTTTTATTGGCTTTCTGACCAGTATGGCTCTTTGCCTTTTAACATGGCAGCACAGCAGGAGGAGGGCCGGTGTACCCTGCACCGTAAGCAGTCTTGCACCTTAGAGATTTTGCCATCACAAACATTTACAGCAACCAAATGCCATTCATATACAAAAAATAATATACATGCATACTAAAATAAATTATCAACATTAGTGACTTTATGAGACCCCCTGTCTGCTGCTCCAAAGGGATGATAGCACTGCCTTTGAGAGCTTCAGGGATGAGGTCCATCAGCCTCGTTCTGAGGGCCACGTTTATCAAAAAGAACCATGATGTGAGGAATTCTACAGCTGGCACCGAAAAGATGGGTATCACATGAAAAAAATTAAACGGCCTGACAAGAGCTTCTTAGTTCATCGGATTTCAATTCAGTGGATATAAAATGTCTGTGCAGTGCACTTTTGTTAATGTGAGACTGTACAACAAACACACTAATATCAGAAGTCTGAAGCCACAAACAAGTTCAACGGGCAAAAGGAAGCCACACTAGGAACTATTTTCTTGAAGTGCTGGATATCAAATGTAGTTGGGGGCCGGGATACTTAGCCTATATGTAATAGGAAAACAACTAGATATCCCAGTGTAATTAAAAGAACTGTAAAGCATTCCAGGGTTTTTTTTTCACATACTTACAGTGAGCACCATAATTCATTGGACAGTGACAAATGTTTTGTTATTTTGGTTCTGTACTCTAGCACTTTGAAAGGATACAATGAGTTTGAAAGGATACAATGACAATGAGGTTGAAGTGCAGACTGTCAGTATGGAATACATGGTTTGCAAAATTGCTGTAAGTCATCAAGGGTCTGAGGTATCAAACGAGCCTCAAACCATCACTCTGCTGCCAGATATGCAGTAGATATGGATGGATCACTTTAAGGGTTGTTTCTCCTGACAAATTTTCCTATTGAACTCTATGGAAAAATAAGTCAGGAGAAGAAACCCTTTTCAAGTTATCCATCCATATCTACTGCATATCTGGCAGCAGAGTGATGGTTTAAGGCTTGTTTGATACGTCAGACCCTTGAGCCATTTAGCCAACCATGTGTTCCATACTGTTCCAGTGTAATTTACAGCCAAATCTAGTCCCACCCCCCAATTCCCATAGAGATCCATTCAAATGCAGAGAGGTTATAGTATCGCTTGTAGGAGTACCAGAAAATAAGATATCAAGAGTCTTTTGATATTGTTGGGTCACAAACATCAGGAAGTCATGGCATGCAAAGGATATGTGACCAAATATTAAAAATGATTACTTTATTCTACATTATGTTAAACTGTCCAATATTTTTTCATGCCCGAAAATGGGGGGGGGGCTATGTACAAAAGGTTCTATAATTTCTAAATGGTTCATCCGATGTGGATGAATACCCTGAAATTAAAGCTGACAGTCTGCACGTCAACCTCATTGGCATTGTATCCTTTCAAACTCAAAGTGCTAGAGAACAGAACCAAAATAACAAAAAATGTGTCACTGCCCAATGAATTATGGTGCTCACTGTATGCCACTTCAAATACAAGAACAATAAAGACTGTACAGCATGCTGTTCTGAGTGTTGCAGGGGTGCTAAAAATTTTTTTTTAAAAAGGTCTACATTTTTTAACCCCTTCAGCAAGACCCTCTCGTAGCCATGGCGCCAGCGCCAAGATTTTCCTCAAGCTCCTGCAACCAAACTATGAGGGGATTCAGGGGAAACAACAAACTCTGTGTTTTGGCTTTATTAGTACATGGTTCGTGACAACTCTGCCGAATACAAAGTTTCTAAGTCTCACTATTGTCCCGTAGCAAGTCCATTTAACAAACAACCCCCCACCCAGTCTCTCCTGCAACTATACCTACCCATGCGTGACACAGTGGACAATAGCGTCTATGTGTGAGTTCATAAATATATTTTTTCAGCACCAAAAATGTGTATTATTTAGAAAAAAATAAACGTGAAATTCTTGTGTAATTATACCACATCATTCTACTATCCATATCTGCTACTAAATATGAAATAAATATCCATTCCTATCATTGGTTTTACGCATGAAGATGTCCCTTTTAAAATTCAGTGGTCATTTATTGAGATAAATCCGTTTGAGAAATATACAGCACTTTATAACGCTATTACACTATCTGAAACGTTGATGCTTAATACCCCCCACGCTCTGCAAACCTGTCTCATTCATTACAGTTCATTCTGGTTTAATTGACGCCTCTTTTATCCAATATAGAACATGATAACCTTAGCAATGGTGTTTGCAAAGTCTTATTGGATGCTTTGAACAATAAATTACAGGAAGCGATTTCAAAAACAGTGCTTCCGAAAGCAGCAGCACACTGCAACCAATTAGAACACGACAACACTGGCTATCAAAACAATGGATCAATGGTCCATCAAAACGACTCGAAAAAACGTCCAGATCCCGGACGCGAGCCCCCAATTTTATGTTACGGCCACTCCCTGAATGACCGCAACATAAAAAGCAGAGAGACGTTGAGTTGCAAAAAAAAAGAAATAAGTTTATTACACCAGGATGAAAAGGGATAGGGAGCGTATGGGTGTGTGAATGCAGGTATGTATATGTATATATGTGTCTGTGAATGTAGATATGTGTAGCAAAGGAAAGTAGTAGATGAAGAAAATACGGAAAAACCACGGTCCAACAAACTGTGGTCGTAGACCGTGAAGGACAGAAAAAACATCTCTCGGAAGCACAGGAACACAAAAAAAACAGCAACTCCTGATTGCTGGGCAAGCCAGTCTTTTAAAGGTGTGGGCCAGGTGACTCCAATCAGTCAATTACCTCTGGAGGAGAGAAAAACAAGACAGCACAGCAGGGGTCAGACAGGCACATGTAACACTCCTCAATATAAGTATTACCACTTGTGATATTTCAAATATGTACGTTAGTTTTTACACTCCGCCACAGCGTTGTACGATATGTTCGATATTATTTTCACATTTTGAGTGCATTTCATATACTGTAGTGTAAGCGTTCATTGGTGGCTCAGTCATGCTTTATGTTTAATTTGCCCTTAGATCACAACTGAAGTTTGGTAGAACTTTGAGTTGTGTATAGTTACCTGGCCATGATATGAGTCCAAATGGTGGTGAAATATGTTCATTAGTTGCTCTGTGCTCCCCTGGGGTGATAATCCAGAATAGGGTATTTGTCGCTCTCCATTCACTTCTATGGGGCAGCTAAAACGCCAGTCTCAAAATGCCACTTCTAGCACGTGTACGACCGGGAAAGAGGCGGATTCTGTCAATACAAAAAATAGCCAGTCCTCGTACGTATTTTTTTGTGTGTAATTAAAATTATTTATAAAGTACTATTTTCTTCAATGTTGTTAGCAAGCTACCAGAAAAGAATACCAAAATGTTGGCAGGTCGGACCATAGATATATAGTACTAGGAACGTTTGCTTCTGTGGAAATTTGGACCAATGAGTGGTTTCTGAGATTCTGACGCATCTGCGCATTAATGCTATTTCTGGCACAAGAACATAGCATACCTACCGGATCTACGTTCCAAATAAAATACAAAAAAGCAAGAAAATGGCCATTGAATTAAAAAATAAATAAATACGTACGAGGTTATTGTTTGTATTGACAGAATCCACTTCTTTCGCAGTCGTATACATGCTAGAAGTGTCATTTTGAGACCGTTTTAGCTGCCCCATAGAAGTGAACGACAAATACCCTATTCTGGATTATCACCCCAGGGAAGCACAGAGCAACTAACGAACATATTTTGCCACTATTACCTGATATCATGGCCAGGTAACTACAAAACCCAAAGTTCTACCAAACTTCAGTTGTGCTTTAAGCTAGAATATTCCCCAGCATTTTCCTGATGGTGGAATATGATTTTATTGTAATCGTATCGTATGTAATATACACTATGCCGTATTAGCATGTCCTTGGGCAATACTTGTCACTTTGGGCATGAAAAATACTCATTCAAATTTACTGTGTATATATGCTAGATGAATGTAAAATTTTCCTTGGCGTGAGTATGAATGTGTATATGCGTTATAATAGACAAAAATATTGAATTCATTTTATGACAGGCTTTGGATATCCCCCTATACTGTTTTACGAGCCATAAGAGTTGATTTGTAGTTAAATATATGATTATTTTATGATTTACAGCAGTGCACAATTTAGCCATTTTGGATACATTTGGACAACAGGGTACACAGGCCTATATTTTGCATCATAGATCTTTAGGAGTTCTACATATCACCCTCAGATTTTGCACACTTGTGGACATGGAGTTTATCATCCAGGAAATGTATAGGTTTACGTATAAAGCTCTCAGTATTTCATTGCAAACTAAAGTTTCTTTGCATTTGTGGCACTTTATTTTGACCTAAATTATTAAATTAAACTAATCTAAGTTAGTATCATAAATGGTACAACTGTTTTGCTTCATTTCTTTGCTCTCTCCCTAACACACTTCATCATGTGATAAAATGTGTTCAGGCACTCTAGCAGCAGATAGGTTTATACAGGGGATGCGACACACAGGTGAGGGAAGAGGCAGGTAATCCCATTTCATTATACAGTAAGCACTTTGAGTAGCTCTGCTAAAGTGCTGTACAAATCAATCCTTCATTAATTGTATTCATTAAACAACAAAAATAAACCTAAATCTAATGCTTACTACTTGCTCTGAGTAGTTATTACATTATTGGTCAATATTATTTCATTATTGTTTTTTTTAGTTTTTTTACCCACAAGAAAATGTAATAAATGACTGATAATGTAATAATTTGTCAACTTATAACATTGTTGGTCTATTTATTACATTATTAGTTATTACATGGACATTAAGCTTTTTGATTGCCAAAATCACTCAACACAAAATAAAGCACTTCTGCTGAAAGTTTTCATTAATTTTCCAAATCCTTGATTTTATTTTTATAAATATGTGGACTTGAGAACATTCTTTTTATGTACCTTTTTTGTAAGATGCCAATGGCACCTAGTATGTCTGTGGTATGACTTTTAAATATTGTGTTGAACTGTGAACTGTAAAGCCACAATGCCATTTTGATTGAAAATGCATGTTTTCATGATCAGGCAGATACAGGAGTAGTGTAAAGACCTGCAGGATGGGGGAGGAGTTCCTGAAGAGTTTGGGAAACAAGTGCGCGTTGGACAGGATCCGCTGGGAAATATTAAGAGCCTCCATTTAACAGTCTTTTGGAAAATGGGCAGGACACACAGTCCCCCCACCCCCCCCTCCAAAAAAAAATTAAAACGGGGCAATCAATCACGCTTTCCCATCAGGGCCAGAGCAGCATCGCTTTCCAGCTGCAGAAGACCCACCAGAGGATCCACACATGGAGGAGTGCTTTACCTGCTGACTTTGGCCTGGGGATATGGACTGCTCTATCCCTTTGCCTCTGCCTTCTTGCAATCAAGCAAAATCACACAATTTTTTTTGCCCTTCAGGTTTCAAAAGGATGGGTTTGTGGGCTTTCATGTGGTTTGGGGGTTTTGATTTTGAGAAAAGAAGCCTGCCCAAGCTCATTAAAACCCCCAACTCATTTCCAGACTCAAAGACAGCAAATTTGTTCCACACATAATTCGGTTAAGCCACTTCTAAATTCATGGTTGAATAAGGTTTTCAAATTGTCCAGGATTTTTCTCTTTGGATTGGGAAAGACATTACAGTTTAAAAGGATTGGATTGAACTGAAGTAGCTTCTCAATTTTCATTTAGCCTGGAACAGGCCTTGTGAAGCAATGTGCTTCACGCTGCTGAGGAAGAACACCTTTAAGAATGCGTTTCTCAAATTCATGAACAGCAACGGATATTTCGAGCCTTTCGTTCAATGTCCCAGCCATTTGGCTTATGTGCCTGTGCAAGAGCCAACTGCACAGATGGAAGGCTCCCTCACTGATACGCAACTTAGCAAAGAGGTTAGGTTTCACTGCTCTGCAATTACGCTACTAAAATATAACAATTCTGTAAAATAATTTTACATGTGGGAAATGACAGCATGGGTCCTATTGAACATGCTCCTTATTGAGAATTTCAGTCACGCATTTTCTAATGATATCTTCAACTTTATTGCCAGTCATTTTCTTTTTTTTGCCGGGTGGCTTTTGAGTTTTGATTTGACAATGCATGCGTGCGCAATTTGACTTTCTCGACCTTGCAACATAGTGGGGTCCCCTTTCCTTTTCTGCGGCGCCGCCGTTTCTGGACCAAGCTTAGGAAAAGTTCTCTCTTTGAGCAGTCGCTTCCCACAGGAGACAGGCTGTGGTCTGAGGCGTGCACAGAAAAGTATTTCAAGATGGCTGTTGTGCTGAGCATTATGCAAAACGGGGCCAACGATATTCCCAAGTCAAAATTTGATTAACCAGAGTGGAGGACAAACAGCAAGGATTCTGCTAGTTAGCCAAGCCATTTTCAAAGTTTGTGCAAATCAATGGTGACCGACACTCATAGAGCCAACTGTACAGAGGCTATACCAGGGTACTTTTCTCAATGTTGCAGAAAAAGAAACACTCCACTTCAATAGACCACTGGTCAAATGGAGCCAATTCTACCAGTCCCCATTCAGCTTCGTAATTGCTTCACGCCCGCCTTAGTGTGCTGCTGTACTATGTCTTCGGGTGTCCCTGTGGTACCATATCCCATGTGGCGTTTGAAGCAGTATAAAGCTCTAACAGCTTCCCATACTTGTATTGGTTATCTTAGCTGCAATCTAGTCACAAATATTGTTCAATCTGAGGATTGATTCAATGCACTTGGTCATGCAGTACAGGTAAAAAAACAATTACAGTTTAAGGCCAAAAGATGCACTTCTAGAGGTGGTGGTCATTGGAGCCATCATTGTAGTTACTTCCAAAAGAGTACTATGCTATACCTCTCTGAAAGAGCAACAGCAACACCCCCCACACCTGCTTAGGAATCAAACCAAAAACCTTCTCACATGGACTCTTGGTCTGACCACTGTTTCTCGGTAGGACCCCCAGCAGAAGTACTGATGGGTGCGCTGGTGATAACCAATCAGGCTCAACAAGGAAAACCACAGGGCCAGAGCCCAGTGACATCCATCCGCTCAACTTTATGAGATGATGTACTACTGAATTATACATAATATCAGGGTTTTTAAGGGCTTCTTTCAGTGCACTGACAAGGATGGACTGCTTAGTATTCCATATGCACCAGTGCAGAGCACTGCATTGCAGGCCATATATAAAGAGTGAGGACTCTTTGCTGAAACTGATTGCCGATCTCCTTCTGACATTCCATTCCGTTTACTTTTTCATACGGTGTAACAATGCTTTCAGCAGTTGAGCTTTACAGACCTCTGCTTTTTTCAGGCACACCCTCCAGCACACTCTGTACCCTGTAAATCAGAGGAATTATTTCAACATGTCCGATAAGGACATGAGATACAGCTGTGTTACCATGGCAGCGCCATGATGTGACGAGGGTGGTGAGAAAGGCCCCAGGTCTGAGTTAAGAGCCCATCAAGGTGACCGCTATTCCATAAGTAAATATAATCACAGAGCAGGGAAAGGAGCTGCATGGAAGGCTTTGTGTTGTGATACACCAGTTAATCAGTTGGTGAATATCATTGGCCAGTTTATATCTTCAGCAGGCAGTGCAGGACGAACACTGGCGATAATGTTTGTAAGCATTGTGAATCAACTTACCAAAGCCGCTCCTACACTGTTCCCGACTGGCCATTTTATTAGCCCTGGCAATGCATTAAGGACTGCGTTAAAGTATCATACCAGTCATTTGGCAATGCCATCAATCTTAAATACTTAAGGTTTTTGTTGTTCAATTGCTCAAGGAAAGTGGATATGATAATGAAAATAGATATTCATCTGGTCAACCTCCTTCATTAAAGCTGTTATCAGAAATTATGAGTGGATGATATATATGACCTATACGGGATACAGTTACAAATTAAGTTTAATTAAATTTTTTGTTTGAATTTAATTTTAAGGTTTGACTCGGTTTTTAATACAGATCTAAATGCAGATCCATTTTAAAAATCACATGAATTAATAAAAGCAATGTAAATCTGAAAAAAAACATGAATTTAGTTATATGCAGTTTGAAGTTGTTGATGTTTGTGCAATATTTTATTTCATGTATGTGGCATTTGGCGCATGTGCAATTACTTGTACCAACAGGCGGTCTGTACGCTATCACTTCTGAGGACTGATTTGCAAACTATTATCTATTGAACAATTACTTTTTAAATAGGCGTAAAGAGCGTAGATCTAATTAGAGGTTTTTAGTTTCAGGTGCTGCTGGGTGGCTCATTCTGTTAAGGCACTGTTCCAGTGCAAGGATGTCCGATAACGACTCTCAACCAATATCAGATATAGAATCCCAACCCTGCTAGTGCTGACTGTGGCCAGCAGGCCCACAGGGCAACACACAATTGATGCTAGTGTTGTCCAGGGAGGAACTTTAGGATCATGCTCTTTTTGGCGTCTTGTCTTTTTCCAATGTAAAGCCTGTCAAATTCTTATCCAGCAGAAACACTGCCACAAACATTGATTACCACACCCTATACATGCATGATTCACTCCAGAAAGAAATACGCCTGATTCAAGAGGTCAAACGTGAATAGGGTGTCTCATAATTCAGAATGCATGGGGAAATATGTCTCATAATTCAGAATGCATGGGGAAATATATCTCTAAAGTTTTCTGTTGTAAGCAGAACAATATGCAATAAATTAGAATTACACTTGGCAAGAATGGCAAGAATCCTGCATTTCTTATTTCAGCCAAAGACACGCAGCTGAAGAATTTCACAACTGTCATCCCAATAAATATTTGCCTAGACATGACAACAGACACTTACAGATGTATGCTTTGAAAAGTTGATATAAGCAGGTTGTAATGAGACACATCGGTTTGAACATTTCATTTAGATAATTAACTACTTTTTAAAATGCAGGTTAACATACAGCAAATATAGCCTATATATGATACAAAGTGTGCAGGACATCCTGCAGTTAAATGACACACAAAACATACAAAAAAGCTTCACATCACAAAACACTCTGACAAAAAAAAAAGGTTAATCCCAGTTTGGGAGCGACTTAAATTTAAGAAAACCTATATCCACCCAAGCACAATATTCTGTATATTGTGTCTTACGGCAGATGATGACATGACAAGTTGACAACTACTTATTTTTAAAAGAACTGTTGCATGAGCATTTTGAGTAGAGTTCATGCAACAATTGGATGGAGGACTCCTAGAAGCTACAGTGATTAATCTTATGGTCTGGTTGAATATGGACTGAACCAATGCTGAATGTAGCTGGGGTCCTGCGTGGTATTGCTGGATGTCCATATGATTGAAGTGGAATCTGTAGCCACAGGGTGATCATTTAAGGGGGTACCATTCACACTTGTATTCTGTCACACAGTCACTGAACGTACGCTGTTTACATTTTCTTTGTAAATGTCCCAACTCTGTCTCATATTCGGACAATTCTTGTGATACTGACATTCTAATAATTTTATAACTGCAATTTCTCATTTCTGTTACATACTCAAAAAATAAAACACCAATCTAAATAACGTGATCGGTGCAGCCTCAGCATCAGACAATGTAGATCAGATTGTGATGACTGGGGGAAAAAAGCAACTGTAAACTTGAGAGTTCTTTAATGAAACCTTTACTTGACGACAATCAGGATAATGTACTCATTTCAAGACTTAATTTAAGTTAAAAATATTATTTTGATCAAATTCAAAAATGAATGCTTAGATCTTCTCGAAGAGGTTCACATAAGCTACGTGTTCACCCCCAAAATGCTTCCATCTAGAAGTGGTTATTTAAAAAGTGATGACCAGCTATTAGCAGTATGCACAGGTATCACAGTGCCATTCATTTCCAATTCCAAGTCTTTGATGATCCTGGCCTTCATTATCGTTGGTTTCTCTGGAGCCAGAGAATGACATCACCCACAATTAATGGCTTTGGCAGGAGATGAGATGCCCTCGAAAAGGCTGACATGGAGTTTATGAGGCGTCTTGTTTTCGATGTGAAGTCATCGCAGCAACCCCCATCATTAGTGCATTAACAATCTCAAAAGCCTACCACACTCAGAAGCAAAAGCCCAAAGACAACTGCTTCCTAAAATAGATTCAGATTAAACTTAACACTTAAATTCTAGCACTGAGCAAATGAGTGAAATCCAAATTACAAACCAGGATCTCGCATAAAAACACAAACTCTCAAATGTAGCCAAGGGTCAGACCAAATTGCAAACCTCTGCATGGGAGTCCACTGCTATGATGTAGTCCTTTAGAATGGGCCTCGGGGCACTGAGTTAAGGTCACAAAATGAGGTGCCAAATAACCTGGATCAAATACATCAGAATATCCATTTCAGCCAGAATGAAACAGATTGTGAAGAAGTGTTGAGGGACTGCAGGGCTCCATGCTTTGACCACAAAATCGAGGGGCCTTGTTTTCACACTCCTGTTGTCTGTGTATAGAACCCCCCCCCCCCCCCCCACCCCCCGGTCCCCCCCACACAGATAGACGAAACAGATGTAGCAAGTCGCACACTTATGGTAGAATCCCACTTGCTATAAAAGTGGGATGTCTTTTTTCAGACATACTGAATTAAATACCTCCTGAATCATTCCAACAGTTCACAATTTTGTACTATTCCAATTCCTACTGCAGCCCAATTCTTTTGAGTGAAAATGTGCTTTTGAGTGAATGTGAGTGAATGCTGTGACAAACCCTAAGTGATGTGAAGATGTGAGGACAAAGAGTGTTAATTCCAGAATGCTCCTGTGGGTTCTGAACAAGAGTGGTCAGGATAAGCGTGACCGTGCTGTCGGAAAGCGGGGAGAGCAACGCCCTCCCTTTCACCACAGGTGATAAGACTTGTTTGACGCGAGGGACCGGTTTGTCTATCCTGAGAAGGCGGAGCTTCTGTCTGTTCCTGGCACCCCAGCAGATCCCCTGACACAGTATCCCCATTTATGCTTCCGGCCTGGCCACTAAGGCAAAGACAAGACTAAGGCAAAGCTCTAGCAGCAGGTGCATGGACACCCTAGGACCCCTTCCTTTCACTACCTGGCCAGAGACAAAGACAACACAGGGCAGGAATTGTGGGACACAATGACAGGCCCACACAATGAGTTTCCCATTTATTAATGCAGTTTGCTTCTCCAGAGCCTTAGTGCTGTGTCACAGGAACATTTAAGAGGCAGAGCAGAGACAAGCCTGCCAGATTCAACTAACAAATGCAAGGTATGATGGCCTGAACAGAACATAGGCCACTGCTTCTGGAAGCAATAACCTCATATAATCAATGCAAAGCTCAGCACATAGGTGCCACTCCATTAGTGTTTACGAATGTACTCTTGGGCGATGCATTCAGGTACCATTTCATATCATTGCGCTGACCCTCAGTGCAATGATATGCCCAATGGTGTGAAAACCAATCCCGGATAGAACAGCGCTGACAATGACAGCATCACAGAATTGTGATGCTCTGTCATACAGACTATAATGAAAGCAACATTGTTTGTCAGTACAATGTATGGTTCAAAAAGCTACAGGGTCTTAAAGAAGGAAAATTTCCAGAAAATGTGAGAGATCAAGGGAATTTTGTGTCTAAATGCACACAGAATGTCCCATGTACCTGAAACTGACTGAAGGTGGATGGGATGAGCTTACATTTCAATTAGAAATGGCAAACATAGGAATAAATGAAAAACAAATAGAAAAAACTACAGGACTAAGGTAAAAAAAAAAAAAAGAGAAATGTTTTCATTTTGTTTTAATTCACATTGCTTTTGAATAGAAATGCATAAAATGCACGCTCAATACATTATCCATGAAATACTTTTTACACTTTTTTAATTTATAGAATTTGTTTGAATTGTCTTGAGCAATATCCAAGCAAGGCACACAACAAAGTTTGACCGCAAGGCAAAGTGACCGTTTTAAATGTGAAAGGGTTAGGCTAATGAATAAGACTTTCCTCAGAAATGTACTCAGGAGAAACTTTACCTATTAAAAGGAGTGGAAAATAATTTTGTTTCTTTAACATCATTCTGCCTTTTCCAGAGGCTGCTGTGTCCCTCAGACTGACACACAAGCAGTTGAATGGCACCATACGTTTAAATAATCAAACATAAACCATCTGCTTTTATTTTTAAGATATAAATATGAGTACATGAGCAGAGCCCTCTGTATAACAGCAGCCTATTTGTTTCTGTATCCAATGACAACACAAGTACCAACTATACTTTTTCAGTATTAACTGTGATGATTGCTTAGATACACCAAAGGGTGTTATGAGCAGAGGTTTATAACCATTCTAGAGCGTAAATATGCACACTTTCAATTTTCCAAGTAATCTTATATTAGCTTTTATTTATAAACTGCAATTCTGCAGTGTATAGCCTAATTATTATTTGTTTACCATACAGGCTTATTCATTTATCTCAATAACCGTAACCACATTTAAGAACATGTTTAGGGATGAACAGTAAGCCAATAAATATAAAGAGTGACTTTAGTAAGTAGACTAGCATTTGTTTTCAGGATTAATATTTGTGGTTGACATATTTACAGGTGAGAAAGTATTAATTGGTAAAACTGCCAACTAGCTACAACATTGTTTGAATGAAAATAAACTGCCAAAAACCAAATACTTCAGTCTTTTGGAAACAATCTTTTCTGGGACACGTATGAAGTGCGAGAAAGCAGCAGGAAAATTCCAAAAATCCTAAAATAGATTAATACAAGACGTTGAAGTGACATGATATCATAGTAAAAACCTGAATGTATCCCATTAGCAAAACAACAACAACAACTACAACAAAAATATTCAGACACAATAATGTCACTGCCTTCCTTGTGAGGAAGACAGAAACATCTGAAGGAAAGGCCTTCAGGTTGCTGAGCCTTTCAGTGCTTCCAGAATTAGGTTAATTTCATAACAATGACAGAGCTTGTGGAGCATGGTCTTTCAGAACAAATGCACTGCTCCAAGTTGCTGAAGACAATAATAATTCATACAGTATTTGAATTCCTCCCGCTCACAAAAATCAGTTGGGCGCATGCATGGCATGCTGCCAGCTGCTGGGAGGAACAATCCTTGGCCAAAACATTTTCCCTGATAAGCCCTTGAGCAAAGCCTTGCATGCTTTCCTGTTCAGCATCTTGTTTCCAGAACCATTGTTCAGAACAGAGGCATATGGGATGTAGGACACATTAGGCAGTCCATTAATCCAGGTTGTTGTCACCCCGGCTCTGTTTTGAGCACACACCGACTTCTGCATCGAAGAATGAGAACAGACCTCGCTTACGTTGGCCATTCAACTGAAGCCTCAACTGTTCAGTTGGTCACCAGTGACCACTGCTATGGATAGGCTGCATGACAGAACAGAACATATAGAAACTTCACTAAATTCCAAAACTAAATTCTATTTAGTTCTATACACAAAACCATTTCCAGAAAACATGTAAGTGCATACAACCCCCTCCCACTTGTTTTTTAGATGCAAGGCAAAAACATGACACACTCACTTGAATGACACTGAAGTGAGTAGTGACCCATACATTAAACACCAAAACAGCACATGAAACTATGAAATTATAATAATTTCTAGCCAAAAACACATGGGTACCTTATGCAGCACAGACTTTTGTGCAGATATGCAGGAAAAAGCAGCGGGTCTCCCACAGAAACTATCCTGAGAAACTCCTCCCCTCATGAATTCTATAGCATGTAAAGGGGAATGCCCGGTCACCAGGGAAACCCTACTGCTTAGCAGTACATGTGTATAGCACAACTTAAGTTGACCAACTTAGACAGTTGCCACGTACAAAAACCACTACATGGACGGACTTTCATTCGCAAGAATGAAGAAACAAATTCAGAAATCGTTACCCTGAGTGGAGAAGTGCTCTTGGTCCATGCTCATTCCATTTGTTATCTTTAACAATCCCTGTATTGATTTTATTCATTTTATCCAACAACTAAAAAGCACACCATGCCGCAGACACACATTTGGTCAACCAAGAGCACAACGTCTGTTTTGAATGCAATGAGTTAGTAATTAAAGCTTTTTGAAAACACAGTAAAGTTTTATAGTCCTTCCAAACACATGCTGATATGCAGTGCCACTGTATGCCTTACTTTGACAACAGTTTAAAAAATTCTCCTGAGTGCTGCTATTAGCTACACGGCAACAACAATATTTCTATTGCGCCCTGCAACTCACCTTACACCTGAGGAGGGAAGACCTGGAGCATGCCAGTGTACCCTCTCAAACATTTAGTAGAGTCCCGTAGACTGGCACTCAGCAGGAGAGAGTCCCTGCCTGCACCACACGCCAACACACACACATACCCCAACCGGAAGCAGAGCAGTCAAGACTGAACAATGAGAGAACCACCTCCTAGCTCCACTCTGCCTTGTCCCCATCGAGGGAGGGGCCCCATATCTCAAAGAGGGAGAGCCATCTGCTTCATTGCCTTTATCTCATCATCAGGGATACCCTCAGAAATCAAAGGCATGGGGGGCGGGGGGCTGAGTGTGAGCTCAAATTACAGTCATGATAGTCCTGGATTCAGGAACAGACCATTGCGGGCTTTCTAAACATTCACTAGTCCGGTCCAGCTGCTGCACATTTATGATCTTTGATTCTTGTCCTTGCCAAATTCATAAATGCTTTAAAGCTTTATAACGACGCTGGCTCAGTAGCCTACACAATTTATTCTCACAACACAAAAACACATGGAACAGGATTTTACAATTACTCAGGAGGCGGTCAATGTGGCGTGAAAACAACTTGACGCCCGCTCTCCACCCCTTCGTCGCATCAACGTCGCTGCACTTTTTTTATTGCAACGTAATAACAGGGCAAACCATGCCGATTTATTTCTTCCTTAGGCTACTGATCTCAGGCGGCAGGATAAATCTAACTTTCCGAGAAACAGTGAGCCCGACCCCCCATTTGTTTTGAAATGTCAATCTCTTAGCTTAGTCGTTTGTGTGCCAAAGCGGCCCTGGTCGATTCTGACTGTGCTGCAGCGAGGGAAAGTGGCTATTTCATTAGCTATCTACTATCTAGTACAATCGAGGCGGTAACATTACTTTTGGTGTTTTGTTACGGACAAAGCTAGCTACGTCCTTTTCAAATCCGAACGGATGTGTTTATCATTCTCCAACTGGACAGCTAACGTTAGTTTAACGTTAAATGAAATGCGTATTAGGAATCCGATATGGCCTGGCTATAGCTATGACCTCTACGGTTGCAGCAATATTTGGCCAGTTCGGAAACTAATGGTAATGCCCACCTATTTGAGGCACAACTATAAAGTTTCATGGCACTTTTAACAGCCACTGCTTTTCTCATAATGCATTATTTCACAGAATGCTGTACAATGTAATTAACTATACAGGAGCAAGCTGCTAAATTACTTTTTTTGTAAAATCATTCTTAACAGTTTGATAGATAGGCTACCAATAAAAAATGGTTTCACTCGCTGTTATAATAAGATTTGCTGAGTAGCCTAGTTAACGTTAGCTACTATTCATCAGACTAGGTCACCATGTTAACGCATGTGTTAACGTTAGTGGGCAAAGCCAGCATGTTGCTAATTTACAGGTAAGCAGTGAGGCTAGCTATATGTGATGCTAAATAGTCTGTAGTATATTAGCTAGCAACTTGAATTCAGAACTGGAAGTGACATATGAATTAAAATTTTAACTTAAATAATGCATCCTGCTAATTCTGATGGAATTAAACAAGGAATTTTTCAAGATAGCTTTGGCTATATTTGATCATTTCTGTTAACTCATCTCTGTAATTAACAGAGACTAGCTGTCCAACTGGCTACATTTGAATAGTGTTAGCTAGTTGGCTAGCTAGCGCACGTTGGATATTTAAGATGAAGATTTTCAGTCAGAGATAGGCTAACTAGTCGGTGTTAGCTAACGTTAACTATAAAGGATAAATCTCGATGCGATGGCACTGGATTTAGAACTATTCGAGAAAGTACGTCAGAGGCCATGGTCGCAAACTTTGTTATTATGCATATTTAGCCTAGCTAACAGTTACATTAAGCAGCATCTAACAAGTATTTTTTCTAAAATCACACTGTATACTATGGTATTATATTACTTTTTTGTAGCTCCCTTCGACACAGTGTAATATCCATCCAGTTTATCCATAG
Organism: Synaphobranchus kaupii; assembly: GCA_029718625.1. Taxonomy (NCBI): domain Eukaryota; kingdom Metazoa; phylum Chordata; class Actinopteri; order Anguilliformes; family Synaphobranchidae; genus Synaphobranchus; species Synaphobranchus kaupii. The sequence goes on along the minus strand of CM056382.1, from coordinate 43,733,834 downwards.
CTCTGTAGCAAAGCCTTCCCACCACCACGCATTAATGGAGAGATATTTATTAGCACTTTGGTTAAAAACGTAATCCATTCCACCTACCTTTGCCGTCGTTGTCTTCCTGTAAGGTCTTGGTTACCGCTTCCCAGACATTGCAGCCCAAAAGACACAGCAGAATTGCTGCGGACCTGCTAATTTCCACCCGCCGCATTACTTAACGTATAATAACAAGAATATTTTCTCAAATAGCTGCTAACTATACCTTCATCTAATATAAATCGCTCTACGCGTGTACATTGCGTAGACTTTCATATTGTTTTCAACAGCGATTCCTATATTTTACACTACTTGGAAGTCCCCGTTCTGTATTGGATTTCAAGCTAAATCCTCATTCTGCATCCCTCGCCTCTTGCTGCTTAGTTTTTTTTTCTATAAAAACGAAGTGGAGTTCGGAGGAGAAGCAGCTCCACCAATATTAACTATTCAGATGCCAAAGATTTACTGAAGCAGCTGGTTAACATTACTGAGGCGAGCACGCCATCTTCTGCATGCCACTAGTATTTGTCCTGAAACGTGAGAAAAGTAATACCGCAAGCAACGAGATAATACAACCATTGCATTGGCTTAGCCGATGAATACAACTTGTATATCAATTGCGACCCGCAATTGCGTAGCTAGGACCTAATGTAATGGTGGGTTGGTCTATGGTTCTTCAGTCGCTTCGCGTTCATCTGGCGACCCCGTTGGGCGATTGAGCGCCCGTGGTCCGCAATCCGCATGCCAGCTGCATTCCGATTGCGAGTTTGGTGGTGGTGCACATAGAAACGCGTGCCTGAGCTACAGAGCCATGCATAAAGTTTGGGACAAAATACATATTTGTTTTCTTGTTTTGGCTCTGTACTGCAGTTTTAGATTTTTTAATCAAACAATTCACACGTGGTTAAAGTACAGATTCCCAACTTTTATTAAAGGGTATTTGTATACATTTTGGTTTCATCATGCAAAATTACAGCACGTTTTATACAACCCCCCACCCTATCAGGACACCATAATGTTTGGGACAAATGGCTTCACAGGCGTTTCTGATTAGTCAGGTGTGTTCAATTGCTTCCTTAGCAGACCTAGTCATGGCTTTTTGATGCCTGTGACCCAACAACATCAAAAGACTCTTGATATATTATTTTCAGGTACTTTTACAAGTGATACTATAACCTCTCTGCATTTGAATGGATCTCTATGGGAATTGGTGGGGTGGGGGGTCACATAAGGGTTGTTTCTCCTGAATCATTTTCCTATTGAAATGTTTTGCACAAGACAAAGAAAAGACAAAGTTAATCACCAGCATGCGATAGAAGATGGACTGTTAAGTTCCGAGTATGAACTGGACCCAAATGCACGATTCAACACACAGGAAGTTCAGATATAGTTCAATAATTTATTGCTTCGATCAGAATTCCTCCTGAAGCATAGGGAGACATAAACTCAGACAGACAATCGGGAATGGATTAGGCAGGGGATCAGCGGGAATGGGAGAGGCCAGGGACTGGATGGTGGCAGGAATCCGGGCTGGTTGAGCGGGGAGCGGGAGACAGGGCAGAGTGGAGTGGCACGAACAGCTGCAGGTTAGCAGAGCTGGAGCACCGGCTGGATGCACACACAGCAGCAGGTTGGCAGAAGCAGCAGCACACGCAGGATGCCCGCTAAGCTGCAGGTTAGCCGAGCTGGAGCACCGGCTGGATGCAAACACAGCAGCAGGTTGGCAGAAACAGCAGCACAAGCATGATACACGCACAGATGTAGGCTGGTAGACTTAGAGCAGACAAAAGTTACTACAGCGAGGCAGGACAGAATGAACAGCGTGATTATGCCGTTCCTGGCGAGAGCTCATCAAAGCTGGACAGGGCTGGAAATAGCGAGTTAACGCTGAATACAAGACAAGGCTTTTTAAAGTAGGCAAGACTGGACTAGATACAATGTATCCACGAGACAAGACCAGAGTGTTACCACAAAGAGACTTAACGAACTGGCACAGGACAAAGAACACCGGGTGACTAAATACAAACGTTAACAAGTATCAATTAGGTGCCGCGTGCGAATGTATGCGTGAGTGATTAACGAAGCAGAGAGTGTGGGAATGCATGCGGAAGGGAGGAAAGGGATAGGCGGATAACGAGTAGTGGAACAGAGTGACACGAAAGGGAAAACCACACCCAGCCTGCAGCACAAGGGAAACAAACAGGAATACAAACACGATACGAGAGGGAACAGGTAAAACACGGGACACAAAAGGACGGGAGAGAGAGCATCACATGGACTTCATTAAACTATATTTGCAAACAAATACATTTTGGATTAATGCTATAGAATAAAAACTAAGTAGACACTGAGGGCCTGATTTACTAAACGTGCGCAAAACCTTTTAGTAATTGGTCATGGTATTTGTTTTGCACCAATCATTGGTTGTGTTGTTAGTTTTGCACATGTTAAAGGTCTTAGTAAATCAGGCCCTGAATGTTTTATCATATCTATGCTCAAGATTAATTTTTTTTAGCCGACGAAGTCGCTAGCTAGCTAAATGTGTAAGCGTGATAGTGATGTACACGTTGAATTGTTGTTAGTTTGCCATTCATAGAAATCAAATCATAGCTAGCTCGCATAAAGATTTAGCTATTTTAAACAATTAGCCATTAAAGTGTTATTTTTATTGCAAGCGATTCATTGCATGTCCACCACACTTCAGGTTGCGTCCAGTTGCCTGTGAGCTACTCTTCCGCTGATTGGATGGAGTTACCTTAATTAGGGGACTCCCCGTTTGATCTAGAGTCACACAATTTGTTGTACAATTCCCGCTGCTCATGCCCTACAAATTTGCCTCAAGGAACTATGAAGTCTGCAATCTTCGATTTTCTGCTAATTAGCATTTGTAAAACACTTAAAATGCTACTCCTCCTACAGAATTTGACCAATTTGCACGAAACCAGTTTGAGGGACTCAGCCCACATCCCTTCAGTATGCATTACTTTTCTACGGCCTAGGTCAAAAAATGGCCAAATGAGAAGCCAATGAATTTTGCATTGGGCATGGCTTATCACAAAAATGCTAGTAATTCTAAAACCGCTTGACATAAAGTTCTGAAACTTGGTGAGTTGATTGAGAGTTAGATCTGGGCCACGTTCAATCTGAAAACGGTGTGCACCATTTTGCTACGGTTTCCGGGTTGAACTACATGTTTCCTCGAAACGGTGTGCAACGGGCTTTGAGGTACTTTTTTCTCTCGTTTGGTGGGTGTGTCAGAGGTGTTACCCAATCAGCAGCGACGTGTAGAAACCCCGCCGTATTAAAAAGGCAACGCTTGCGTAACACAACAGGGTGTTCAACGCACCACCGTTTCCGTTTAAATAAAAGTTTTGCTACGTTTTGTCAGTCCACAGTTCGAGATTTGTAGTTTACACTTTGTAGTGTGAGATTTGTAAAACAGGATTTGAGTGTTGTGGTGTGCGTTAAACACGTGTGAATTGTGTTTTTTTTGGTACACAAAACATGCCCAGTTATAAAACGTGTAAATAATTTTGCCAGTAAATTTGCTCCATACCACCGCTACAGTATCCAATCAGAGCAGGTGTCAGAAGTATCCATGGTACTCATTGTCATGTTTTGCGCGAATTGCGCAAAAACACAGCCATTGATGATCCTTACAACAATTTTATCACAATGTTGGATTGTGGACCCAAACGCAGAGACTAACTCAGGAAAACCAGGTAGATGAAAAAACTAAGTTATTGTTACAGTACAGTAAAGCAACAAAAAAGGCGACTACACAAGAACGACACAAGGGAACTACAAAGCTAAACACAGGGCACTGGAAGGTTGCCAAATAGTGCAAAGGAAAACAAAAATCAAGCAAGGAATGACAGTGAACAGGGAACTTAAATGCACAGACTAACAGGAACAGAATGAACTAATGAAATAACAGAGGGAACTAAACCAATAATACAATAATGTCTGTACAGCTTTGGGACTACCCCAACGCTTAATAAATATTCGTTCCTTTGAATCTGTCTCCTGGTCGTTGCACTTGGGTTCGTCCCGTATTTGGATCGTAACAACAAGATAGATTATTGGATAGTTGGAAGCGATTATCAGAGCTGTGGATGTCGCAAGCCTATTTCAGAACAACACTATTAATAAGCGTCTATCATTTACATGATCTGTATCAGTCGTGATACATATTTTAGAAAAAAAATTCAATGTTGAGCATGTAAAAACACTTGAATTTCAATACTTCCCATGCCATGCTAATTAGAGGTGTCATACCAACTGTAATTTCATTGGAGACATACTGTAATTGCTAAAATTTGTGACCGATGATTTTTTTCCAATTTTCCCTTAGTAAATTTTAAAGGAATTTTCCTTCAAAATAAAAACAGTAAAATTTTAATAGCTTCTGTTACATGTGACCAAGATGCCTCAAACCAGCTTTAATGTCGTCATAGGCATGATTGCTCAAATTTTATGACTAACGATTTTTCCAATATTCCTTTTAAAGGGGAATTCCACTGAAAAACAACATTAACCTCATTTAACAGATCAAGGCAAGTCTCTCTTTGTGGCTGGCTAAAACGATCTCTGAATGAAAATATCAGTGCAAATTTGGTAGATGTATGTGTCAGAATTACATATACCTCTACCCTTCCTCATTTTTTTAAAACTACAGTGGTGTCAGTGGCGGGTAAGTTGAATTTGGAGATACCTTCCACATCTCCCAGGAGGTGTTGACCAAACTCAGAGAGAGGTGCTGGGAACCTGCTGTTGGCAACTGTTAACAGTATTAGCTTGCGAGTTAGCTCAAATAGTTCTTAGCTAAGTTACCAATTATTCCAGCACAACGATTCCAACGATTCTGTGGACTGTACACTGGATGACAACACCTGAGAAATTGAATCTGAGGTGGAAGGCTACCGTTTTGAGCCCGGATACACAGCCGAGGAGATTTGCCAAAGGCGTGAGCTTCTCATGCTGTATCTGGAGCTGAACATGTACACGTGGTAACTGTGCTGCAGTGGCAACTGAAATGGATATGTTTGCTGCAATGAGTAGGGCTGGGCACAGTTTAATTTGTCATCTGTGGAGCAGGAAACGGGTGAAGAGGGAAGAGTCTGTCTGACGAAACACCCTGATTTTGAACACCACATGCATAAGGGTGTTTTGGAGACATTAACTGCCGTAAGAGACCCAGACCCAAGTTAGAGGACCAAGAAATGAGTAACCGTCGCAGACTTCTGGCAAGGCTAGCTAATATGTTTTCACTATACCTAAAGTAGATAAATGAAGGGCTGTGTTTTCCTAAATGAATGGCTATATTTCCCCTGTCTTTCTTCAGCTAATGGTGGTGAAATGTTGTTTCAGTAGAACGGTAGTGCCTAACTTGCCAGCCATTAACATTAGCCTCAAAGAACCACTTCCAGGACTAGTAGTAACGCCCAGCCCCTCTGGTTGTATTCAGTGGGAGTGGCAACCTGTGACTGTGTGACTGACGGCGCCCATAGAATGTAAGCGCTGGGCTGTTGTAGTTTACAGTAAAGCAGGTACCTGGTACATGCGCAGTAGTTTGGGGCTGTATCTCTGCTCTCACCACAGGTAGCTCATTTTTATCAGGAAGACAGCTACTCTTCTACAAATCAAACATAATTTTTCGGTGGAATTCCCTGTTAATGTGTATCTCTATGTGAGATGGCTCCACAGCACCCTGCCAGTTTATCTCAGATTACATTACGTTTACATTACAATTTTGTAATTTAGCAGCAGACATTCTTATCAAGAGCAGACGTATGCAGCGCTGTTGCTTTTTATTTTCCCTCTTGGTTTACAGTAAAACGTAGCCACCGCATCACCCAGATATTTTGCCGGTGTACTTTTCAAGTGCATTTTGTTCATGCTGGTTTTCCCTTAGCCATCAATAACTTAGTGTGATTGCATTAGCTGCCTTCATTGTATGTTGTACAGCATGGAGGAAATGAAAGCAGAGAGGCTGCAAGCTTCAAAAGAGCTTGGTATGTGTGTCTCATCTCTGACAACAATAAGTGTGCAGGGAGGGCCAAGCTTGAAACAGTCTTGCTTTAAAAAGGCCTCTCAGATGATGTCATCCCATATTAGGCTGACGGCTGTGGGTTCATGCTGTTCGGTTCTGTTAATTTCCTCAGACTGTGATTTAATGGGGTGCAATGGATTGAACTGAGCAGCAAATCCAGTGCACAGATTAGAATACTGTCACCTTTGGACTAGTGGCTAATGAGCACCTTGTACTCTGTGTCCAGACTGTCCCCTGTCCTTCCAGTTCCCCTCGACTGAAGATTACGAGACCGTGTGAGCATGACAAACTCTGACCTTTAAGAAGCAGACAGGAGTCCAGCATATGGTGAGGCTGAAATCTGTGTTTCCTTCCACCCACTGTGGTCCTTTTCCTTGCATTTGGTTTTAAGACAATGGTAAAGAGGCACTATAATGAACTTTGATGAAGACACAGCTTCTTTTACGTGTATGTAGTTATACAGCTCAAGAATATTTTATTATTATTATTATTATTATTATTATTATTATACCAATTTAGTCATTAATTTACTTTAAAAACTTTGCTGGTAACAAGAATAAGCAAAAGATACATACAATGTTGAACTGTTAATACTTAAAAATAAACAAACAATGTAGTGTACCAATTACATTTCCAAATGGACATTTTGATTTCAGGATGACAAATGAGCTATCAGGAAGCACTACAATAAAATTAAAATCACACTAAGCACATTACTGTATGACTTTATTTTAATATTGTTTTATTCTTCAGTACAAAAAAAAATATGTAACAACAGTCTGCTTGTCAGCTATATACAAAGATATTTTTTAAAGTGACAATGGTCATTACAATTCATTCAACTTTAAACCACACACTCTGACATTGGTGTTAGTGTGTTATATTCACTCACAGACAGTGATACCAAAAATAAGTAAACGTCACTAGCCAGCAGATTAGCATGGTAACTACCCTTGACTTGGACAGCTGGTCACACTGCAAGCCTGTATGGTTATTGTATGGTTAAAAAAGAATTACAGATTCTTCAGCGCTTTTCTGTCATTGTAATTCTTGCATGGTCTTCTGTGCCAGTTGTGAGGCTTCCTTGAGGCAGCGCAAGTGCAGTGACAGGTGGTGAGCTTTCCTCATGCTAAACAGAATGAATTGAACTGTGGGGTATTTTCATAAGAATAAGGCCTAATCATTCCATCCATTGAAATGATTAGGCTCAAGCGACTCGCACAAAGTCACATACAAATCAGGAACGTCCATGTTCTCCGCACCCCCTCAACAGTCACTTACAACTGTACATATGTGCACACTGTGTTATTATTAGAAAAAAAAAATTGTGATTTCCCTTTTTTTGCTGGTAGAGGACTCAAAGTTCTGCCCTCACAAATACATCTAATCATTGAACATTATATACAAAACCTGAACTAATTTTAATAAAATAATACCAGTGTAAACACGCTTCAGCATTATACAAAACACCACAATATTGCACATAAAATTGAATATATTCTCCCTTGTGACCAATGGCTGCTAGTACTTGGAAATAGAGAAGGGCAATGTCATCACATATCTTCAATATCAAGGAATGGAAATGGGCAGTGGAATGTATAATTTACAAATAAAATTATGTTGAAGTTTATGTTCATTTTCTGTTTGTAGTGAAGGACATATGCATTGTGTTAGGACTGAATAAACTCTTAAATAGCACTGCTGTTGTTCTGCAGGACTGTTGTTGCCAGCTTAATAAGACAATTTCACAAAACTATAGCTAAAAACAGATAATATAGGCCAGTGCCGACTGTGGCCGGTAGCTGCACAGGGCAACGTGCGATTGCGGCGCCCAGGGAATGGGAGGGTTAATTTGGTTAGGGGTCCGCATTTCATCGTTATCTAGCAACCCCCGCTGGTCAATCGGGTGCCTGTGGACTGCACGTTCAGGCCGCATATAAAAGGTCTTCCTCCGATTCTGTGGTGTGAGAACAAGTGGACATGCGACACCACGTTTCGTAGGAGAACCACAGCTGCCTACATTCTCCAAAATTGCCAGTGGGGTTTGCGCATGAATGCGGTTGCGGTTGCAGGTAGTTGGCCATTCCATAATTAGGGTGGGATTGGACATGCTCAGCCCCATGTTGGGCACCATATTATAAAAAACAACAATAAAAATAATGATTTCTAAAAATGTATAGGTGATTTCTATGAACAAATTATAATATTTAATTATTATACTATTTTATTGTGAATTTTAATTGGTTACAAGTGTTTTTTGTATTGTAAATGGTTTGCATCTGAATGTGCTTTTCCTAATGGCACAACAGCATTACAAATTATATCAAATCCTCCATAATGTTTGATATCATCACTGTATGGTGCAGAAAGCCCTCTGCCAGGTCAGATTCTCTGATGTCATGCGAAAATCATTTTCAGAGAACCTACAAAAAGTGTAGTGCCTACTGTAATGTGGTTTGCCCCTCTCCCTTTACACACGTTGATCTGTGAGTAGAAAGATAATATAATTTCCAGTAAGGATGCTTTCATAACTAAAATGGTCTGGATATGATATGGAACCAATTGTCACATCGACATGGTCCACTTCTATTGTAGACGAATGCCATTCCTTTCTATGAAGTATCAAGCCCCGCTTGATTTCTAGTTGTTGCAATTTTTCTCACTTGAATAAAAATGGCACTGAGGTCTTTCTTTAGTAAATAACATTCTTACTTGTTGTACTCTGTCTCATTGCACAAGAGTGGATTTGGTAGCATTCCTGAAGGAAATACGTTCTATCTATGCAAGCTTCTTTCATAGGACAGGCTTTCACTGACAGGCAGGTAACGTTTGTGGAACGTTTTTCAGAAGTGAGGCTTCAACCTTCCATGGTTACACCTGAGATTAAGTGGATGCATATTGAAAAGAAAAAATAATTGCATGCCTGTCTAAAAAAGGCATTATCCTTTGGCAGCTGTGGAGAGGCTGAAATGGTTGGAAAAGGCACAGAGGCTGAAACTCTTGGAAAAGTTCAACTGCTTAAGAGTGTTCTGTTATATGTCCTGAAAAGCGCTTCAATAAAAGCAGTCAAAAAAGCAAGTTTTCTCAGACTGAACCAAACTCAAAAAACAAACTTAAGTCACGCAAATGCCATCACGTCATAAAATGAGCACAGAATAGTCTTCAAGAATTTCAGCAAGGGATTTGAAACAAAGGAATATCTGTCTGTCGCTGTTTTGCACTTGAACGCCGATTCTACCGAATCTGCAGATGTCCCCTATCTTTTGCAGTCACATTCTGGATGGAGGGTTGCTGGGCAATCACAGCCTCTCCAACCACTATTGATCCCTCAGTGTTTAAATTGTGCTTCATGCTTCTTGGTCAAATAGCACTTGAAAAGTCAGCATCCTTATTGTCCGTCCCACAAATTTCAGGTCAATGTGGGAAAGTCATTGGGAAGGTTGGAACGAGCGCCCTTTTTTTTGGAATTCCCCAAAATCGTCCTGAAACCTGGCTCTCTGGCACTGCAACCGGCTCAAGCCTCGGTGGACTTCTCCGATGTCAGCTGCTCTCGGTCCGACACATCATCTTGCGGGGGCCGCGCCCGGTCGAAGAACCCGCACTGAGACAAAACAGAGGGACCACAGATGAAAGGAAAGAATAAGTGTCTTTGCAAGAACAAAGAGACATTCTAAATGGATGGGAATCCAAAACACAAAAGTCATTACAGTACTCCCAGGAAGCCAATAACCTTGAAAAGATAGAAAACAAGCATGACTTGAGTTCCTTCTTTGCCTTTTGACATACAGTAAATTCCAAAATTGAAGGAATATAGGCAGTGTGTATAAACTGCAGTATATGCTGTATTTGCATATATAGTGTAAAGTATATTCCTATATACGTTTTTGAATTTCTCATAAATAATCTCTCCCTGGGAACAGCTTTTGGTCTCAATATTTTTCCTGCAAAAAAACAGAGTAAGGTTCCCAAAGAGCAAACAGGGAATATGAAAAATTATAATTATTTTCTGTGATGTTATACAACCTACAATGTACAGAAAAATCTGATGGAATTTTATTTGAGGTGTAAATCATCCAGCATTTGGTGAATTAATATTGGTTTTCGAGAACTAAACCTATCACAGGAAAAATAATTCAGAAACGTTATTAGTGACAGCGATACCGAATGGTATCTGTTCAGTTATGGGTAGTAAATAGAACATCTTCCCTGTTTTCCTCCACGTTCTAGGTTAATTTGCCATGATATTTCCCTGATGACACACCTTTCCCTATCCATCCATACTTTACAGAAATTACATACTGTAGTACTGCTCCACTACCAGATGGGGGCACAAGGGTAAAAGATATCTAGACCTGTTTCAAGGAATACAAAGTAAAAAGGGGGTGAACCCAAACGCGCTACAAGCCGGCTATATAAACAAGGAACTATAGGTGCTCAACAGAAGGACCAGTGAATAGAAAGAATACCAAACCCGGACTACTTCACTAGGACTAACCCGAGATAAGGAGGACTGGAGCACACAGAGCTCAGAGCAAAAGAAAATAATTTAATGCGACTGACGTTTCGACGTCAACGACGTCTTCTTCAGAGTCAAATGGAAATACAGACAATGCACCGGGAGGTATATAAATACCCTCCCATCAATTACACAAAGTAAGGTGCGCATGTGTAGGACTAATATATCTCGTCATCAATACCACATACATAATGTTATCTTCTTTAACAGGGTAAAGAGAAGACCGACAAATGTCATAGGTAAATAAACTGAATAATTGTCTATTGTGAACATGGCATAAAACAATATACAATGAAAATCAAAAAGCCTGTACACAAGTTACAAAAAACATGAAAGATTCAACGACTCATTTAACCCATTGGGTTCCACACTATTGAGTGTATGTATCCAGTACGCCTCCCTGCGGAGCAGTTGCTTAATAATATCTCCGCCTCTGGATGATAAAGTGACTCTCTCAATACCCCAAAATTTTCAAGAAGAGACAGAACCATGATTGGCTTCAGCGTAATGTCGCGCAATTGCATAGTCCATATTCTTGGACCGGATCGCGGTCTTATGTTCAGCAATTCTAAGTTTGAGGGCTCTCTTGGTCTGTCCGATATAGATTTTGGAGCATATACATTTCAACATGTAGATTACATGGGTAGTGTTGCAGTTAATAAAAGTGGTTATTTTAAATTCCTTGCCCGAACGTGGATGACAGAAGACTTTGATGTCATTGGAGTTAGAGCAATGGACACAGTGTCCACAGCGATAGAACCCTCTAGGGGGCGTAGGTAGCCAGGAGGGTTTTGTCTGCGGACTACTCACCATGCTGTGAACCACCTTATCTTTTAAGTTATGTGGCCTTCTAAAGCACACTCGCGGAGGTTCGGAAGTAAATTTATTTAAAAGAGGGTCACTCTGGAGAATGGGCCAGTGTTTACGGACAATATTTTTGACTCTTCCAGCGACCGGACTGAACTCAGTGGAAAAGCAAATACGAGGAAGGGTAGCACGCTTAGGCTTTTTACAGAGGAGGGACTTCCTATCAGTGTGGCGGGGCACGGTCAATGGCGGCAGTGACGTCAACAATACTGTAGCCTCTTTGAAGAAATCTGCTACGCATCTGACAGATGTTGCTCTCAAATTCTGCATCCGTGCTACAGTTGCGTCTCAAGCGCAAGAACTGTCCAATCGGTATATTGCGTATCAGACAGCAATCACCCCCGTCCACTGATACGCAATATACCGATTGGACAGTTCTTGCGCTTGAGACGCAACTGTAGCACGGATCTACACGGATCTACATGTTGAAATGTATATGCTCCAAAATCTATATCGGACAGACCAAGAGAGCCCTCAAACTTAGAATTGCTGAACATAAGACCGCGATCCGGTCCAAGAATATGGACTATGCAATTGCGCGACATTACGCTGAAGCCAATCATGGTTCTGTCTCTTCTTTAAAATTTTGGGGTATTGAGAGAGTCACTTTATCATCCAGAGGCGGAGATATTATTAAGCAACTGCTCCGCAGGGAGGCGTACTGGATACATACACTCAATAGTGTGGAACCCAATGGGTTAAATGAGTCGTTGAATCTTTCATGTTTTTTGTAACTTGTGTACAGGTTTTTTGATTTTCATTGTATATTGTTTTATGCCATGTTCACAATAGACAATTATTCAGTTTATTTACCTATGACATTTGTCGGTCTTCTCTTTACCCTGTTAAAGAAGATAACATTATGTATGTGGTATTGATGACGAGATATATTAGTCCTACACATGCGCACCTTACTTTGTGTAATTGATGGGAGGGTATTTATATACCTCCCGGTGCATTGTCTGTATTTCCATTTGACTCTGAAGAAGACGTCGTTGACGTCGAAACGTCAGTCGCATTAAATTATTTTGTTTTGCTCTGAGCTCTGTGTGCTCCAGTCCTCCTTATCTCGGGTTAGTCCTAGCGAAGTAGTCCGGGTTTGGTATCCTGTTTCAAGGAATCTTTTCCCAAGCCATTGTATATGAGAGTTTGAAAAGCAATACAAAGTTCCCTGTTGCTACACATGCATACCTACTTGTACATGCCAAACAAAAATAAATATATTCAATAAAATGTATCAATATGAATAAAATAGCGAACACGATCTACAGCCTATTTCAGATCATTTTGATCTCTCCAACATATATCCTTGTATAAAAGTACATAAAGGACAAAGGAAATTACTCCAATATATACATCCATCTAAACAGATGAAACAGTGATAAGATCAACATGAGTCATTAATATGGCACTGGCTTTCTTTAATAACCAGACAAACTTACCCAAATCATTTTAATAAGCTAGGGCAGTTAGAAAATGTTTTGTCCCTAGAATCTCTTTATAATACTGCATGCTGGGATTTAATTTAATTATACTGATTTAAAGTGAAAACCCTGAGGTAATAATAAATGGACACAAATGCCTGCCAGTACTGTAGTCATCCCATAGTAACTTGGAATGGGATCCATCGTTTTGTGGGTTTTTTTATACAGTGTGCCCCCACCATTTCTACCAGCGAAGTGTTGTGTGAAAAATGGTGCAGTGATTATTGGCTACAGAGGCACCTACAGTTGTTTTGTGAGAGAATAAGGCCTGGGGAAGTTTCTGGTTTGACTAACCAAGCATTCACACATCATTCTTTTAAGTAGCTCGTGTGTGCTTGGTACCAACCATACATGCAATTAAAGTGTCCTTGTGGTTCCTCCTAAAATACTTTTCAAGCACTTTACACTTCTTTCAAGCTCTATATATACAAATGTGGTAAATGCTAAAAGGTGAGGTAATACTCATTATTTCAAAAGATTGGCCCTTAGTTGCCTTTTTTTTGACAATGCGGGAAGCATTCCCTCCACATGATACGGCACATTGTAAAATGCCAATTTTTAAGCACTTCAAACTTCTCTCAAGCTCCTCATAGATGTACCCGCTAAACCATAACAATAAGGCAAAGTAGTGATTGTTATTTTTACAGAACAGCCAAAATTTCTCCTCTGTTTTGCTTCACAACAAAAAGTTGACCTTGTACAGGAAGTGTACCTTCCACATGACGAGGGTGAGGATGGTCAGGACCAGTAGTCCCAGGAGTATGGCTAGGATGATGACCCACGGGGGAATGGCAAAGGAGACATCTGGAGTGGCCCACACCACAAAGGTGCCTATCTGAAAGACATGAACAACGAGCCCGTCATTCCACTTGTTCAAACTGCGGCAGCAGTTCGTGTCAGTAAGGCCTGTGAACATACCAAACGATGCCTTGCCCCTCTTCAGCGCAGTGTGTTCAGCACTGTGTTGAGGGCACAATGTCTGGATCAAGTCCATTTGCAGTAAAGCAGTTTCCCTGAATAGCGCTGTGTGTGTTGGTGGTAGAACCAGTTAAAATGTGTGCGCAGCATCTTCTAATGTGCTTGTTCTGCACTCTCTTGATTAGATCTCACTTCCTAAGAGGTTCTCATTCTCAACGTGACATCCTAGTAAAAGAAAGGTTATAAATACATAAATAAAAATATAATCATGAGCATCCGGTCAGACGTCTGACCCTGGGAAGATGGCGGTTCATGGAGGACCATGGAAAGTAATGCTCCCGGCGAGGGAAGGGGAGACAGGGCAGAGGAGTATTAAAGTATTAAAGCCATTTCCTATTGGACACATTTGTTCATGGTCATGTAATAATAAGGTTTCCATCAAAAGTACCGATGGGAAATGGTTTGAGCCAGCTTTGATTGTTTATTCAGGCCACATCCTCCTCACACAAATACTGTGCACACACACACACACACACTCATGTACAAATACTCTTCCCCATGCTATGTACTTACTGATTTCGCATCCCGCGGAAATGTAACTGGCTTGATTCGATAAGGCACGTCCACCACTTTGAAGGATACGGTGGAATTCAACAAGTAGGGGTCATTCCGCCTCTGGAAGAGAAGTTATGTTTAGCGCTACAGAAATGCACGTGGAAACATGTGGAAGCTCAATGTTTTAATGACATATAATGGCCCCAATGAGCCTGCGGGGTGCTAGATGATGAGGTGGTCAGGGGCAACGAAAATAAAAAACTAAAAATGCTTCAATTTAATGACGGGATTTCCCCTGCAAACGGATACATTTATAGCATTAATTATAATAAGGTGAGGGCATTTTGTGTTTTCACTCTACGTTTCTTTCTTTTGTGACTCATGGATTATTGCTGTATAAAGCTTAATGAGCAGATGAAAGCAAGCTGGCCTGGGTAGGGGTACATTCTGCGTAAAAGAAACTACACACTCAACATATTTAAAGCTTTTCAGTATATCAGCCCGCTGCACAATATTGTAACTAAGGTGAAGCAAAATCAAAGAGACTTTTGGGAAATATCAGCAAGGGGTATTTTACAACGTTCAAATATGTTTGGAGTTTTAAATAGCAAGGTTTGGTATCACACCTTTAGAATTCAAAGTGAACGTACAATGAAAGCACCAGGAAACAAGTTGTAATTTCTGGAAATATTGTGATCATTATGACAATTATGGCCATGATGATTGCTATTTTTATTATCACTAAAGTGGTTTAGCTGATGGGCCTATTGATGGAAACAAATAAACAGTTGATTTCCTCTATTGATGACTCTATTCCTCTGTTCGTGACTTTTAAAACAATGCCTTTTATTAACTTGGCAACTAAAGGACATACGGTAGTTACACCATTCCAGTTTGGATCAATAAAGATAAGAGCCCTGCTTAACTCTATTATGTTGTTGGTCGATTTGACCCACTTCAGTTTTTAATGTACCTGAAATACAGGATAGCTTCTTTTTCTTAGTGAAATTTTATGAATTTTACTCCTTTGGGGTCATGAACTTATACTATTTTGAGTGTTTTCACCCACAGCTATGTTGTGGAATGTCTGCGTAAACTCTATACAAAGATGATGTTGCAGGTTAATTAGTGCTTTATGGTAACTTTTATGAAAAAAACATTTAATTACTGAAAATGGTTACATCAAGTTGGCTGAACAGTTTTATAAAATTCCGACTTTGTTTCAAAGGAAATATTTTCAATAAACTGTAATTAAATATAGTGATTGACATTTGTTTTACATATTCACTTTTTTAGGACTATTTAGTGTTAAATAGATTTGACCCGTAATATAATTGCAATTAAGGCAATTTACAGAACACAAGAGCAGAAAACACATAGAAATCCTGACACAAGCATGTACTTGAGAGATTTCTTCTCTACAGTAGATAAAATAAGTGAGTATGTGGGAGATGGAGGAGCAGGTCTAGCTAGTCTTCTTTCAGGAAGTGACAGCCAGAAATCTGGTTATATGGCTGCAGATAAGATCCAATCCTCTGAGGCTAAGTCAGGAATTTTAATCAGGTCTCCCAAACAGAGTGCTGTTCTTCATTAGTGCAGCCATAAAAATTAATACACAACAGGGCAAAAACAGCTCCAGGATTGAAGGGATACCACATGCCTGTGTGTGTGTGTGTGTGTGTGTGTGTGCGTGCACGTGTGTGTGTGTGTGTGCGTGCACGTGTGTGTGTGCTGTGTATATGCATATCTATGTGTTTGAGAGTCAAATTGTATTTAACTGTAGTCCATGTAGCTTAAACCCTTCATAAGTAATACATTACTAGATTAAAAAGCAATGTAAGTGCCACTATAAAAATGAAATTTCACAGAAACACAAGCAGAATGTCATATACTGTAGATCATTCTTGAACATGTGGGACAGAGTAATCTGAAAGTATTTTTTAAATGTTTGCAGTCTTTTTTTGCCAAGAGCTAACGTGTTGTGAGTGATATATGGGTCCTTTCTTTGATGCAGGTAACACAGTTTTGGTTTAACTAGAACTCCCGTCAGTTCATAGGCCAACACTGAACACAAAGAAATGAAAAACAACAAGCGAGGAGTCATCTGGCTGGGCCTGGTGAGCTTGCCAGTGCATTCCGGCACATTCCAGTGGCCATGATGAACCTCAATATGTGCGCAGTATGCTCTTCCACTGTGAGTGGTGGAGACCTGTCAGTCAAACTACCCTACACTGACAAAGGCCTGAGAAAAGGTACCTTTGAGCATTAGTTCCTGGTCGGTGATTCCTGAACGAGTTGATTGATGACGATTTGCCCATTGGGGCAAAGGGAAGCCCTCAGACCAGAGGAGAAGCAAGCCAGAGTGACCCTTAGGCTTTTTGGACCTTCAGCTCTCCATGGATATGACTCACCTCACTTCTGCTCTAACACACTTAAACCCCTTACACCCCCCTGGCTTTGCTCCTCCCCCCACCCCTCACATCTTCATTAGGAGTTTCACTTAACCCAATCACCACGCCTGTCTGTCTTGTTGTGACACCACCAGAGAGCTGAAAAGGTACACCATTGTTACGAACCATCTGAACCCCACAACACTTTCTTGCAGGTCTGCTAAACTAAATACTGCCTTTCACTCTGGTCGTCCTGAGTGATATATAGTGCTGTCAAAGTTGAGTGTCCATAAGGTGCTGGCTGTTGCGGTGACAGATTGCCGTCTGCTGACGGTGTTGATGAGCCAGCATGACAGAGGCCAGACCGCTATGTTGCCGCCTAGTACTAAACGCGGGTCCCGTGGCCAGACACCTCTCTCATTGTTTGCTCGCACTACGTTTCAATTTGCACCCCCAGAGACAGTGGTTTCAATTTGCACCCCCAGAGACAGTGGTTTCTCAACCAGACGGAGGGAAACTGGGGGAAATATTTGCCATTGCAATCACAATGTATTTGACAGATGTGTTCTCTTCTTATCCTATTACAGCTTGGGGTCCACACCTTTCCCAAAATCCATAAAAACCGCTTGGCATGGTTTAACAAAAAAGAAAAGCAAAACCAATTAATGTTCTATACACAGCCAAAGCCAAAAATGGTTAGAACAATTGTGTTTGTTTTATGTCACTGGGGAAGACAGAGGTAATCCAATCCATGCAAGCAATGCATCGTGGGAGTGGGGTGGGGGTGTTTAGCCTCACCTGTAGGAAAGTGTGGGCCCAGAGTCGCGATCGGATTTTCACCACGGCGCTCTCGTCACGGTCCAGCAGGCCTACGTGACACGTTATCATCAGGCAGTGGATGTTACTGCAGTTCTGGAGGCAGGAGAGAGACAGGATGTTAACATCACGTTGCTGACATCGCCGTCCCAGGGCTACAGACATAACAAGACCCTCACCCGGACCCTCCCTAATCGTCCTGGGAATATTTACAATGTGAAGTGGCTCCCATCATGGGCCCTGTCTGTGCAAAGTAAAGTTATAAGCAATATACACTGCCCAGCCAAAAAAAAAGTTGCCATTGCACCCGTCATGCATAGTGCCCACTGTACAAGCCTCTGGAGGCAGTGTTATGATCTGGGCTTTCTTCAATTGGTCAGGTCTAGGCTCAGCAACGTTATGCAGCAATACAATGAAGTCAGCGAAGTACCTGAATGTACTGAATGACCAGGTTATCCCATCAATGGGCATATGCCAGGATGACAATGCCAAGATTCATCGGGCTCAAATTGTGAAAGGGAGCATGAGGAATCATTTTCACACATGAATTAGCCACCAGATTCCTGACCTTAACCCCATTGAAAGTCTTTGGGATGTGCTGGAGAACATTTTACGGAGTGGTTCGACTCTCCCGTCGTCAATACAAGATCTCAGCCAAAAACTTATGCTACTCTGGATGGAAATAAATGTTGTGACATTGCATAAGGTTGTCGAAACAATGCCACGACAAATGCGCGCCGTAATCAAACCTAAAGGCGGTCCAACGAAATATTAGAGTGTGCGACTTTTTTTTTGGCCGGGCAGTGTATAAGCCTAATGGATATCTGTCTACATATATGGCAAATATATAGCAAACATATTATTATTATTTATTTTTTGTCTCTTCTCTTTTGGGTATTCTATTATGTTTTATTCTGTTGATGACTCATTTCTCCTTTGGGATCAATTGTCTGTGTGTCCGTCCGCCCATCTGTCTGTCTATCTATTTAAATCTGACTATTGTGAACTGCAGTTCTCCACACCTACCTCTGGTATGTCTAGAATATTCAGTTCAGGCCAGGAATCATGAGCAAAACCACTTCACTGAAAAATGATATCGGTTCATCATCTGTGAGACAATATTTTACTGTTCTCCTTTCAAAACCAAACAGTAAAATCCATCAAAATATACATCTGCAAAGGAAAGCACATTAATGTGGCTGATATATTATAATGTTTGCAGTCCAAATTGGCAGTTACATTATATGATGATACCCTTCACCTGCTGGTAGTTAACAATATTACTCAATATTATTCTTACTATGATCTATTATATTATGCTACACCCATGATCCTCTTTACTTTGTTAACTGTGAGAATAAACTGTATAAAGAGAATGGCATTGTCAAAGTGATTACCATGATTTACTGACAATGTAATTTACTGGGCATCCAGTTGTTCCAGAGTTCCTCCTGGTATGTCCCTGTGTGTGTGTGTGTATGCGTATTTGTACGTGCTTGTGTATATGTCTCCGTACATACTTGTGTAGTTTCGTTTGTTCCTGCGTGCAGACATGTATGTGGGAGAGACCATCGAAGTGACCCCTGACCTGGGTCATCTGACACAGAGGTGTGAGCATAGATTTTATATCTATGGGTGTGACGGATGGAGCCCGCTACTTATCAGCACCAGCTGGGCACTTGGCAATGAATAATTCAACATGACTTCCTGTTTAATTCCCTCAAAGGGTGGAACGGCGGGAACAAAGCATCCCCACTCTGTGGCATCAGCTGCGACTCTGCGGGGATTCACCCTCCCAGGAGGGATTTCATTGTCTGTGTGGGTTTGGGGGGGGGGGGGGTCACTGCAGAGAAGGGTCACCCGTTTTGATGTCCGGATCCCACAGTCAGACAGTCTGCACTCTGTACAGTGTCTCAGTGTCCCAGTGTTGTATTGTCGGCTCTACTACAGACATCTGAAAGTAGCGGTGAAATAAGGCCCTTCCTCACTCAGATGTGTGTGGTTGCCTCACTCCTTTTGAGAAGGCCTGTTTGTGATTTGTAAAGAGAGGATGTGGACAGCCTGGTGTAGTTTTTTTCCCCCTTTAGGATAAGTCAGACATTTTAATCACATGCTAGGGGTCTGAATAGGGCTTTGCCACACGTACACATGCATACAGACACACACACACGCACACACACAGACAAATGTACACAGAGACACATGCACAAACGTACGCATACACACTCACTCTCTCACACACGCACACACACACACACACACACACACACGCACATTGTGACTCATACTCGTAGTTTATGTTTTTCTGCTCAGAAATCTGCCTCTTTGAGCTTGCTTGGCGTCATGGAGCTTTGCGGTGACTGGGACAACATAACCGAGTTGTACATAACCTATGAATCGTACATAAGTGACTTCAGAGGACAGAGAGAAATGGTATCCTGAGACATAGATCAAGACCTGGCCCTGGAGGGCCTCAGTGTCTGCAAGCTTCTGCTCCAGACAAGCACTTAAGTGAGAGATGGAACTTAGCACTGTCACCATTGAGATAATTTAGCTTCCCTCTCTGACTTAGCGGTTTAAAAGTCTGCTGGATCTCAGCCATTGAGGACCACAGCTGGGTATTCCTGACATTAATAAGATTACTGAGCGAAAGCCATTACTTCATTGTTCCTGAAGCTCACAACGCACATGACCGTAGAGTGACACTACATTACATAGGGATGGGAGCAGAGTCGGGTGGGGGCGGGGGCGTCTGTACCAGGGTCTTGCTCTTGTAGGCCTCTGCTGTGGTGATGGCACGCCGACGGCGGACATGGGTGGAGCTTGCGTTGCGCAGGAAACCCAGGAGCTCAGGTGTGTCCTGCAGGTCAGACATCTGCAGGGGCATGGGAGAGGGCATCTGAAGGATACCGTGCTTCCAAAAACACTTACCATGCAAACTCACACAGACACTTAAAGCACAGGTGCACACACTGTCCAAATCAGGATGGATGCCTAAACTTTCATCATTGTTGGGCAATCCAATGCTCAACACCCAATACCCCCCCCCCCCCCCCCCAAAAATAAACAAAATAAAATAAAATGTCATATAAAGCATATTAACCCTCCTATTACTTTTCTGTTGGTTTGAACTGTTGGGGTCAATTCCAAAGCATAAAAGTTGTCATAAAATTCCAACATAATGGGAGGGTTAAAATATATATACTCCACATAGACTATTTTGCTTATTGGAGCTTGTTTTCAGTAGACAGCAATGGCAGCCTGCTCCTTTCAGCCTTCTGTTCTTATCATCTCACATTTTTTCATTCTTGACTCAGATGGAAACAACAGAGTTGCACAGCTTGTCAACAACAGATTCCCACAGCTGACCTGTAACTAGGCAAGCTACAGTAACATAGGTAAGCATTACACAAACAAAGATAACAGAAAAACCATTCGGAACCAAGGGAGATAACCTGGCTGTAAATCTACACTGGAAAGGGGTTATGGTTCTCTGTGGAAGTGTAACGGAACTGAAACACATCAAAGTGAACCTCTTAGCTAGTTCTGAAAAGTATTCTTGATAATAAAGATATAAAACGAGGCTTGTCTGTCCAAAAGTGGGGGAAATCTAATGATGTACTTTTTTGGCCTGGCACCCCACTTTGAACATTTTTGTGCAGTGCAACTGATCTATTTGGATTCAAGGATATTGATGTTCTCGGGGTTAGCTAAGCAGTTTGGCCAGGTAAATGGACTGACCTAACGATCGCTCACTACCAATGTATCTTTCATCTTTGCAGGAGCTTGCCCCCTGACAGCAAATGAGGCTTCCCTAACACATTACAGTTGGGGGTTGATTCACTCCAGACTGCTAACTCGCATCATTGAGCAAAAGCGTTGTTCCTTCCTGCTGCCTGGGGGTTCCGGGCCTCGTGACTGGTCGGTTGAAAGGGTACATGCGATCTTGATCCTGAGATGGACCATAACAGCTATGAGATCAGCAGTGGTTGCATGATGATGGGTCAGCCTAAGGCCTACAACTCAACTGATAACAAAGTCATGAGAAAAGGTCATGCTTTAGCCTTTGCAGTGATACAGTCTGCGGGGTACCAGCAGTAAATGCACAGGCCCGCAGCTTGATCAAAGCCGCTTCTGCTGGGTAATCCCTACCCATATTTCACATATTTATTGAAGTGACATTTTAGCATTCCACTACGACACATAGTATATGAACGCTGGGGTCAGAATGGCCTGTAATGACTTTGAACTGAGTCTAAATCCATGAGTCTCGGTTCATATGACCTCTCAGCAGGGAACTGCAGTAATGATGACTTTTCAAATACAAACAAAGAGCAACATCTGTCACTGAAATAACAGGTATGGAGGCTGAATACATAAATAGCGGTTTAATTTTACTTAGCTAATCAGTAAGGGGATACCTCTCCTTTTCTTGTTCTCTCTTCTTCCCTTTGTGTCTTTCTAAGACATGGCTCTTTCATCTCTGAACACAGTTTGTTTTTTTCAGAGGTAACAAAGAGAGTTCTCGCTCTCCCTCCCCCCCCCCCCCCCAACCTGTGCGGTCACAGTTCAGAGACCCCATCTGCACCCTGCTGGATGGGGGCATGAGAACAGGTAAACCCTGAAACCCCTACATAGAGAGAGGAAAGTCTACACAGCCATTATGTTCTCAGCTGTGTTTACCCAGAGTTCCCAGTTACAGAGGGAGAATAGACTACAACTGGCACATAATCAGCCATTTACCCAGAGTTCATGGTACATAGGGAAGTCCTCAACTGGTATGTACTCTGCTGCTTTACCCAAGGTGTCCTAGTACTGTGGTACAGTTCAGTTGTGTTGGTTCTCAACTGAAACGCAGATGAGAACCAACACATTCTCAACTGTGATTACCCAGTTCCATTACAGACACCCTATGTACCACACTGACACATTGACAACCACATTTGTGTTCAAAATCAGAGAGAGAGGAAAGACTGCTTTCTGCTCATAGTGGTTCATTAGTACACAGTACATGTCACCTGACAAAGAAAATGCACACAATTTTTTAAAATTCAGGAATGAACTGTGGCCATCTGAGTCCAGACTACATAAATGTAGTCTCCAAAAACAAAATAATTGGTTATCTTGTATTCATGGGTGTTGAAAACAACCCTTAAATGAACCCTGATTAACCAGAAATGGTTTTAACATCACTTTGCTGAAAAGATTTATCTGGGTTTTAAAATTTTTAAATCTTGGCAAACCTAGTGGTGGCTGTGAAAAGTGGTCATCGTGATTGAAAGTTTTGGATGGTGTTGGAGGTGTTTATAGCCTCTCCTGGTCCAGTCACACACTTAAACCTGAACCTCAGAGCCCACAAGCCCTCTAAAAATGTATCTGACACCAATTAGTCTGCGAATGCAGAAACAAAATATGGCTTTTCAATTTTGGCAGAAATGCACAGAGAGAGGAGTTGCCTTACAATATCAGAAATGGCCACCATGCTTTTCCATGCAAAAAGAAACCTCCCCTCAACATGCAAATTTTGTTAAACCTTTGTGTTTTCTTGTGATGTGATCTAAAGCTAAAGTGTTAGAAATAAAAGTCAAGTTTAAAACAAAACAATAACAGACTCTGGGGTCGATTTACTAAGATCGGAAATCAGGGATGTTATTTTACATGCATAGCCAAAATATTTGCACGTGTTATCATTTGACACTTTGCGGGTGATTAACTAGGAATCATTATGTAAATTACTCCAGCCGTAAACAGTCATACTGAACTGAGAGATTCTGCATGTTTGGAATGGTTACACTGGAAAGAAATATTTTGTAAGAAAACGGTGAAAAGACTGGCAGCAATGTTGCCAGTGAAAAACCATTTAATGAATGGTAAAAAATGTATAAATGTTGTTGTTTTAGGAGATGACCATTAAATAAATATCCTACATGACTTTGACATTGTTTTGAAATATTTCGACAAAATTGTATTTTAAAAATACTTAAAAACTAAAAAAACTGTTACAGCATTTTTTTATACTGTCAACGTCACATAGAATAACAGCAATACCTCATTATTTACTGTAAGTCATCCCATAAAATAACAAAATTTATACAGTTAAATAAAAAGATTTATAGGGCTCCAGCTAAATAACAGGATTCATCCAGTTTTCCGCCTTCATTAAATAGTTTTTCAGTGGCAACATTGCTGCCGTTTTTTTATGGTATTTTTTTATAGTGTAGGTATAGGCTATTGTTAAACTGAACAAGCTGGCGGTTTACTACAAACTGTTTCACTGGATGTCTCTTTTTCTGTTTCTGCCAGGAGTTACAGATGTTTGTCAGGACTGAAATTATCGTAACTATGCTTATTAGCGCTACTCGTGCCGTTAGCGTCATATAAAATCTGATCATGGGTTTTATTTTGATAAAGTTTTTATTTGCTTTGTTATTCACTGTTTGACATTGTATTGCTTGTTTGATTCAAATACTAGTTACTCTTGTATTCTGTAACATGATTTGCTTCATGATTAAAAGTGCATTTATTCTCACTGTTCTTGATGTATGTATCCATAAATTCTGTTTTTGTGTATTTTGAGCATTAGTTAGAATGGGCCAGTTAATTAGCCCCCATTGTTACGCAATGATTCAGACCGTTCAGTTATGGATACTTCAAACACACCAGTATGTGTCCTGCTACAATGACAGCCATCATCTTATTGTTTGCGTGTCTTCTAATACCTGCTTTCCATTTGTACTAAAATGCACACGCAAATACCTTTCCCAAACTTGCTTTCAAGCTTAGTAAATCACATTACACGTGCTAAAGTAATCTATTTGCATGACCTCCTCACACTATTTCGCTAAATAACGTAGGGACGCCCTATTTGATTAATTCAGGCTAACCTGCAAAAACAAAAAATCCACATATCTTTACATTTTAACACACGCAGTCCTCTTTGCACCTTGTTAGTTGATCACCTCTGACAATTCTTTGCGGGTGGGAACAGATTTACACGTGGTTTTGTACATGCAAGCCTTTAGTAAATCGACTCCTCTGTCTTTCAAACTGTCCTTTTAAATCTATTTCTCCCAAGTGTACACAGATTTGCGTCCAAGGAAGGAACTCAATGAGGTTCTTGGCTGCGACTGCAGGTTTATCTTGAACTGCTGTTCTGGGACAGATTGAGACAGTCATTGTGCATGGTCCTGAATGTGAACACTGATGGGGACTTGGGATGGGGTGCAGTCCTCAACCCCTCGCCCACAGCTGGCAGTGATGGATGGGCGAAGGGCCCTACCTACCTCCAGGTCTAGGGGGTTGAGTGAGGAGTTGGCTCTGCATGTTACTGGGCCGTCAGTCTCAATCTCCAGAGCGTACAGGAGGTTTTCGTCCTTATAGCGGCTGGGCCAGCCCACCTCCAGCACCGTACTGCTGACTGCGCTCGGACCCTTATTGTGGAGCTGAGAAAAAGACGAAAAGAGACAAATAGAGAGAGAGTCAATGAGGAGCCACTGAGGAGGGAGTGAGCATCAGTGAGGAGCCATTCAGAGACAGAGAGAGAATGAGAAAGAGTGAGTGTCAATGAGGGGCCATAGAGAGAGCGAGAGAGCAATAGAGCACCAAAGACGAGTCATTAATGGAGAAAACCTCTTTGCTCTGTGTCAATAACTCACGATAGAGTGTTTACTCAGCAGTAATCCTTACGCTTATTAAGTGACTTCATTAGGAGCAATCTCAGCCAACTACAACGAATGAGAGAAACCCAGGACTTGAATCCAGTCCAGCCGTAATAGGTTCATTGCTCTAACAACTTCTCCAGAGTTAGCTGTTCCCTACATCTGTTATTAAATGCTATACATTTGATCTGCTTAGCAAAGACCCTTATCCGCACCAAATTACAAGCTTTTGTTGGACATTGTAAGCATTTATGGAAATGTTGCTGGAGAAATTCAGGCCAATTTAATAGCCTGCTCAAGGATTTGTATGATAGATTGCGTTAGAACATGCAATCTTCTAACACCAAGTAAAATTCCCTAACCCATGTCTGACTGAAGTTGTCAGAGATGTCTAATGCACAGTACCACTTATAAAAAAAGGTTATTAGTAGTAGGCTATTATTTCTAGTCACAACAAAATTACTGCCTATACATAATATATATATGTGGGTATATTAGCAGTGATATTTGCTGAGTTCCTGACCTTGCTGTTGAGAATCTTTGGAAAAAGATTTGCTGCCTCTAATGTGAAACAGCTGTAAAAAAAAAAAAAAGCTGCTAAAAATTATAGTGAATTAAAACAATTATTAGCCACGGGATGCATTCAATTTATCACAGTGGTTCTCTCCACAGATAGTGTTCCAGCAATAAGATATCAAAATGACACCTCAAACAGCTTAAAACCTGGAGAGGAACTTATTATTTATGTGCAGGGAAATAAAAAGCAGTTTTTTGCGTGCGATAGCTGTCCTTCAAAGGGAAGGGAGGCGGCGAACGGGAAGGCTCGGTCCGCTCCCCTGGGGCAGAGCCGCAGCTTGTTGTAAGCTAAGCCAGACGAGACATCACTTGAAAGGCAGGAGGGTGACTCTAATGGGGAGCACTGGCACCATTAGAGTCATTACGGCGTCCTGAGAGGAGCGCTGGTGTAACTCCTCTGACAGGTACGGACCCTGCTCTCTATCACCACGCCGCAGGTAGGCCCTCTCCGGCTCTTGATCTCAGCCCAGGATCTAATTTAAAACGTCCTTTATACGGCTTTACCTTTTATTTACCGTGATTACTGCCGGCGCGCTGCCTTTGATCAGGCAGCATCCCGCGCGTTTACTGGGGCTTCTGATATTACTGAGAGAGGGGGCTACCTCTGTTTTATTTTATTGTTTTTTTCACCTCTGCACTGTTGTTTTTTTCCCCCTTGACCTGTGAATTACTCCCGCGTGCGACTTATTTTATTCGCCATCCACTGGCAACAGTCATCAGCCGCTAAAAGCTGCATGACGTCCCCTGTTTGGCCTCTCCCGCTGTTTCTCGTTCTGGGTTCACATAGTGGGACCAGCTCGGGTATAAGAGGTGAATGCCCAGCTTCAGTGCAGGTCGGAGTGGATACTTGTAGCGCGTCACCGGGGTGCATGTGTCTCTCCGGTCTTAACCAGAGCCAGGTCCGCCCATTCCTCCGCAGGCTATGCCGTCCCACCGCGGCTCTGGACTTCATTACGCCACAGCAGCGTAGACGTGCGCTTCATTACTGGATTTACAAGCAGAGGAACCGTATCGTCATTCGTCCAACTGCTCCAGACCTCCCCTCCTTTGAAGTGTAATGTGAGGTGGGGGATTAGGGCGCATCGGCTAAAGTGGGAGCCTCTTTCGGCGACTGGCTTTTTTTACAAGCGCTGCCCAAGACCAGCAGGGGGGCCAGCAAACTTTTTTAAAGAGCAAAAACATGCTGTCACACACAATTCTGCAAGGTTGTAAGTACTGTATGACATATGATGTTGGAGGGAGGGACATGTTTCACGCAGAGAGACCACGAGCGAGGTCACTGCCTGTTCTGGTGCATTCCATGGGCATTCCTGTCTGCTGGATTTTAGCTGGCTTCTATTTTAAAAAGGAAAAAAATTCCAAATTTTACACACAAAAGTACATCAATGTAATAGATTAAAACTATGGCTATGGCTGAGTAGAAGACACCAGTGACTATGTAGTCACAGGGACGTCTTTGCAATGGTTCTGTAAATTACATGTTTTTAAACCCAGATAAAGTAGTCCATTGGTGAAGATGGTCAAACCGGCTACACTACAGTCATAGACATGAACTGCGTTATAGACGTGAATCCTCAGGTATGGAAGAACAGTGGTTAACAGTGGCCTTGAAAGCTGAGAAAGGCAGTACAGTTCAGTCCTCTCAGTTCCAGGAATAGTGAAGGTTTATCATACATAGGAGCAGTGGATCAGCCCTGTAGGGCAGTGTGAGGTCTGGGTACCTCCTAGATTACTGGGAACAGTGTATCAGCCGGCATCAGCTCTATGAGGGTGGTATGTTGCAGATTTATAGGAGCAGTGTGTCAGCCCTCTGCATGCAGGATGGTGTTTAGGTTCCTCATACATCTACATTGTAGCAGCCCTTATGAAGGCATTATGGGGGTGTTGCACCTCACAGATTTATGGGAAGAGGGTATCAGCCCTATGAAGAATTTTGGGGTTGTTGTATCTCACAGATTTATGGGAAGAGCGTGTCAGCCCTTTGAAGGCGCTGTGGGGGCGTTGGTACCTCATAGATGTGTCGGACCTGCGGGCCGATGTCCTCCTCCTTCACGGGCTTCTCTTTGGGCTCCCAGTGGGGGAAAGGCAGGATGATCTGAGCCGGGTGTGACACCCTAGGCAAAGATGTAAGAACAGCGGGCCACATCAGCGCCAAGCACAACTTGTACACCCCCGTCGCTCCCCGACCACGCGGACTCCTTGACGCATTTGTCTCCGTGCACCGCGACCCCGGGCCATGGGGTAACACAGAGCATCTGTGTCCGAGACTTTGAAGCGAAAGCGTTTGTTTCCCTGCGATCGTACGGTTAGGTTTCGGCAGCCTCCAATAGGGAGGACACTAGCTGGGCCATGTTGGCTCATGTGTTGACAATTAGCTGTGCTCTATTCTTAGAAACATACGGTCCTCTTTGGCAGCTCTGCTAACGGAGCACTGGTCCGGTCCCATTGGGTCCCATGATTCTCCTTATGACAACACGTTTTCTACAGACACGGACAGTTAACGTCCGCAGCGCCATGACACACGTTCTGTATCAGAAACGGCAAGACATTTAAAAAAAAAAAAATTTCTTCTATTGCAATTAACCACAAGTGAATTTGATTTCTTCTTGTAATTAATCCACAGTGACAGATTTATAAGGATTGTGTGGGTTTGCCACCTGTGACCCTGACCAGGGTGTCAGGGGGCTTTTACATAATGAATCAATGAATGAGCGATGACCAACAAGATTCATGGGGGGAACCAAAGACCTTGTACTCACCCACGTACATCAACGTGCGCCTTCGCCAAGATATTCAGCACCAGGCTTACTGGGTTGCTCTTTGAGTTGTCTTTGTTGGAGCTATGAAAACAGACAAAAGGATTTAGTTACATATACGTATAACCAAGATATCGTCAGACAATGTGAAAAATGAATTTGTTTTTTTGGGCAGAAAAAGGGTGGGGTGCAAAACCAACAGTTATCATTTTTTCAAAAAGACATACATTTTGAAAAGACATTTTCATGAAATCATGACAAAGCAAATAACCTTGGTGTGAATTGAATATAAACTAAAAACAAGAAAAAAGAAAAAAAAAAAAAACTATCTTGCTATTAAAGTAAAATTATTGAACAGATTGTCACCCTTGCCATCTCAGAAACCATCTTCCTGAAATTGAAACAACTGTAAGACACAGATATGTGTACGTTGGACTGTGAATTCAGAGGAAACCTGTATTTTAAGTTCCCTCCTGTTGCGTTTGAAGAGTACAACTATTCACAGGTTGGTCTTACATTCACTTCATCAACTTGTCAATGCTCATCTTAAAAGCTGTGTTTTCACAACAGTAGCATGCAGGCTAAATAACAGGCAGCGTAATCAAAGTACAGGAAATTGGATAGGAACACTATACACTAAAGGGCTTGATTTAATAAGACCATTAGCGTGTGCAAAAACCTTTTAGCATGCGCAAAACCAATAACATGACCAATGATTGGTCATAGTATTTGTTAGTAAATCAGGCCCTGTAGTGTACTGGCAACACATTATAGGTGCTGAACACAACACCTCCATGTAAAAGTTCAGCAGGTCAGAGAACCACTCTGTGAGTACCCTTAACATTTCAGACATCGTTTTACATTATTGCAAGACAAGGGAAAGTCCGTGTCAGTAAACAGGCACCGCCATGGTCCAGGCAGTGAAGTAAACATTAAAGCTCCAGCCAGGCGTCTTAACTTTAAAGTGCGCATTTTAGATCTTGCACTCAGAGAACTCAATGCATTTTAATGTACTGAGCAACACACAACTCAAAACATGTGGTACGGATGTCTGTTGGCTGGCAAGCAAATTCAATTTAACAAGGTGGCAAAGTTCAGGGCAGACTGTGTGGCAGCCGGCTCCCAACCCGTATATGAATCCCCCCGTGTCGGCTGGGGGTTTGATTTCCCCACCATTGCACTTCCTGTGCTGTGATCCCACCTCTGTCTGTAGCCCTTTCTGCTATCCCATTCCCTGAGGATGGACTGCCTCAGAAATGCAATGAGAATATCCTTCGGACGTCAATTCAGTACGTAGTTTAACTACATTGCGGTTAGAAATTGCACGAAAACAATGCAAATGTGGACAAAAAACAAAAATGGCCAAATTAAACGAAAATTTCCTCTGAGAAACACGCAATTAAAAATGTTTTAAGAAAACTTTAATATGTTAGAGGAGGACAGCGCAGTGGAAGCAAATATGAAGGTTTGAATCATTACCTTGGATTAACCACAAGGCATGAAATATAAATGGAGGAAACAGTACTACTGCCTGAAGTACCAGACTGTTTCTGCCAGCAGGGTTCTCCTCAGTCAAACGGCTTTGCGCACCCAACACTGCTCTAACCTGAGGGATATGAAAGACACAACATTGCCCTCCAAGCTTAATAACATCTCGGCCCTGACACCTGGATTCTATCTGCGGGATTTTCTTTCTTTTCGGCGAAAAATCAATATCGTCGGAACATGTGGCCAACATTAGCCACCTGGAAAAATTTACGCTGAGACGTTCGCCTTGATACCTTGCGAATGAGCTCACGGCGCGCGGCAAAGAGGAAGCACCACTCGCATTTGCTCTCGCTCCGAAAGTCCGCTATTTAATCCACCTTCAGAGTGAGGTGGGGTGGGGTGGGGAGGGGGGTGCTGCCTGGGACCCGTGCGGAAGCGCGAGGGAGGCCGTGTTCTCTGCGGGCCGCGTCGGTGTCCTCACTACACAGACTGTGAGCCTCTGGGAATGTTTCCGCGAGCCCATTAATCTCGTTAGCTGGACGCGGATCACAAACGCACAGCTAATGCTACAAAGGATCAACGTCTTTGTTAAAATAACACATCCCTGCTCTCTTGCGCGACCCCGTAGCCTTGGAGGGGATTTGGAACCGATGATTAAACTCTGAAGGGCACTGGCCCTTCTTCCAGTTCCCAGTTCCTTTCTGTGTCTCCTGGCCGGCGGAAACCCTGAGGGTTCAAAGAAAACATCCCTTCCCAGAAACATCCTTCAGCCGTGCGTTTATGCTCGACCACTCCATGACGAGGCCCAATTATGAAAAAAAAGCAATTATGATGCAAATTATGAACTTTAAGAACCTTTGGGGAAACGGAAATAGAAATAAGGCAATGCACACATTTCCAGTGTCGTTTTCGTACCGTTTCAAATCCATAGTGATTGATAAGCAAACTCGTGCTAAACATACTCTGCTAGACTTTCCATGCCTACACATGTGCGAATACCCTTATCTCCGTCTCAGTTAGTCACAGGAACAGACTATTTGCTTTATCGGGCACATGTCAGAAGGAAATACAACATATGGTGCTGCTTGGCTGTTCTCAAATTCTTTTACCCTAAATCACTGGCCTTCAGCTTCAGCCATAAACAACACCATGATGTTGATCATGTCTCGATATAGACACACAGCATTGCTTTCCTGTTGTTTGCATTTTTTTCTTTTGCATGGTTTATTACCTAAGCCCAGGGCAAAGTGCAAGGAGAAAATGCCACAGTCACGGGGCCCCTCTCTTAAGCCCAACATTATCGTGTTTTGGTTTCCTGTTTTATATTACTGTCTCCATTTCTACCACGAGGGCCAGGCGAAAATCACAGAAAAAAATATTAATCAAAATGGCGCTCACCGCAGACTGACTGGAACTGTTATTCAGGCAGCAGCAGACTGCTGATGAATTTACCAGGGCTGAAGCCCCATCATTATTAACGGCCAGTGTTACACTGGCCAGCCTGGAAATCTAAACTTCTAAAAATACACTGTATTCTGTGTTCTAGGAGATGGATGAGAAGAATGTTACAAACTGGACAAACTATCCAGCAGGATGATGATGGGGAGCACTGACACAGCCTTGGCTGGGTGCTCACGAGGACATTTAGAGTCTGTTTCGGGTGGGTGGGGCAGCTTTCCCTCTCACCTCTGGATTTGTAGGTCGAAGCCGATGTGAGGGCCCACCTCCTCCAGCCGCTCAACGGAAAAACGAAGGCCCACTGACAACTGGAGAGAGACAGAGAGAGAGAGAGAGAGAGAGAGAGAACTGATTACTCTGCCAAAAAAATTTATATAATCTGATGGCATGTATGTGTACAGTATTTCAGTCTATTTTCATATATACGTAATTCCAAAATACCAAAATCATTTGTGCATTTATATACTCATGTACAATGTTGTAGCATCGCAATTTCGTTTGTTATGACAGTTAAACTCCACTTGAATTTGAGAAAGGCACAGGAGAGGGGGAAACGCATCAAAGAGTCAGCCAGTGACATCTGCAAGTGGTCAGAACAGGAGAACAAAACGCCCCCACTTCCACCACCAGCACCAAACACCGTCACATGGTTCCCTCCTCCTTCAGTTAAAGGATAAGGCCGGCGTAATTTTATATTTTTCTTATTGTCAACATATCCTATGTAAATACCAAAATCTACAGTGCTACTGTCTGTCATTCTCCTATCCCATTTAGCGCTCAACCAGGAACCCATTCATTCAAACTGCACGCTAAAATAATTAAATACAGCTCAGAAAGACATACTATATTTGAATTTTAAGAAAACGCAACCTATTATCACAAAAAACATGGCCTGTGTAGTTTTTACCATGTTTACTTCAAAACCGAGCAAATTGTTCATTTCGATAGGGGCTATTTTCAGTATTTCAGCGCCGCGCATTTGTATACATATGATGCGGTAGTGAATAGGTGCATAATCGGAAAAACAATCGCTGTCACTTCATGAAGCCGTTTCAGTAAAATGTACAAGGGCCAGGTTAACCGTAATGATGAATTATGCTGATGAAAGCAACAGTATGTCTCTGACTTGTTTTAATTTGTTTGGACAACAATGGAGTTCTATGACAACCGGGATATATTCACGGGGCTATCTATATCTGGCGCTTGTTGGTAGGATAAATTCATTGTAGGTTTCGGTGTTTTCATAGGTTATGTTGACCATAAGAAAAATATAAAATTACGCCTGCCTTATCCTTTGACACAAGTAGACCATCACGTTTGCCCACCCCCCTAAAATTGCCACAAAGCTGTAGTTCTGATGAGACTGAAGAGGACCCTTTGGGATTTAATTTTGCTTAATGCAAGATGAAGGATCCCCCCTTTAAACGTGGCCACACGTTAAGACCCTCAAAGACATCTTGTGGGCCTGTGTAATTTCAGAACACCGCAGACCAAAAAACAGGGTTTTCTAGGTGCCTCTCTAACACAGACCATGTGGGTCGAGTTTTGTTATTTTGCAGCTCATAATGAGATTCAGAGGTATGTAATGAACAACAGGTCAGATACTGAGGTGGAGCCTGCGAATTAGGAGCACAGACAGAACCTTGCAGCAACTATAAAGTCACTTTATTACAAATTGGTTGAGAGACAAGTGCTGTAAAACGTTTAAGAGAAAACATTATAAGGGTCTCTTTTGAGGTTTTAGTCTTTGTGAGCAAAATGCTATGAACTCAAATTCAGAAGATTTGGAAAAACATAATAAGATGGCTTAAGAGTGCAACAGGTATTTCATCCAAGAAACTCAAGAAATTACTTTTTGCAAAACATTAACAAATTTCCGCTTGAGCCCCCTCAATGAACTCCAAATTTCCAGTCAGCTTCGTCCCTCCGGATGGCCAAAAAGGAAAGGGATTGTATTGGCTCAGAAAATACCTTGATGACCTTTTCTTGAACAATGTAACTAACACACACGTCCGCTCTGCTGCCAGAGTCTTCATTTGGATGCCTGTGAGTGATGATAGCCGCAATGCTTTGCAGCTGCTGAATGAGGGAGTGAGAGACAGTTGCTGACCCTGTGAACTGACCTGGCCTGCCAGAGACACCAACAGGCACTGGCTGCAGACCTGCTCTGCTCCGGGCCACTCCCTGCCCACTCTCTTTTCCCTGTCCCATTCGCTAAGCTACTCCTGCATTCACTTTCTATTACATATTATATTACAGAGCAACTTACAGAGCTTTTTGTTTTGCATTTTGTACATAGTATATATTTGCATAGACCTTACAACTTTAGGGTACAAGGCCAGTTCCTTAACCATTGTACTACACTGCTGACTTGAATACACTGCTGTACTGTACTGTTTGATCCACTCTGTGAGCTGCTGTTTGATCCACTCTGTGAGCTGCTCTCTGATCTACTCTGTGAGCTGATGTTTGATCCACTCTGTGAGCTGCTCTCTGATCTACTCTGTGAGCTGCTGTTTGATCCACTCTGTGAGCTGCTCTCTGATCTACTCTGTGAGCTGCTGTTTGATCCACTCTGTGAGCTGCTCTGATCTACTCTGTGAGCTGCTGTTTGATCCACTCTGTGAGCTGCTCTGATCTACTCTGTGAGCTGCTCTGGTCTACTCTGTGAGATGCTGTCTGGTCTACTCTGTGAGATGCTGTCTGGTCTACTCTGTGAGCTGCTGTCTGGTCTACTCTGTGAGCTGCTCTGATCTACTCTGTGAGCTGCTGTCTGAATAACCCTTCGGCTATATGACCACAGACAAAGGGGCATTTCTCCAGCCCAAGTGCAGACTTGACTGAGTTATGAGCTCAGTCGTTGCTGCGTGGAATTGGACACATCTGCACTGCTGCCTCCGCAGCTGCAGCTGGCTGGCTGACCGCTCTGTCAGTATGGCAGACAGAGTTTATATAGCAGGACTGGCTATTTTTAAATTCTCATTCTTCACATGGACCTTTCTTTAGACCCACAGAAACTCTGGGGGATGGCTTTTTCAGTGTTATAAAACTTAACCCTGTAGAAAAGGGTCTTATGTCTGCTTCAGTCGGCACAGAAGAATGATCATAAAAACCATGCCTAATATTTAATAACTCCTAACCATGTGACTTGAAAAACCTAGACTGATGTGTAGGGAGCTGAGCCCCCAGCTGGTATTCATTTCTGTCTCATATACTGAAATACAATTCCATAAGAAGGTGCCTACATACATTTCTGTGCCAGCAATGAAATGTATATTGAATCTTCTATCGATTACCAGAATTTATTTATTATAAAAAAAATGTGTTCCAGGGTTCTTTGAGGTAGATGTATTCTCTGCAGATTATTCTCAGGAAAGAACTGCTACCACACTTGGCAGACAATACATTGATGAGTAAAACAAAGATGTAGGCCTATTTTTTAGAACAAAGTTTCTTCCCTAGGTGATATGACAGAACCATCGAAGTTGTCTTTTTTTCCCAGAGGTTCCGTGGATGTTTCCACTAAAACTTTATGCGGCATGCCGATTTAGGGTAGAATTCCTGACGCCAGGCTGGGTGGGGAAGATGGGGGGGGGGGGCAACATTGGGGCAATGTTGTCCTCTCTCTCTGCCCCATGTTAATTTGCCCCATCTTGTATTAACCCCTTCTGTGACGCGGGTCTGCCGAGACCGCATCTACAACAATCTGGAAGATGTTAGCGTGTTGATTTCCATCCCTGTGTTCCTTATGCCGCCAAATCCCTTTAAAATCCATCTGTAACTGTAAAGCAACATTCCTTTTAATTAAATCCAATATGTTCTGCTTAGGCTGAAAACAGAGCTCTGACTCACGTATGACTTTGTTGATGCTTGGTCCTTTGACTAGAAATGGACCGTGTTTTTCCTCCTCCTGTTTACAAGCCACTCTGAGATGCATTCTACTTTGATGTACTACCTCCCTCAAACCTGTTGCACTTTATCCGTGTGCATTGTTTACCACGACCCCGACTATCAATCCTCCAGTCAAGCTCCTTTTAATATTCCTGCAGTGTTTCTCTTGTGTTTTTGAACGAGGAATTGTTGCACTTTGAGAAAGAGGGAAGTTGAATTTGAAGGAGGGAAATTGCAGCACAAATTATTCTGCTTCTGAGCCAGCCTTTGTAAGCACAGCCATAAAAAAAAACACTACATGGAGTTTGGGGAATGGGGGTATATGTAATCCCCCACAACCCCCACCACCCCAAACACCCCCTAATTACACGTACATTACAATTAAATTATCAACAAACACTGCGGTGAAAAATGAGCAGTCTACTCCTGAACGACAGGGACAGCAAGAATTGTTTGATGATGAAACAATTAATTCTTGGATGGCGGGTGAGGGAAATCTTCAGGGACGGAAGCTGTTCACAGTGCCAGAAATGTAGTGCAGCTGCACTGAGTTCCTGGAATGTCAGAAATGTCGCAGGAGTGGAACTGCGGGCCTTAATGCTAAACAGCCCCCCATCGAAAAAACAGCGCAGGCACAACTCTCGCACGTCGCCTCAGATGTTCCAGTTCTCTGGCAGAGCTGACCCGAGACTTTAGCAGTGAGACAACTGCAGGAGCAGGACTGCCGAACATACCGATTACATCCATCGTTAAAACTGTCACGGTTTTTTTCAGTAACGGAGCTGCCACCGCTTTGATATACGCTTCCAGTCCTAATGTACATCACAAAGGGAGGGAACCCGAGATCTGGATTATTAATAGAACGGAGTTAAGATGGCTGGACTTCAGTTCCTGGGCATTTTTCCAACAGTAATTCTGGCCCGCAGCTGTGACAAAGAGCAGCAGACACACTGATTAATCCACACAGTGTTATACTCCGCACTGTCTCAGGGTGCTCTAATTAATGCGACACGCTGATACCCCCTGAAACAGCTGGACCCCATAAAGACCCAGTGTCACTGCAATGAGATCAGAGACCCGATCCCTCTCTTTTTTCCCAACTAGGGACAAAAACAAACCCGGAGGCAAACGCCCCCTAAATGAGTTGTTTTATCTGGGCATGTGCAAAGGGAGGAGGGGGACTCTGTTGACCAGGAATGGATAGTCTGTGATCTCGGGCCATTCATGCTGTAACCCTGCCTCTCTGTGTATTTATGCTTCTACCAATGTGACTTCAACGCCATCCTTCTTTTTACCACTCCAGATATTTTGTTTTCCGAGCTCTGATTAGATGCTGGGTGAATGTGTCTCTGTTAATGCCTGGAAGTGTGTAACGTAGTTTAGAATCGGTCAGGGGGTGTTTGGGGGCGGGGTTGGGGTGTATTATCTCAGCACTGGGGTGCTAATATCAAAACTCACACTTCCAAGCACTGCAGGACCAAACCAGACTCAAAATGGGCCTGTCGACATTACGCTTGACAAACAATGGACTCTCAGTTTACATTTTAGAATTCTATATTCATGATGCGTAATGGTCAAATGCATTACGTGATAGTTAGAAAAGACGTGCTCTACTCACAAAAGACTTAGAAATATGCCTACGGGTGCTGTGGCCCAGGGAACATACTAGAAGAAAAGAAAATGGCCAGCACTCTCCAATATAAATATAAAATTTCTAATAGCAGCAGTCACGGACGCGTTTCGGCTACATAGCCTTCATCAGCATACAGCCTCAGTCTGTAAAGTAACCACAGCCATGACGTCATACAAAATGCAAATGCAATACGCGCCATTCGCTGATGATGTTCGTGAAGCATCTGGAATGATGGTGTGGCGCCCGTGCGCTGTAGCGTGAATCTTGCCTGGCCTTTCGCCACGACTGTGAGGACAGAAGGGCTCCAGGCCCCCGGTTCCCTCAGAACACTGCGCTCTGTGACTTTCACAAGAAACAAACGCTAATACCTCGCCCGGGGGGTGGGGGGGGGGGGGGCAGCGCTTGCTCGCTCGTGCAAACGGCGGGATTCAATTTTGTGTCAGAAGGGCCCTCATTTACTTAACAAAGCCTGAATTTCCTGAACGTGCCGTGTGAAGGCCGTGGAGGCTTTTCCGTAGGCCTGTCTGCAG
This sequence comes from Synaphobranchus kaupii, assembly GCA_029718625.1. Classification (NCBI taxonomy): domain Eukaryota; kingdom Metazoa; phylum Chordata; class Actinopteri; order Anguilliformes; family Synaphobranchidae; genus Synaphobranchus; species Synaphobranchus kaupii. The sequence goes on along the minus strand of CM056382.1, from coordinate 43,696,225 downwards.
CGAGCTCTCTGGCTGACCCCATCTCCCCTCCCAAGGGACGTTCCTGGCGTATAGTGGAGGAGACTCTGAACGCCCTGACAGTATTGATCTGCGAACGCTAAGCGATCCGTCACTGACAGTCTCTATTGCCCCTAATGTATCCTTTTACGGGCCGTTTCCTGTTTGGAGAAAAAGGGGAGGGGGAGCCGTTTTCATGCGACACCTCCCCTGCCAGCCCCTGTTGCTGAAATAGAATTAGTGGTGAGTTAAGGAGGGGGAAGTTGGGCTTTGCCCCTTACGTTGGTCGCGGCCACCATGGGGTTCCCCAGGTCACACACCACCATCCTAGTGTCATTCTCCATCCGGTACTCACAGTTCAGCCTTTGGAGAGCCTGAAAAAGATGGGAGGGGGGAAAACATTACGCAGTAAAATCAGCCTGCCGGTAATAATGCCATACATCACTGGGGCCCCGCGCCGTCCGGCCCCATTCATTACCCACCACTTCCTCCTGACCAAACAATGCCGCTTTCCCCTTTCCATTACGGCCACTAACTCTGTCTCCAATGACTGCTAATGCACCCGTGTAAATCATATTAGGGCATACTCTCAGCAAGGCAGATGCCCACTGCTAAATAACAATTATATTTAAAAAAAGAAAAATTATAAATGCAAGAGCGTACTAATATAATGAAGTAATAGCTAAAATGTTGCATTAGTAACAGAGTGCTTCATTTCAAGATATAGATAGTGTAATGCACCTGTATATCTGAAATTTGGCCTCTGAACATAGATGAAGAAATAAAAGTCCTCATGACGAGTAACTTGGAACAAGCTCAAAATGCATCTTTCAACATTAATCAAACAAACTAATCAATAAGTTTAAAGATTTAAAGATGGATGAATTTTTACCCTCCCCGGTGTCACATTCATGTTTGATCCAGATAACGTCAGCCTAGATAACAAATGCGTAGATAATGATATAAACCCAGTGGCGGCTCCTGAGCTGAAAATTGGGGGTAGCGGAAAACGTCCCTTTAAACTGATTATTGGTCTTAATAATTTTTCAATCCGTTTCCTTGATTAACAATAGGCTACATCAGCGTTTAATTCACCAATTACTCAATGCCATCAAATGTAGCCGGTTCTCCTCAATTAGGCTGTTAGGCAAGTAATAAAATTATTTTAACTTGCGTCGCAAAATTGTGCACATTTTAATCAACATTATAATTGTGGATACATGTGCTCTTCGTTCTCCGCACTCTTAATTCAGAAAATATTAAAGGAAATTAAACGATCTTAAAGCTCAGCTTTTGTTAGATTATTTTTTTTATTTAGCACAACCTGCAATAAAAAAATAATCTAACAAAAGCTGAGCTTTAAGATCGTTTAATTTCCATTAATATTTTCGGAATTAAGAGTGCGGAGAACGAAGAGCACATGTATCCACAATTATAATGTTGATTAAAATGTGCACAATTTTGCGACGCAAGTTAAAATAATTTTATTACTTGCCTAATAGCCTAATTGAGGAGAACTGGCTACATTTGATAGCATTGAGTAATTGGTGAATTAAACGCTGATGTAGCCTATTGTTAATCAAGGAAACGGATTGAAAAATTATTAAGACCAATAATCAGTTTAAAGGGAAGTTTTCCGCTACCCGAATTTTCAGCTCAGGAGCCGCCACTGTATAAACCACAACAATATAATGGAACAGCGTTAAAGTAAGATTTCTTTCCCTTTTTGTTCCTAGTTCTTTCCGCCTGTCTGTCACAATGTCTCGCTAACATGGTAAACATGTTACGCAAAAAAGTGGAAACCCCAGTTTAGAACTTTGCCGCAGCTTTCCCGACCGCTGCGATAGGGGAGCGACGCTACTCTCGCGGAGAATGTCTGATTCTGGGCTGCGGCTCGTCTGAGGGATGTTTGGCTTGAAACCATGCCCCCGTTAGTCAGACAGTCCGACTCTGCTCCGTGATCTAATTCAGCGCTGTTTGAGACTGTGCAGACTGCCCCGCGGGGTGACACCACTACAGACAAGGCAAAGAGTATCCCGACCAAAAAATGGAGAGAAAAAAGGCCATTTAACATTCACCGGATAATCCGACCCTGCTTAGAGGGAAGACAGAGAACTCAAGGAGACATTTCCACTTGGGGACCTGGCACACTGACGGGAAGCCCCGACTCTTTACATTTTGTTCCGCGGGAAAATAAACAGTTTAATTCAAAGCAGGGGGAACTCAAATAAGGGGAGCGCTGAAGACAAGCTGCAATCAAGAGCACATTAACATTCTCCTATGCATTTGCTATGGAAGGCAGAGATCGCTAATAGCCTAGCATTAATTTTTCATACCAATATTGTTTTATGTCTTTGGGCTGACTGATAGACTAAATGTCTGACAGAGAAGGAATGCTTTAAGAGGTACTGCGCCATATAGCATTTGAGGCTGAGCTGAGGGTAAGGGTTATGGAGCTGATCGCAAGGCGGGTTGGATGCGTGCGGGAAGTGTGGGGAGGACGCCCAAGCCACTGTGTGGGCTGGTGTCTTTTTTTTTTGGGTCAGTATGTTTATCATTTTTGGATGATCACCAAACTAATGTCTATGTGCGTGCTGCTGTAAGGATACATGCCTGGAATGTTACCGGAACGATCACTAGCACAGTGTAGCACAACTCTACGAGAGTGAGAGACATATTGTGCACACCTTCACCCTAGTGACCGTCCCGGACCAGTGCATTGGGGACGATGACCAAGTCAAAGCAGGACCGATCGGCACTCTCGAACAACACGTGGATCGTCTTAACAGAGTGCCGTTCTTTCATTTTTTTTTATTTTTTGCGGTGTGGATCCTCACCTCTCGCCTGCGATCCACCCCAATGTAATCAGCCTCTGGGGGGATGAGCACGTGCAGCTCCGCCTCGTACGCCCCCTCGCCCGGGTTGGCCGCGTTGATGGTCAGCGTGACGGGGTTGTCGTCCCCGATGACCAGCCGCTCTCGGTCCCTGCGGGGCAGCAGCGAAAGCACTGATTCCAGCCGCCCTCATCACTCTCCGCAGGAGAACACACGGACCTCTGTGTGACCGTGCGAGGCCCGTCCGTAGACACTCAGCCAAGCCCTGCTCGCGTGCACAGTGCACACAACAGCATCGCGGGCAGACATCGTGCTATATAGTAAACTTCAAATGCACAAATGGCACAGTATAAACAATGGGCGAATGTAACTTTCCCCCCAGAACTACTGAGGACAGGGACAGAAGTCTCCTTTGTTCCATACTCTGGAACTAGTTGCACATGTTGATCTGAGGCAACGTATTTAAACAGAACAGCATTCGATTTACAAGACGTGGAGTGACTGTGGGGATCATAAATTTGACATATTGAGTTTGAAGTCTCCTGAAATGTTACAATTTTAACGTTTCATGTACCAGAAAGCGCTGTGCTGATAAATCTTTTTTTTTGAGAATGCGCGAGGGCTTACATTGTGGCGGAAAGCCGGAGATCGGGGATGCACATGTTGTCCTCTCCGCAGTCCAGCAGAATGAAAGCCTGTGGATGAGATCACGTCCCCAAAGCCCCATGTCAGAGCTCACTGCGCAAATACAAGGGAGCGGATCACAGGAGAAACATCTCAATACTGTTAAGCGTGAGAGCGGTTGCCTCTTCAGGGGTGACATATTCTGTTGCAGACATTTGTGTCTTTGACATATGCGACACAAGGAAGCTTCCCCACATTGTTCAGGTTACACGTAGGGAAATAGTGTAACAGGTCTGTCAGCACCAGAGGAAACTGCCATTCCAGGCTGTCTGTTACTCCCAGTTCCACTTTTTAACATTTCTCAGTCTTGTAGTGACTGACATGAATAAGACCTCATCCCCCCCTTACCTGCTCATGGATGAAGGACTTGCCATAGTGGTCCAGGACTGGTCTAAGTGTCAGCCCAGGAAGTAGGGAAGTCTCATCCAGGCTGTAGTTGAAAGCCATGCTGATGGGAGTCAGTTTGTCCCGAAACTCATTCTCATCCTTTTGATAGGAGTAAGAGAGAGAGAGAGAGAGAGAGAGAGAGAGAGAGAGAGAGAGAGAGAGTGAAAGTTTCTATTGAGGAAAGCCTACACTTAAACATTCTATTGCCAGCTTTCAGCCGCTTAATGCATTAGTTTACCTTTAGTTCTTCTTTCTGTGTTTAACAATTGGTCTATCAAGACATGGTTTTGACATTATGGTGCCATTTGTAATCCTAAAAGCCCCTTGCATGATAAATCTGTTACCTAGCCTCGCTGCAAGACCTTTCCTGGCTTGCTTGTGGCCTTGGACATGGGAAACAATCTGGGTTAATATCCTGTTACTAACATGGCTGGTATGCTGGTGTCATTAACAGTTATTAATTTATGTACAGCTTTGCACATTGCCCAGGAAAAAGGCCACTGGGAAAAGAGCATTATGTGAAATATGCTGTCACAGTCAGATCGGTTCTCTTGATAAACTAATGAGCGATATTACCATTCCGCTGAGAATTGATTTGCGTAATTAGCAGTTAAACTCTTCCTTGAATGAGAACTAACTTGTCAAGAGACTTCTCTCTGGAGCAAGTCTGTTTATTCTCTTTAAAAGGTCTTTATGCACTGATGTGAAATTTTAATCAAAAAATGTTGTTTTTGTCATCGGTTCCTGCTGTGGTTATCTTTATCAAAGGGATTTCCAAATAAACACGTCCCTAAAGCCTGGCTTATATGACGAAGAGAGTACTTCCCAATAGAGTCAAATATTTTATTCTAGTATATAATACATTGGTAATTTGTCACATTCATATACCCTAAAGAGCAAGTTACTCCAGTGTATAGTAACACATGCCAAAAGCATATTAAATAAAATAAAACATGAAATCTAAACCAACATACACAGCATGTATAAATATCTTCCATATTCACACACAAATTCATGCAGAATATACTGAATTAGGGGCATGATATGGCCAAAAATATTATACAACGATACATTTTTTCTGATGTTTCGGCTGCAGTTAATATGTATCATTGTATTTTGTGTTAATATGGTTAATAAAAACGGTATTTGCTTGTTTGTTTAAAAAACTAAATTTGACCTCAGTTTTTCAATTTCTCTAAATATATTGAGAAGCCCTCAAACTGAATAACTAACATTAACATATTTCTATATAATCAGGAAACACTGAGTCACGGGATATCAAAGGTGGGGTATATAAATTCTAATTCTGTCAGGACAACTTACGTATTTAAATGACATGTTTAATGAATGAACGTGCTGCATAATTATTTTAGTTTGGCGGTGAATGGATCTGCTTTAGTACTGCTCTGGAGCACGGGCATCTCCCCCCGCTAAACAGGAGATGACCAGAAACCCCCCATACTAAAGCAGATCCAAACCACAGGTGGAAGCTGGGGTGGTGGAGGATGACAGCAAATTTATTTTAACACAAGCTGTAAACAAAGAGCAGTGCATCAGCATTCAAGCAGTACAGAGAGAACTAATTATTGGCTTAAAAAGGGCGCTCCATTAGAGGTGTGTGCATGTGATTGGTTGAGTATGTGACGCGTGATTGCTAGCCGACCATGGTCGGCTACAGCGAGAGGTTCTCCGACAGAATTTACTCTGCAAACTCGTTCGTGACGCTTATTGCTGATAAAGTTTTAATAACAGTACATTTATGTTACTCATGATTATGTTTATGTATATACATTTATGATACCATGAAAACATGATTACTGTGGAATTTTACAGGACGGTAATAAAAAAAATGTAATTAGTGAAATACTTTTCCCCCCGCTAGTAGCAAACAAAGTGATCAGGTATTCAATGCAATGATGATAAACTAGTACACTAGTACATAGTACACAGTGTGAAATTATTGTTTATTTAAGTAACCTTTTATTCCTTTTCCCCCCCACTTGGAATGCCCAATCACAGTGGTGAGCCTGTCTCATCACTGTGAGATTCGCTGTCAGTTCAGAAGGGTGCAGACTAGCATGCACGTCCCCCCAAACACTTGCAGCTATTCCAGTGGCTATGGTGTGATTAATATCCTGCAAACTGAAACCCTATCTCCCTGGGCAATGTAATGGTCAATTGTGTGCTGCACAGAGAGACTTGAGGCCCAGCTGCCCAGGCACAGTCAAGATTCCTTTTCAGTCTATGAAATCACTGAGCTGAGAATCAGCGCTTTATCTGGATATGCAACCCGCCAGCCTGAGAAACAGAACTATTTAGTCACTTGCAAACACAAGTAGTACACCATAAAGCAGCTTATTACCCATGGACCACCCATGTGGGTAAGTCAATTCAACACACTTTTGGACTGCATCGGCATGGATTTTAATGAGATTTGGCATTGGTCTTATAAGAAACCACTGGAACTGAAATTTCACTTGTCTTGGATCATTAATCAAGGAGATATAGGCTAACCATGTTTGGGCTAATTAGGGAGACTCCATGACTTTGACTTTCCATATCTACATTACTATATAGGTCACAGACAAATGGTTCTTATATCATTTTAAAGGTCTTTTCCAGCTCTGTCTTACATATAGAATTACACTGAAGATGCAGAAAGACTGAACTTTCTGCATTCTCATGGACCATCTCAATCGTACATGTTCCCATACTGCGCTGATACACTTGCGATGATATATCGGCAATGAATCAAAAACCCAAGACCAAATTTTCTGGAGGTGTTGATCACATCATAATCTAACTTTGGTGAAAATTTAATCCATTTTCAAATGTAGGATTTTTTTGTCGCAGATCAGCTTTCCAGATTATAACTGGAGTCATGCTAATTAGCCTAATCTTCGTTAGCCTATATCTCCCAGATTAATGATTTGAGAGAAGTGTAATTTCAGTTACACAGGGTTTCTTATAAACCCAAGCCAGCATACCAAATCTCATTAAAATCAGTGATGATGTGGTCCAAAAGTGTGTTGAATTGACCTGAACTTACCAACGTACTATCAATATTTGTTTTCATTATTTTTCATAAAAACTCAGTATTGATAAGTAGTAACATATCAAATGTTTGCTAACAGTATAAATAGGCCTGCAAAATAAAGAATGACCTACTTTTTTTTTTCATGTGAGAGAATGTACTAGACTCACTCTGAGATACACAGTGAAACTCTGGCAAGTTTGACTCTTCCTCTTGTCAATGACGAGGGTCCCATGGTGTTGGTGCTGGTGGGTGTCGAGGAACAGGACCCTCTTAATGGCCCCTTTTTGTTTCAGCCAGTCCAGTTGTAGCTCTGTGTTGAGGACTGGGAGGGGGGGCACATTCATCATATTGGTCAGAGACATGCCGTCAGTACTTCGGGATCCACAGGGCCCAATTCAGTCTCGAGACCTGAAGACCCCAACTGCTGAACTCACTCCATTTAGCTTACTGTTGTTGGGCCTTACAGGGCGTGATGGCTTCTGGAAACAATGCATCTGCACAATCGCTGCATTGATAAATGCTACAGAGACAACAGAAGCTTAGTTGTTCTGAGAGATCTAAAATACACAATCATTCCAGCATTTTGGCATGGATCCTCACCCCTCCCTCTTTTCCTCCATTTCTTGAATTAACCCCCTCCTTTTATTTTCCCCTGTTATGCCAAAAATTAACCCAGAAGACATCTTCATTTGTTGTGTGATTTATCTGCCTTTGGCACCCAAACTCTCTGTCTGTAATTAACGCAGGCACTCCCACACTCCCAACACAGACCGATACACAGTTTCCATTAAAGGAGAAAGCCCTGTTCTTCCAGAGCAACCCAAATGAAGAGCAGATGCTCACCCACTGCATCTGGAACTCCGACGCCCGACGCCTTTGCGCAGACCTCCACCGTCAAGCTGCAAGGCAACAGAGGGGAGAGAGGGGCGAGAGGGGCCGCTTTTTAAAAACAGATTCACATGTTCTTCACGTGGGAGCGGGGGCCTTCTTGCCTGCACTGTGAAATATGCATTAACAAGCACTTAATTATCTCATAACTCTCATGTCTCCCATGGCAGTAGGCTGAAACTACTGTAGCAAACATCTATGGTCATAACACAGCAGGGATGCACATCCACAAACCCGTATGACGAATACTATGATCAGTATTCATGTAAATATTACATTAAAATGTATAAATGGTAAGTATGGGGAATATTGCTAGCACTAATCCTAGTTTTGGAAAAACACTACTCCAAAGTGAACCCACCATTAAATCACAGTTTATAATTATTAATAATAAAATGGTACTCCCATACAAAAAATGTAATGTTTTATATGAATGTAAATATAAAATTGATCAATTTGGGAATTCAACATTTACAAAATATTTGATATTTCTCAAACTTTATGCCCGAAATGTAGGCCTTGCTACTCATTTGATTAATGTAATTAATAAAATCTCATACATGAAAGTGACAATAATTTAATTTCAAACATAATTTCACCTTGATGATCTCTCTGTTTCCAAACCACTATTTCTCTTCCTTTCCTGCTAGATCAGCTGTAACTAACACTCTATGTTATGCCTTCTGCTTGACAATGGTGCCTTTGAGCACCACTATTTCAAACAACATTCAATGGGCTGATTTTCTGTCATTCATGAAGGCATTCACTGGCGTTTACCTCTGGAACTAAAGCAAACCACCCCTGGTAAGATGACCTGCCACTATCAGTGATGGCTTGGAAACGCGTGACCAGCGTGGGGAATTGGGTTTTCGGCCCCCCACCGGCAGAGATGAGGCCCGGTTGTGGGTGTGGCTTGAGGGTGGCTGATTTACGATGGGGCGAGGGGGGGGACACGTGTAACAGGTTACTCCCAGTGAATGTGGCCCAGTGGGCTCCTGGGGCTGAGAACAGGTGGGTCCGGTTAGCAAACAACAGCGGCGAGAGCCGTTTGAGTGACAGTGCAAAGGAAGGGGCGGGGCAGAGGGTGAGGAGTCAGCTTGCAGCCTGTCAACCATTCACCGTGACGAAGCCCACCTCCCTCTGTGCTGCGCTCACAGGTTATCACTGTCCTGGAAAGGCCTTTAGTCCACAGAAGGTATTTGAGGTGAAGGTATGAGACTAACACCCAGGGGGAAATGACTTGCTTACAAATTAACCCCTGTCTTAGCGGGTGTTTGGATAATTTACACTATAATTACATTACATTACTTTAGCAGATGCTATTATCCAGAGCAACTGTGCAGAGCACATTAGTGCATTCACCTGAGTTATATGCGCAATAGTACCAGGCGTCTCTAACAACATTCCTGCACCAGTGAGTGTAAATACATATAACACCAAAGCACTAAGGCAACTTAACTATGAACAAAGAACCAAAGTGTAATTCCTGAATACATACAGATAACATACATAACTTTCCATAACAACCGGAAAATAATAAACATACCACAATAATTATACATAAAATAAGGCATGCTAGAAGATGGGGACGGAAGAAGAGCCAAGATACAATCTGAAGAGTCAGAACCGCGTCTATGGTCTGCAGTCTGCATCAGAAGACAATGTTCCGCAGTTACGATCACCACGGGAAGTAAATCTACCACCGAGACACCAATACAGGCAGGCATTATTACTGGGGAAAGCAAACACACAGGCGACAGTCAATCAAGGGCATAGCCAGTAGCTAGTTAACTGAAAAAGCGTTTTTATCAGCGGTTCATTTTCTTTGTTCATTTATTCCCCCCCCAATTTTAAATACCAGATTTCAACTGCATGTTCATTCACCTCTGCGGCATCCTCTGTCAATTCAGGAGGGCCACACTATCACGTGCATGCTCTGTCATGGGCCACTGACGCGTCCCATTGTGCAGACCGCCAGCTGAGCTGCTGCATTTACTGCACTGTGTGAATGACCCGGCACGAGCAGTCTGTGGACAGCCGACTGACAAGAGCAGTCACTGTTGAGCGATGAGGGATCATCTGAAACCCACCATCCAAGGGCGAAACTATGACCAATTATGCACCGCCCCATGGGACTCCTGGCCACAGTCAGCGCTGACATATTTGAACGGCATGTCACATTGATGCGCTCATAACAAGTACTTTCGGACACATCGCTTGGGAGCCTATCTCAGCGTAATTTTTAAACTTATTGACTTTGAATGTCTTACATTTCATTTCAAGCTCCACAACACATTTTAAACCTGCATTTTTAAACTTTTTACTTTTAAACTATTACTTTTAACAAGAACATCCAAAAGTGCCCTTTCACATTTCACCTGTCCCATGCAAATGCCAGGGGCGCCCAAAGCGCACACAAACCCCAAACCAGGTCACCTCTTTAACTGCTAATCACACTGGAGGAAAACATTCATTGAAAACACAGCGGTCACAACAAAGCGTATAATATGCTATTCTTAAGGCTAAATGATGTAGAATGCGGCAACAGAAACCTCAGGCCTGAATATTTAATGAAATAATTTACAAACCTTTTCTGGTAATTGCTCGTTAATGGATTCCAGGGCAGTTTAACTGCAATTCGAGTTCAGCACTGCCCAAAATGACTTCCTGCCAAAAAACGAGACGGTGAGGTGAAACATTTCCTCCAGCGGCATGGGGCTGCTGGGGGCGGGGGTCTGTGTACACAAACAGGCCTCAAGACTGGTACCCCTCTCTTATCACCCGCAACATCAGCACGCCACGGGAAATGGACTCCTACGTCGAGGCCCCGCGTGATTAATTTCCCGGAATTTAATAACAGCAGCGTTTGTGGAAAAGCATCCCATCCCACTCCTAGGCACGATCCGTTCTAATGTTTTTAAATGCAGCTAAATATGTTAATCATTTAATCGCAGCTCGTTAAATTCATAGAGAACTTGCTGGGCTCTGGCTTGGTAGTACAAATCACCTGCTGGTCTGAGAATTTGAATTGACTACATTACATGCATTTTCTCTTACTCTAAGAGATTTATGACTGTGGCATGGACCTAACATGGTTGCGTGTATGATTTTACCTTTAAGCAGACATTGGTTTTCCTCAGAGCATTCCAATAGCACAGTCGACCACACTTTCAATGACAAGTCAACTTCAGCTGACCCCTCCAGGTGTGATTATGCATATTTGATTAACACTAATGTCTTGTTGCTATGGAGGAAAATTCCAGAGGAAATGGATTTGCAATAATGTCCTTTTTACCCGGCCCGCCAGCAATTCCCTGCTTCTTACGCAATTAACCCTGATCCTAGCTCCAGGGCTGACCTACGGTCCTCAAGGACAGCCCTGTTTGGCACGTACAATTAAAACACACTTCTGGGATGCGCTTGGGGGGCTATTAGTGGCGTCTATTTCAGCCTCTCCTGAGGACTGGCCATGCTGTACCCATTTCAGCTGCTTGGACAAACAGGGGTAGGGGCGAAGGTACGGTCAGTATTTCGACGCTGACAAGACCGCTCCGTAATAACTGGTTCCATTCATTTGTGGTCTAAATGCAGAGTTCTGACCGCCCGGATACGGACTCTCAGCATGACTGAATCACGTCACTGTACATCGCACACGAAGCAGATGCTTTTACCTTTAATTCGGGTTGATGCAACTGCTAAGCTCTGTTAATGCACTTACCATGGTTGCTGATCTGATTTGGTCAGCCCTCACAAGACCATACTTTTCAAGTTTATTTTAAAATGCAGGACCTTTTGTTTTCAGAGTCCTACAGACTTGTGCTTTTTGTCAGCTTGCCCAAAAACCCACTCTTTACCCCCGTGCCAAGCCTGCGGGGTTCACCGAACACGCACAGACCTACAGTGGCCGACCCAGACAACCACACTTGTCCTAACCAAACAATCCAAGTTTAAAGTCCCAAAGTCATAAATGACACTCCTTGGGGGTGAGAAGAACGCCATTCAAGTCTGTTCGTGCAGGCAACGGTATATCTACGTCCAGAGACCGTGCTACTGGGCAAACTGCAGAGTGTTCTGTGACCAGACCGACTGGCCAGATTAAGACCAGAGAGCCAGTCTTTCACTGCTCTCTGGACAAAAGCACACAGTGAATAAGTGGTGTTTAATAGCGCTCAGCCCCCTTCAGCAGTGCTGTTATAAAGCACACATGGAAATCTGCAGCCAAACTGGATCCACCATCACTCACTCTCATAATAAACACACTTACATTTTTACATTTTAGCCATTTACCAGACACTCTTTTCCAGAGAGACAGTTTACATTCTTTAGTACATACAGTCCATTCATGAAGCTGAATATTTTACTGAAGTAATTCAGGTTAAGTGCCTTGCCCAAGGGTGCAACAGCACTGTCTCACCTCCTACAACCTTGCAGTGGCAAGCCCAGTTCCCTACCCATCATGCTACACTGTCATCACACGTGCAATATACACACACATACAGTACACACACAAACACGCATACACATACTCATGCATCTGAATACTCATGCATACACATGCTCCAGCAAACACATACACACACACATACTCATGCATCTGAATACTCATGCATACACACATGCTCCAGCAAACACATACACACACACATACTCATGCATCTGAATACTCATGCATACACATGCTCCAGCAAACACATACACACACACATACTTATGCATCTGAATACTCATGCATACACACATGCTCCAGCAAACACATACACACAAGCATACTCATGCATACACACAGAGGCAGAAACGCACACACGCATACATGCACTCACACGTACACACACATCTTCAAGCGCTTAAATACATGTGCACATACACCCTCACCGGCATACACTTACACACAAACACACCCGCACTCACGCATACACACATATGCATGCACAAAGGCACGCATACATACTTAAACAATCATGAACAAGTATATGCACATGAAAACAAATAAACATATGTAAAACTAGATATATGCACACATACTGTACGTACAACTAGATACATGCACACATACTGTACGTACAACTAGATACATGCACACATACTGTACGTACAACTAGATATATGCACATACTGTACGTACAACTAGATACATGCACACATACTGTACGTACAACTGGATATATGCACACATACTGTACGTACAACTAGATACATGCACACATACTGTACGTACAACTAGATATATGCACACATACTGTACGTACAACTAGATACATGCACACATACTGTACGTACAACTAGATACATGCACACATACTGTACGTACAACTAGATATATGCACACATACTGTACGTACAACTAGATACATGCACACATACTGTACGTACAACTAGATATATGCACACATACTGTACGTACAACTAGATACATGCACACATACTGTACGTACAACTAGATATATGCACACATACTGTACGTACAACTAGATACATGCACACATACTGTACGTACAACTAGATATATGCACACATACTGTACGTACAACTAGATATATGCACACATACTGTACGTACAACTAGATATATGCACACATACATGCACACAGACCCAAAGTATTTGTCTGAACTCACTTCTCCACCATCACACACACCCCAACACACAGAAATATGCATATGCACTCACACAAACACACACACACACACACACACACACACAAATGCACACACATTCCAGCTCTTAAACCCTCCTTGAGATGAGGAATATAGGAATATGTGCACCAGTCCAGCAGATGGTTTAAAGCTGAAGAGATGCAGGCCGTCACCATGGTGCCAACCCACCCCCCCCCCCCCCCCCCCCCCCACTATGATTGTGTGCATGGGGTGAAAGACTCTTAAACGCTGATTTATCAAAGGCAACCTTAAGAGATTTCCACACAAAAAAATGCAGCAATATTAACAAAATACCTTCCATTTGCCATTTGCACATGATTTATAAGCCAGATGTACTCTCCCAAAGTGCCGAACTGCAGATGCGATCTAATGAAAGCTTTCTGCAGCCCTCTCTTCAACATCCGCCCGCCCCCAAAATATCTCCACATTCGCCGTTTAAACAGGGCAGCCTTGATAATGTCCTTCAACCCGTCGTGTCGGTGCGCCCCCACAGGGGAGTGCGGGTCCGGGACGTGTGTTGGCTGTTCCCTCGCCTGTGTGAATTTGGGGAGAGTGTGAACCAATCCGTCACACCGGAGGGCTGACAGGCCAGGGTCGTGCCTCCGATGTGAAGGTGAAGCCGGAGGGGGGCGCAGGAGCGGGGGGGGGGGGGCGGGTATGGGCGGGGCCTCGCCGCCTTTCACCCATCATTCACTCACCAGGTCACCATGGTGTCCGACCCGGGCAGCAGGCAGCTCTTGTTTTCGGGGTTGAGGATCCTGGGAGTGAGGTGCAAGAGGGCCTCCACCGTTACCCACCCGGGGCGAGCCCTGCGGGACAGATAACCAGGAGATTTATCTTCAGCCCCGTGCTCTTTGTGGACGACAGAAACATGACCTTAATCACCAGTTCATCTTCCTACTATCATTTACACGTACAGTACAGCGAGCAACTCGAGTACTCCCTGAAACTCCCTACAACTGCTAGCAGATGTAGTCCTGGGGAGAGTGCATGGATGTACGACACGCAAACAAGTACGATCTCTCCATAGCTTCGTGATCTGTGCATATCTGGTACAACTAGAAACTTTCCTGGGGGTTGTTTAGTTGTCAGTGATCCCATAATACGCACTAATGGAAAGATTCTAGCTTATTTTGAACTTGGGAATTTGTCTGTGACGCATGAGATCTTATGGTTTTTTCGTCAAAAACAGCTCAAGTTAATGACATTAACACTCAGATTTAAAGCTATCCAAGTGCTACTTTGCTAAATCAGACACGTCGCAGCAGAGGGAATCTGTCTGCTCTGTGGGGTATTTTCACAGACTTGATCTAAGCAGCACCGATCTGGGCCAAAATAAATTTGGATGAGGGCTACTTGGCCTACGAATGACCTATTTTCAATGATCAATGAAAATGTATGGCATAACCATACAATCCATGTTGAATGAGTTCACAAATTTCTTCATTCTGACTAGTGTTCCTGCGGGCTTCTGGCGCCACAGGCATTCCTTCATGCCTTGTGCTGCAACATGTGAAAAAACTTCGCTTTTTTCCACCAAACACAAGTTATTCACGTCACTCTCGCATTGAAGCAAAGAAAACCATAAACAAATGACCTAGGACCAGGGATTGATTGAATTATGCCCTTATGCCCTTAAATAGTCTAAGTGTATTTGATTGAATCTGGCCCTATGTCTTTCATGCTTGAAAACGTCTGTATTTTGAATACTTCCTCGAAACACAAATTCAGGCAGTCCACATCAGATTCTGCTAATTATTTACATGACGTGGCAATCAGCATAACAGGCAGTAGAGTATGTGTGTTCATCAAAGACTGCTGCAGTTATACCCTTCTCTGCTGGCTACTACGACTCAGAAGATACTGTTACTCTAGAGAAGGTCCCTAACCTTGATCCTGGAGAGAGACAGGGTCTGTTGGTTTTCATTGTTTCTCAGCACGTAATTGATCGATGAAAGCAGTTGATTAAACAGTAGATTCACCGTACCTGATTTACGGAGTCTAAAAAGTCTGCTGATTTTAATGTGAAAACAAAAAATCAAGACATTCCATGATTTCGGCATACCACGCTGAAACCAGGGGAACTTTATGGACCCATCCTACCTGTAAACCACTGCTTTCCCCGCTCCAAAAGCGCCAACAATCAAATCTGCAGTGGGAGAGAGCAAGAGTGAGGCGGGGGGTGGGGGATGTAGAGAGAGAAAGAGAGAGGAGGACGACATTGCGTCAGCTTCAAAGTACTCCACAGCTGGGAATCATTTTGGGGTCTCCACCAATCTTCATCAAACACAGGCCTCTCACATTTTTGTGATTTTGCATAAACGCAAATGGCACCAGGGCCAGTGTTATAAATAACACTCTGTTTATTCAGAGCGGAGCTTGGAATGGCCTATTCCCAAATAGCCCTCTTTCCCCCTTCATAACTGACCCATAGCAGTTCATATTCTGCATATTCTTTCTGACCCCCCTCAGATTTTCCAAAGAAGACATCATGTTGGAGTTTGGTTAACAATAATTTGCTGCATGATGTTGTGCTAAATTATGAACCAATGTAATCAACATTCATACTATAGTCAGTGATACTTGATCATTTGAATATAATTTAATTTTGAATTGAATCAATTGAATTAAAATTTTAAGTGAGGTAAAAGCCAAAAAATAAAAATACCACCACAATTAAAACGATATTTAATTAAAGTATACAACACAACCTTAATATAGAGGGGTAAAAAAGAAAATTCTAACATTATTGCACCAGAACTGGGGCAATGCAACTTGTCTTATTATATAAATCTGCTATTAAAAACTGAATCTGTGAATGGAATTTAATATTGAAACATTTAACATGTTTTTTTTTTCCTGGAATTTTCTGGAATTTTCCTTAACATAAATACATTTATGCCATATTCATACTGATTCATAATCATATCCAAGTGTCTACATTTTGGTCAAGAGTGTGCTAAGCTTAATATGAACATGTACTGTTTGCATGAGTTTATTCATATGACTAAACAATCCTTTTGAAAATTTTAAGTTCCAAAACAATTAAACAAGTGCTATAAGATGAAACCCTTGGTTGGATGAATCATGAATGTGTGGAATTGTGGTTATGCGCATCACAATCACACAGTACATGCCTCAACCAATTACTCAAGTACATGCTAAGAACATTGCAGCTAACAAGCCCTCGCCAGGCTAGCCGATTACTCAAGTACATGCTAAGAACATTGCAGCTAACAAGCCCTCGCCAGGCTAGCCAATTACTCAAGTACATGCTAAGAACATTGCAGCTAACAAGCCCTCGCCAGGCTAGCCAATTACTCAAGTACATGCTAAGAACATTGCGGCTAAC
The DNA here is from genome assembly GCA_029718625.1 of Synaphobranchus kaupii. Lineage (NCBI taxonomy): Eukaryota > Metazoa > Chordata > Actinopteri > Anguilliformes > Synaphobranchidae > Synaphobranchus > Synaphobranchus kaupii. The sequence goes on along the minus strand of CM056382.1, from coordinate 43,679,394 downwards.
AAGCCCTCGCCAGGCTAGCCAATTACTCAAGTACATGCTAAGAACATTGCGGCTAACAAGCCCTCGCCAGGCTAGCCAATTACTCAAGTACATGCTAAGAACATTGCAGCTAACAAGCCCTCGCCAGGCTAGCCGATTACTCAAGTACATGCTAAGAACATTGCAGCTAACAAGCCCTCGCCAGGCTAGCCAATTACTCAAGTACATGCTAAGAACATTGCAGCTAACAAGCCCTCGCCAGGCTAGCCAATTACTCAAGTACATGCTAAGAACATTGCGGCTAACAAGCCCTCGCCAGGCTAGCCAATTACTCAAGTACATGCTAAGAACATTGCGGCTAACAAGCCCTCGCCAGGCTAGCCAATTACTCTTTGGAAAACGAATGCTAAAATCTGAATTCTGCCAATGGCTGTTTATAGCGAAATTATCTGTAAACCACGCTCAGGATCAAAATCAGTCTACAGGAAGATCAGTGTACCTGGTCAAGCAAAGCATCAGAACACACGCATGCTTCTCTGACAGACAACACTGCGTAACTCTTGTTGTTTTCATCTAAAAAAAACAAAGCACATTTTCTATACCACTGAAGGAAGATGACCTGGCCTGTTCCAGAATTTTACATCACAAAAATGGTGGTTGTAGGGGCTAATTTAATCAAAGAACCCCACATCTGGATACTCCATCTGTGTGAATCAGTTGCATCTGGCATGAAAATGTGTTATAGTGAGACTAAAACATTAAACATTTTGGCGAAATCCCTCTGGGCACATACTATAACAAGGGCCCTGCAGCTAAGTAAGACCTTTGCATTTTTGGTGGTTTTGTTTTCGGGGGTGGGGGGGTGGGGGGGGGGGGGGGGTGGAGGTGCAGCTGAAAAGGGAGCGAGGGAGAGGGAGGAAAAGCAGAGAGCAGTGGCTCCACGTTTTTCACTTTAATAAACAGGGCTGTTAAAGTAATTCGGTAAAGGTGTATTCCAAAAGCAAATCCTTTTACCACGTTCATTCTTGGGGCCCGGGGGAACGCAACTTGACCTCGGACTTAAAACAAAGCGTTTTTGCTCTCATTCCTCTGGTATTTATCTGTCCAGCTTTTCCCCTTTCCAAAGAAATTAAAACGTATTCCTCCTAACAGATACCTCTGTGATTTTGCGATCCTCTTGCCAATTTGTTGCGCAGTTGGAAAACGATGACTGATGCCTAAGGTGAGTGTGCCTTTGGGGCAAACAATAGAGCAGTACATTATTTTAACGGTCAATCAAATCTGCCATGTGTGTAATGGCTGCCTGCTACACAAAATTCATGGTGTGAGCAGTGGCATAATAATGTGGGCTGTTATTGCAGGTTCCACAAATAGAAGGGGGCTTAAATTATTTCACAAAGTTCCTATACCTCTACTGCGGGCCAAACTAGACCATGATCCTCCGTGCTCCCTCTTTAGCATTAGAAAAGAATGGAATGGGATTTGGAATCACAGACAAATGAATTTGCATTACATTACATTAGATTAATTTAGCAGATATCCAGAGTGTAGGGGAAAAACAACTGCAGTCACCTGATTTATAGGAGCAATAGTGCCAGACCTGGCTAGCAGGATTACTGAGTTAGCTGGATAACTGCACCGAGTAAAACCCAGTACCCTCCAAAATCTGGGACATGGATTTAAGTAAAAAAAGTTCCAGGTTTTAGTGCAGTTATCCAGCTAATGCAGTAATCTTGCTTCGTAGTATACCCCCCAGTAAGTATAGATGACATATCCCTAAATCACCAATGGAAGTGTGCTAAACAAGAACAAAATACAAATTCTGAATGTGTGTAGATTGCACCCATAAAAATCACGAAGAAGAAAAACATAAAATCATAAAAATATCATAACCTAAATCCATGAAGATACCATAACCTGGATTTGTTCATTTGAAGGTGGGATTGGTAGAGGGTGGGAATAGGAATCAACATGCAGTCTGAAGAGGTGGGTTTTCAGAAGGCGGCAAGATTCTGTTGCCCTGACACCACGGGAAGTTCATTCCACCACTGCTGGAAAAGGCAACATTTCAACTTGCAAGATTCAGCCCTTTGGTATCTGATTGCAATTAAAGTGGCCATGGCCCTTATGCCCTAACCCCTGACCTTCACCAACCACATAATCTCAGCCCTCAGGGCTGTTATCCTCACATTTATACTCACAAATTATGGACAAGGGCATTGAAGTCACATAACGTGCAGTTGTATTCTGTTATCCATTATGCCAGACTAGCGGTATTGGCCCATGTTCTAGGGAAACTATGCTACTGGGATATACCATGCTGCTAACTGAGAGGGTTCTAAGCTCACCTGAGACAGGGGCAATTTGCAAAGCACACATTTAAATTTGTGCACTGTGTGAACTAAGTGATGATTTTGGGAGTATGTATACTTGCGTGCATTGCATGTACAATATGGAACCCCCCTAGAATATGGAACCCCCCTGTCCAACCAATAAATTGATTGACTCTGCCCCTGCAGGGCCAATGGAGAGCATGTGATTGGAAGATACACGCAGGTGGGGTGGGGACTATGGAAATGGAATGGGTCAAGAGGTCAGGCACTGGGGAGCCACCGCAGGCCTCCAGGCACCGCACACATGTGGTAGCTGATCCTGGGAGAGAAGGGCTATTATCCCAGCCGGGAACAGGTTTTCCAGCTGTCATGTTCACAGCAGACATAGCCAAGGGCACAGATAGCCGAAACATGCTGTTTTAACGTACGGGGAAGCTGCACGTGTGAATGTGGAAGGGCGCAAAGGTGGTAAGGTACCTGCTCAGTGACAAAATAGTACAAATCTTTTAATGAGTTTGTAAAAAGTTGCATTGAGCTGCAAAAGTATGCCCATCTGGCCTTTGTAAAGAGAAAACATTTTCAAAATCCTCTACCACAATGGTATAATATGGAAATATCCAAATCACTAATAGATGTCTACCACACCACATCAATGCCATACTATTACATTTTGGTGCGATGGTCACACAGCTAGCTTGTAATAACGATCAAAGACGCTTCTGTCTTTTGACATCTGTTGCTTTACTGGATTGATCGTGGCAAATGAAATTAAAGCAATTTTGCGTTTTTCATTTTTTCCAACATCTCGGCCTGCAGCAAGGCTTTTGATTAAAAGTGCCACCCGTGAGTTTCGGTTTAACCCCTCCAGTAGTCCCAGAGGCCCCTACTTCCCCACTTATGGTGTCTGATGGATTTTCCATAACCCTGTCACCATGTAGCGGGTCTCCTTCTAACGACACACTGAAGTGCACATAAAATGGGTGAGATTTATAAAGTGGCAACTTCTAATCTGCATTGTCGTAATGATCTAGGTCTGGATGGAGTCTGGCACAATCGCAGGCATGTGTGAACGTCATGCAGGGGCGTGTGGTATTTATAAAGAACTCCATTTCCTGTTTGCCAAATGAAAGATCTGAGGGGCTCTGTTATTAGTAGGGGGATAACAAATGAATGCACATTCAGCCCAGACTGTTCCAACACAAAGACTACGTTAAAAAAATACTTTCAAAGCTCTCCAAGTTGTAGCAAAAATAATCGTGTAAAATGGGCTGATTTCATGACCACTTTTCTGTTAATTATCTTCCAAATGCACATGTTGTAAATTAAAGAAATCCTATATACAGATTATTTCAATCCTATGCATCCATAACAGCTCAGATTTGTGAAAAGGGTGCTTTCAGAGTTGTGATTTCATATTAGTTTATTTTTGTTATTTATATCATGTGTCTCGTGAAGATAATAATAAAATAAATTAAAGAGAAACATGTGAGAATAGTTCTGAAGATCTTTCAAAAAGCAATCACTCATAATGGCGTGTAAAAATAACGAAATGCCACAAATTTCAGTTTAATGGAAAAAAATTTGATAACTCAGACTTTGCTGATCTTTGCTAAATTGCATTTTTACACACAAATGTTTGTGAATCTGCGCGCCACCTTCTATGTTTTCAGTTCAATAATTGGTCAAATTGAATCCTAGAATATGTAACGTTCCGTTCCCGTCCTGTCCGTTTTCCATGTTTTCCTTGTTTCCTTCCGTGTCATGTTGGATCCCTTGTCCGTGTTTCCCTCCTGGCTGTGGACTGGGCGTCTCCCTCGGGTACTTTTGGTTTCATTTTCCACTTTAGCTTCCGCCTATCACTCGCCCCTCTCGTTACTCACATTCCTCACTGCTGTGCTTCGGCAATCACTCCTGATTTAACATCACACCTGTTTCTCGTTTTCTCCTTCACTTCCTGCACCATTTAAACCCCTGGCTGGCTGCTATTCAGCGCCAGTTCGTTGACTAACCTACCGTGTTTGTTTCGTATCCCGTTTCTGGTCCAGTGTTTGTGAACCTGCTGGTTCATACCTGTTCGCCTGGTTTCCTGACTGGTAGCTATCTCTGCTAATCTTTCGCTGCTGCATGCATTTACCTGTTTCCCTTCAAAACCTCCAGACGCCGCAGTTCCAGTCTTCCCGCAGCTGTGTTTGTCCTCCCCGTGTTACGTACCTCCCGTACTCGTGTTGCAGTACCGGGACCTCTGCATGCCAGCCGGCTTACGCCAGTATTGCCCGAGCTACGCCGCACCTTCCAACTCGGCGGTGCATTCACCAGCTACAGTCCTGTCACAACACCCTGCCTTTAACCTCTGCTTTCTGCCCGGTTACTCAAGCTACCCGGTCCAGTTTCCAGTCCTGTTCCAGCCCAGTTCCGATCCAGTTTCCAGTCCAGCTCCAGTCCAGTTTCCAGTCCAGTTCCAGTCCAGTTCCGGTGTTTTAGACACCTCCGTTCTAGTCCAGTTCCGGCTTGGAACAAGTTCCGTGCCGTCCCCTGTGTTCCTGAGTGGACCTTCCGGTCCAGCTTCCAGTCCAGTTCCAGTCCAGTTCCGGTGTTTCATACACCTCCGTTCAAGTCCAGTTCCGGCTTGGAACAAGTTCCGTGCCGTTCCCGTTTCCTGAGTGGATCTCCCGGTCCAGTTTCCAGTCCAGTTCCCAGTCCAGTTCCAGTCCAGTTCCGGTGTTTTATACACCTCCGTTCAAGTCCAGTTCCGGCTTGGAACAAGTTCCGTGCCGTTCCCGTTTCCTGAGTGGACCTTCCGGTCCAGTTTCCAGTCCAGTTCCGATCCAGTTTCCAGTCCAGTTCCAGTCCAGTTCCAGTCCAGTTCCGGTGTTTTAGACACCTCCGTTCAAGTCCAGTTCCGGCTTGGAACAGTTCCGTGTTTCCTCAAGTCCAGCTCCGGCTTGGAGCAGTCCTCAGTTGGACGCTATCCTGTGTTAACTAACTAACCTGTTTTGCTCCCGTGTACAGCTTTGGGACCACCCCAACGCTTAATAAAGTTCCACTTTCTGTAATCTGTCTCCTGGTCGTTGCACTTGGGTTCGTCCCGTATCAGGATCGTAACAGAACGAACTGGCCAACAATATGGACCCAGCCGATCTGGAACAGATTCGCCACGCCTTCTCCTGCCAAACTGCGATCAGCGACCAACAGGGTCGCCGTTTGGATGATGTGCTGGAAGTAGTTAGGGGCATCACGGAGCAAGTATCCCAACTTTCGCTCCACCAACCGCTACTACGGATTCCAGCCAACCCTACTCCTTCCTCTCCCGAACCCCATCCGGAGGCACCGGCTCCCACTTCCAGCCGTGAGCCCCGTGTACAACACCCCGAGTTATATCGCGGGGGGTTGGGGAGATGTCGTGAATTTCTACTTAAATGTGACATAGTGTTTCGGATGCAGCCCTCCTCCTTCGCCTCTGACTCCAGCAAGATCGCGTTCATTATGAGCAGCCTGGGAGGGAGCGCCCTGGAGTGGGCTACATCCATCTGGGACAGCCAGGCTCCGTTATGCAGCAACTTCGCAGCCTTTACGGCAGAGATGCGACGTGTGTTTGAACACCCGACCTGTGGACGTGACGCTACCCAGCGTCTGCTTCAAGTTCGCCAAGGCAACCGCAGTGTCGCAGAAATGGCCATTCAGTTTCGTACCCTCGCCGCGGAGTCAGGATGGAATGACGCCTCCCTCCAGGGGGCTTTCCGCCAAGCTCTCAGCGAGGAACTCAAGGACCAGCTTGCCACTCGGGAGGAATCCAACTCCCTTAATAGCCTCATCAGCCTCGCTATAGCCATCGATAATCGTCTCCGCATCCGGGCCCGGGAGCGGGGAGGAAGTTCCGGGCGTCATTCGCCCTCCGTCGTCTCTAATGTTCATTCACACTCCATCACTGGATCTCGGGCGCCTACGGCCGGGTCCGAGGAAGAGCCCATGCAACTGGGCAGAGTTGCGGTCAATCCCGAGGAGCGTCAGCGCCGTCAGCGCACCAGATCCTGTTTCTATTGCGGCAAGCCTGGCCATCAGATCGCCTCCTGTCCCATTCGCCCAAAAGAAGGGGCTCGCCAGTAAGACTGGGCGTACTGACGAGCCCCATCGTTCCCAACCATGCTGCCCAGGACCGCCTCATGTTCAAGGCTACTCTCCTTTGGAGGGACAAGACCCTATCTTCTTCGGCCCTAATTGACTCCGGAGCTGACGCCAGCTTCATGGATATCACCTTCGCCAGGAGGGCCGGCATTCCCACGGAACGTCTCACTTCACCCATTTCAGCTCTAGCTCTGGACGGCAGGAGTTTGGGGTTAGTTACCCACTCCACCGTTCCTATCCAATTAGTTCTATCTGGCAATCATCGGGAGTCCATTCAGCTATTACTGATTAACTCCCAACAATCTGCTCTGGTTTTAGGTCAGACCTGGCTTCGCCTCCACAATCCCCATATTGACTGGAAAGCCGGTCGCATCCTGGCGTGGAGTGCCCACTGTCTAGCCAGCTGTCTCCGTTCTGCACTACCCCCTCCGGGGCCCAGTAAACTCTGTTCCATGCAACCTATACCGGATTTAACGAATGTTCCCAGCGAGTATCACGACCTCGCGCAAGTATTTTCTAAATCACGTGCTCTGTCCTTACCTCCTCACAGGCCGTATGACTGCGCCATTGACCTACTGGCTGGAGCTAAACTGCCATCGGGACGCCTCTACAGTCTGTCTGGACCGGAGAAACTAGCCATGGAGGAATACATCCACGACTCCCTCGCTTCGGGTATTATCCGTCCCTCTTCATCCCCAGTCGGTGCAGGGTTCTTCTTCGTTGGGAAGAAGGATGGCTCCCTGCGACCCTGCATCGACTACCGGGGCCTCAACCAGGTCACCATCCGTAACAAATACCCTCTTCCCCTCATTAACACCGCCTTTGAAGCCCTCTCTCCAGCTGTGACGTTCACCAAGCTCGACCTCCGGAATGCGTATCACTTGGTGCGTATCCGTGAGGGGGACGAGTGGAAGACTGCTTTTAATACCCCGTTGGGCCACTACGAATACCTGGTGGTCCCTTTCGGCCTTACTAACGCCCCAGCAGTCTTCCAGAGCATGGTGAACGACGTCCTGCGGGACCTCCTAGGGAGGAGCGTTTTTGTTTATATCGATGATATTTTAATTTTTTCTCAATCCCCGCAGGAGCATGTCCGTCACGTTCGAGAGGTTCTCCAGCGGCTGTTGGAGAATCAGCTGTTTGTTAAGGCTGAGAAATGTTCCTTCCACGCTTCCACGGTCCCGTTCCTCGGCTTCATTATCGAGGAGGGCAGTATCCGGGCGGACCCTGTGAAAATCAAGGCGGTGACAGAATGGCCCCAACCCACCTCCCGCAAGCACCTTCAACAGTTCCTGGGGTTTGCAAATTTCTACCGCCGCTTTATTCGCAATTACAGTTCCATTGCTGCTCCCCTGACTAAACTCACTTCCGTTGCCCTGCCTTACTGTTGGAATTCCGATGCCCAGCGAGCTTTCGAGCTACTCAAGGCTCGGTTTTCCTCAGCACCTATCCTCCTTCACCCTGACACTTCTCGGCAGTTTGTCGTTGAGGTGGATGCCTCCGACACCGGCGTGGGGGCCATTCTGTCTCAACGGTCCGCCTCTGATAGCAAGCTCCATCCCTGCGCATTCTTCTCCCGGAGGCTGTCCTCCGCCGAGAGGAACTACGATGTCGGGGATCGGGAACTGCTGGCGATAAAACTGGCTCTTGAGGAGTGGCGCCACTGGCTGGAGGGGGCAGGTACCCCTTTTCTTGTTTTTACCGACCATCAAAACCTCATTTATTTAAGATCTGCCAAGAGGCTCAATTCTCGTCAGGCTAGATGGTCGTTATTTTTTGCACGCTTTAATTTCTCTGTTTCTTTCCGCCCTGGTTCCCGTAATATTAAAGCAGATGCCCTGTCCCGCATTTTTTCCCCTCCCTCCAGTCCTGCTGATCCGGAGCCCATTTTGCCGGCCTCCTGTGTGGTGGCTGCGGTCTCCTGGGAGATTGAGGGCATTGTGAAGGCCGCCCAGACTTCCCAACCGGACCCCCGCAATAACCCTAACTCCTGTCTTTTTGTCCCCGATTCCGTCCGCTCCCAGGTCCTCGAATGGGTTCACGCCTCGTGCCTGGCATGTCACCCAGGTGTCGCCAGAACTATCGCCCTCGTCAGGAGGAGTTTCTGGTGGCCTACCCTTAAAGGGGATACCCGTGCCTTCGTCCTGGCCTGCTCGGTGTGCGCCAGGAGCAAGGCTTCCCACCAGCCTCCCTCCGGTCTTCTCCTTTCCCTCCCCGTCCCTGGCCGTCCTTGGAGTCACATTGGTGTGGACTTCGTAACCGGTCTGCCGTTGTCAGAAGGTAACACCGTCATTCTGACAATAGTGGACCGGTTCTCCAAGGCGGTTCACTTTGTTCCCCTCCCCAAGCTCCCGTCCGCCCTTGAAACCGCTGAGCTCTTGGTGCTACACGTGGTCAGGCTGCACGGGATCCCCTCTGACATCGTGTCAGACCGTGGGCCCCAGTTCTCCTCCCGAGTTTGGAGGGCGTTCTGTGCAGCCCTGGGTGCCTCTCCTAGTCTTTCCTCGGGTTTCCATCCCCAGTCTAATGGTCAGGCAGAGAGGGCGAACCAGGACCTGGGGGCCGCCCTGCGGTGCGTTACAGTGCGCAATCCTGCCTCTTGGAGCCGTTTTCTCCCCTGGGTCGAGTACGCACATAACTCCCTTAAGAGTGCCTCTACTGGCCTATCCCCGTTTGAGTGTGCTTTAGGCTATCAACCCCCTCTTCTGTCGACCCAGGAGGCCGAGATAGCTGTCCCCTCTGTTAGGGCCCATGTCCTTCGTTGTAAAAACATTTGGAGACTCACACGCACCGCACTCCTTCACGCCAATTCCCGCTCCCAACGTCTGGCGGACCTTCACAGGACCGCAGCCCCACAGTATAGGGCCGGTCAGCAGGTCTGGCTCTCCACGGCAAACATCTCCCTTCCCTCTTCATCCAGAAAGCTTCAGCCCCGTTTTATTGGTCCCTTCCCCATCATTTGTCTAGTTAACCCGGTGTCTGTTAAACTTTCCCTCCCCGCCTCCCTCAAAGTTTACCCTGTGTTTCATGTGTCCCAGGTTAAGCCTGTCTCCTCCAGCCCCCTCAGTACCCCTACCATCCCGCCTCCTCCCGTCCGAGTTGTTGACAACGCCCCGGCCTACACGGTGAACCGTGTTATTGATATCCGCCGCAGGGGCCGGGGTTTCCAATACCTCGTCGACTGGGAGGGGTACGGTCCTGAGGAGAGGTCGTGGCTCCACAAGAGCCTGATCTTGGACCATTCAGTAATCCAAGACTTCCACGAACAGTTCCCTGACAAGACCAGGCCTCCGGGTACGCCAGGTGGCGTACATTGAGGGGGGGGTACTGTAACGTTCCGTTCCCGTCCTGTCCGTTTTCCATGTTTTCCTTGTTTCCTTCCGTGTCATGTTGGATCCCTTGTCCGTGTTTCCCTCCTGGCTGTGGACTGGGCGTCTCCCTCGGGTACTTTTGGTTTCATTTTCCACTTTAGCTTCCGCCTATCACTCGCCCCTCTCGTTACTCACATTCCTCACTGCTGTGCTTCGGCAATCACTCCTGATTTAACATCACACCTGTTTCTCGTTTTCTCCTTCACTTCCTGCACCATTTAAACCCCTGGCTGGCTGCTATTCAGCGCCAGTTCGTTGACTAACCTACCGTGTTTGTTTCGTATCCCGTTTCTGGTCCAGTGTTTGTGAACCTGCTGGTTCATACCTGTTCGCCTGGTTTCCTGACTGGTAGCTATCTCTGCTAATCTTTCGCTGCTGCATGCATTTACCTGTTTCCCTTCAAAACCTCCAGACGCCGCAGTTCCAGTCTTCCCGCAGCTGTGTTTGTCCTCCCCGTGTTACGTACCTCCCGTACTCGTGTTGCAGTACCGGGACCTCTGCATGCCAGCCGGCTTACGCCAGTATTGCCCGAGCTACGCCGCACCTTCCAACTCGGCGGTGCATTCACCAGCTACAGTCCTGTCACAACACCCTGCCTTTAACCTCTGCTTTCTGCCCGGTTACTCAAGCTACCCGGTCCAGTTTCCAGTCCTGTTCCAGCCCAGTTCCGATCCAGTTTCCAGTCCAGCTCCAGTCCAGTTTCCAGTCCAGTTCCAGTCCAGTTCCGGTGTTTTAGACACCTCCGTTCTAGTCCAGTTCCGGCTTGGAACAAGTTCCGTGCCGTCCCCTGTGTTCCTGAGTGGACCTTCCGGTCCAGCTTCCAGTCCAGTTCCAGTCCAGTTCCGGTGTTTCATACACCTCCGTTCAAGTCCAGTTCCGGCTTGGAACAAGTTCCGTGCCGTTCCCGTTTCCTGAGTGGATCTCCCGGTCCAGTTTCCAGTCCAGTTCCCAGTCCAGTTCCAGTCCAGTTCCGGTGTTTTATACACCTCCGTTCAAGTCCAGTTCCGGCTTGGAACAAGTTCCGTGCCGTTCCCGTTTCCTGAGTGGACCTTCCGGTCCAGTTTCCAGTCCAGTTCCGATCCAGTTTCCAGTCCAGTTCCAGTCCAGTTCCAGTCCAGTTCCGGTGTTTTAGACACCTCCGTTCAAGTCCAGTTCCGGCTTGGAACAGTTCCGTGTTTCCTCAAGTCCAGCTCCGGCTTGGAGCAGTCCTCAGTTGGACGCTATCCTGTGTTAACTAACTAACCTGTTTTGCTCCCGTGTACAGCTTTGGGACCACCCCAACGCTTAATAAAGTTCCACTTTCTGTAATCTGTCTCCTGGTCGTTGCACTTGGGTTCGTCCCGTATCAGGATCGTAACAGAATAACTATTAAAATCCATTTATAATAGTTATCCCATGTAGTTGTTGAACTACTGTGTCAACTGTGACTATCACTTTATATTTTCATGAATAAAGACATTTTGACCAGGCTAGAGATGCACTGCACAATATCCGACATGGAATGTCCTGACACATCAATCTTTCTTTTTAGCATTACATTGCAGAGGAAGAGATACTCACTCAACCTTTCCCACCGCACTGGTCTGCATTTAATGCTTTCAGTGCACCTCTTTAAGAGCGCACTAAGATTTAGTAATGACATCTACGGCTTTCCCCAACTCCTGTGAGAGGCAACCGCTTCCTCCCAAAGACGGTGAATTGAAGGTGTGCATGGAAAGGCAATTTGGGTTCCCAAAGGACCATCTCTTAGGATGGACCAGTGAGGATGTTCTCTGTGAATATAATGAGGCAACAGAGTGAGCCTGAAGCGGACCTCGGGACGAGCCAGCAGCTCAATCCATACATTCTTGACACGGGAAACCTGCGGGGGTCTTTTTGCGCCTAAATACTGCAAACCATAAATCCCGACTTCATACAAGTGTGGGTGGGGGCACAATAAAAAATACTTCAAACAAGGGGTTTATGATAGCTTTCTACAAATGACGTGCTTAAAATTTTAAATATCACCTGTCATCACGGGGGCCAAACCTCCTTTGTTTAAAAAGTAACACTTTACATGTGACTGTTTTCCCCCGTACATCGCAACGCACTGAAAGATGTATCTGGCGCTCTTTTGAAGACGCCGAGTCGGGAGAGAAAATTCAAACCACACCGTTGGCGCAGCTTTTTTTCAAACAAAAAAAAGTAGCAGTTGAAAAAAAAACTCCTTTCAAATGAAAACCGTTTTGGCGGAAGGCCCCGATTTTTAAAGGGACGGTAATTCACATCGCGCTACCGATTTCAGCTCCACCCACACCCATACCTTGGCCTGCGTCCGCGCGAGTGCATAATGTCTTTCGCAGACGGGTCGGAGGGGACGGGATGGAATTTTCCACTCACCTGGATATTCGTTCTTGTCCAAGTCGGAGTCTCCCCTCAGGGTGAAGCCGAACCCCGCTGGCACGGACTGCGAAGCCCAGACCCCCTCCAGCACCTGGGAGGCCTGGAGCCTCAGCCCGCTGCTCTGCCCGTTGTAGATGAAGACCCGGCCCCTCCGTTCCTCACCTGCGAACGGTGCCCCCACTGCGACATCTGCGAGCGGGGAAAACGAAGAGACAAGGAATCCGTCAGCACCGTGAACGCCGGCCAATAGACACGACCAAAAGCAGAGCGCTGCCAAGCAATTAACCTTGAATCAACAGAGTAACGGCAAGACCTACACATGTTCCACATATCATATTCTTTCAGCATGTTTCTCAGGAGCAGTGCTGCTGAGCTGAGGTCTTTTTTTTTAATAGACTGAAGTGAGTTCATTAAGGTTATCTCTCATTTAAACAAACCTGCCGCTATCAACTCTCACACAAAGAGCGAATCCGGAGCCAAAAACTACAAACAGAAAAGTATGCACGCTGCAGGGACCGCCACATATGTGACGGAAAGGACACAACAGTGATCGCTTTACAGGAGAGGCAGAATCACAGAAAGGAGCATCCTCAGGGCTGCACAAAGTGGCAGCTAGGCATTCTGCTCTTCCTTCACTAATGCTGTTGGACTTCCTCTGTTTGGTCATCTCGACAGTTCTTTGGATCCTCCAATCAGATTGTTTCACAGCACAGCCAAACCACCCTCCTTGTTGGGTAGCCCACATGTGCACACATTTCCTTCTAAGTAGTCTGCCATTTTTTATCAATGTGTTCATTAACAATGTAGAATGCCTGGGAACATGCTGACAGTGTGTTCTCTACGAATAAGGTCTGCGATTCTCATTATGGAACTCGCTGCTATATAAAAGCGACCACTTCTTCTCTCAATGTGCAAAATTGGTATTTACTGGTATTTTCTTCTTGTCTGGGGAGTGGCCGGTGGGTGATAGATGAGAAAAAGGACTAGAAAAGTTTTTTATTTATTAATGAAAATTAACACCAAAAGAATATTAAGTGAAAGGTGAAAGTGGAAGATAAATCTCTCACTTCAAGGTTTATGACTTCAAGGTTTATGACTGGTTTATAATAGCATAGTTTATAATAGTATTTGGAATGGTTTATAACCGTATAGTTTATAATAGTATTTGGAATGAAGTGTGGTGTTGCTGATTTGCCCACAGCTTACTGTGAACTACAGTCAACGTTCATTGCTAGGGATAGCTGCTACATTATGCAAAGGATGTGCTTTGCCTTGTCTGTTCTGTAATGATGATGATGTCTCTGTACGCACTTACTGTACGTCGCTTTGGATAAAAGCGTCTGCTAAATAAATGTAATGTAATGTAATGACTTAATTTATAAACTTCTAAAAAACTAGTTGAAGAAACATTAGGAAATATGCGACATGTCCCGACTGGCCTTAATGGATACCCAGTGGGAGTGTGACAGTACGCAAAAAATCTTGGCTAACAGGCCAAATTTCTTTTTGAACAAAATAAGGTACAATATGGCCAAATCATCAGGGAGTGAGAACTACCCAGAGTTTTTCATTTAAGTTCTGCACCTGCATTAAAGCAAGACTGTAATTGTTTGGTTCGCAGCACGTGCCGAACCTAAAGTCCAGTACCGAAGGAAAGATGAATTATTTTCAAACCTTGACAAAATAAGCAGTGATTATTTTCTGAAGAGCGTTGCTCTTCCCCGGCTTTGCAGAGCATGTCTCTTCTGACTGAGCAGTGTGACACAGTCTACCATTTTTGTTACACAGTGGTGAAAGTAATGGAACCGCATCTCTGTTACATTCTTTGGGGGAGAACCCTAGGTTGCCCTGACAGCAAATTCAGCTTGGTGAGGAGATTCAGTGTTTGGCGAATAACGTTTCAGTGTTTGATGTTGGGTGCTTGGTGAGATCATTTCCTTGGAAATGGGAGGTTGTATGCTTGGCGAGTGTATGCATGCCAATGTGGAACAGGGCCAGATAGCAGCATTAGCAGCAGGTTGGTGTGGAAACGGTTTCTTTCGCTCCCGGGAAGATGCGCTTAAAGAGCTGGGAGTCTGGTAACTAAGATATGACTAAAACTTCAGGTCTTAGTCAAAAATGAAACTGCACATAGTAAAGCTGAGCAAAGTAAAGAGTAAAATAGAAATGGGATAGTGAGGCTTCATTAGACACAATGGCTGGGGCTATATGTATCAGTGACTCACTGATTTCAGTCAAAAGCTGTTTTATCGAATACATAGTCTTTTGATTGGCTCAAAAAAGTAAGTTTAACTCCATTCATTAGGGGTTCATGAAGCCTTACTTTCCCATTGCTAGCTGAACACATCCTGATATTCACATTCAAATAGTGTATTCAGCTCTGCCTGCATGGAGTGATTCGTTTAATAGCATTATCCAACTGTCAGCAAGAAAGCCAAGGACAATCGGATCTCAATGCCTTTATGCAAAGCAATGACTTAAAGGTAACTTTCTTCAGAAGGCACATTTGTTGGTTTGCTACTCTAAATACAGCTGCTGCCGGCTAATCTTCCATTGAAATCTGCAGTAATATGTACGTAGCTCTATTCAAACCAACCCACCATGAATCATATTTTGTTCTGAACTCAACCCACTGGAAAATATTTTGTGGTCTTCAAAAGGAGCCATTCAAATGTTTAAATCTAATTATGTCCTTGAAGAAACAGGGAATTTAATAACCCTGCAAGCTGATTTACTAGAATCCATTCAAATTGCCAGTGAAAAAAGGTAGGACGGTTGTTAAGACTTGAATTCACGGTAAGATGTGAAAGAGAGGTCTTTTTTGCAAGCACACCATTATCAAGAATTATCAACGGCACACCAAGGTCTGAAAACATGACCATCTTGCCAACAGAGTGTGAAGTTGCTCACAAAACAGACTTCAAAGGCTCGTATGGGTCTGACAAATAAAGGTACAGAGGCCGAGCGAGCTGAACGTAAGACGAACACCAGGATGGCATGTTTTCCATCTAAGCCAACACTTTTTTTCACGGCTGCGTCAACATATATGGCACAGGCATTTCAAGCTACTTCATGAAGGAAACAGGAAAAACAGCTGGCTTTCTACAACTGCATGCAGGCAAATGGAAAAGCAAATGTATACCACCTAAATATAAATCTTGCATGGAAGTTTTTTAAAATTTTCTACAAGACATCACATCGTAAGAATGATTTCTTATATAGCTGAACAACACAAACTGTCTACCATCTTAC
Organism: Synaphobranchus kaupii; assembly: GCA_029718625.1. Taxonomy (NCBI): domain Eukaryota; kingdom Metazoa; phylum Chordata; class Actinopteri; order Anguilliformes; family Synaphobranchidae; genus Synaphobranchus; species Synaphobranchus kaupii. The sequence continues at coordinate 43,663,955 of CM056382.1, read as the reverse complement.
CAAAGTAAACTGTCATGGCAAGCATTGGCAGCACCAACAGAAAGCAATTTATGTTAACACCCTGCCAGCTATATGATCCTCCATGCCATATGTTAACCACACAGCAGGGATATAAATGCATGCAACAATGTATGTTTTAAAACATTTTTTGCATTAATTTGGTCTTAGAATGTAATCTATGTGAATGTTGCTCAAACCCCTCCTTGTGAGAGAGGACAAATCAGTGATCTTCACCATCCTCTACACCTACAAGATGGCGGTCCTTATTAGGATAATTCACAAAAGGGTTTAATTAAAATGTACTTTACTTCTTCCCGTTCATCCATTTTTGTCCCTGGGATCACTCACAGCATAAAAGCACATGGCAGTAGAGTAATGATTACTTTTTTATGTATGAATGATACGTTTAAGGCCCAGAAAAGAATGATAATTAAAAGTTGTATTCTCCTCCTCCCCATCAAAAGTATTATGAATCTATGCGTGGGTTGGTTTGGCTTTGACACTTCTACACCTGCTTCCCCCCAAAATGATCTCCAGGAAGAGGTGCTGAAAAGCACACAAAAGCATCTTCACGGTGCTCTTGACTTCCCAAACTAGGAAGGAAACAAAATGTGACGTGAGGAACCATTTTTACTCCCTGTATCATGTTATTTTAATCATGGGTGTGGCTTCTTAATGAGCGAGTCAACGAGTCTTCCGTTTATGGCTTTTTGACAGATTAATGCGTTTTCCTCTCCAGCTGCGGTCGGACCGCCCCATGGGAACAGCCACTCAATGCTCGGTACATCCAGCCACTCAATGCCTCATTGTCTTGACTAATGCTGATTTATTGATCGCTGATTGTACTAAACTGGCTACCAGTAATGCAACATAATGGTTTTCTTGTTTCTGTGTACATTACAAATTTGCCACACAACAAAGCATCGGGTTTCAGAATCAACAGAATAAATAACAGAATCAAATACATAAATGGATGAATAAAAATAAAAAAAACCTGAAGATTGTGCAGTACATTCAGACGTATCTGGGTAGTAAAGATAATGGTCGCACAAAAGCTAGACCAGGATGACCTCTCAGATTATTTCTTATCTCAAAGGAAGTGCAGGGTTAGTTCACATACTGCACATCCTGACTGAAAAGTGCCATTGGCTTTGACCATTTGCCCATAAAATAGGACTTCCTCTGTTCCTAAAACAAAACATTTCAACCAAACAATGATCGCAATAAAATTCAGCATTTCTGTATCTTTCCTGTTGAAAACACCTACCCAAGTTTTTGCTCTGGAGTGGTCTATGGAGTTTAGAAGAAGCACTAAAGAATAAATAACCCTAACAGGTCAGTGGCCTGGTCAGCTTCCAATGTGGCTAGCGGTTGTATCCACTGTGGCTTAGCAGAGCCTTAGTCAAGTTACAGTGTGGCACAACACCAAACAGGAGGTGGAGGGGCCTCACCATGAAAGCCGTCCTGGTTCAGGTCCCCTAGAGAGGCGACTGCACTCCCAAATCGGCCAAAAACGTCGGTCCCCGAGAGGATGATGGGGTCACTGAAGGTCAGGATGTCCTCCTGCAGGTACACATAGACCCGGCCCACCTCCCTGGGCTTGCTCTCAAACTCCCGGTCCATGTACAGAGGTGCACCCACAAGCACGTCATCCTGGCTGGGGAACGCAAGGAAGCGCACACGGGGTCAGATTTTAAAACATATTTTTTGAAAATCTGCTGCACACCGACGGAGGAGAACATGACAAGAGCTCTAAACTGTCATGATCTCTAAACTCCCTATGAAATAATCAACCCATAGGCCAGTGGAGGATGGGCATCCCCCCAATAGCCGGGTTCCTCTCGAGATTTCTTCCCATCGGGGAGTTTTTTCTCGTCACTGTATGAGGGTTTTCTCTCCCTACTAGAGAGTTTTTACCTCTGCTATCTGGGGGCTTAGAGCTGGCTTAGAGCTGGCATTTCCCATTTCCCCTTTCCTCCCCTTTCTGTTCTGTAAAGCGTCTTTGTGACAGTCATCTGTGAAAAGCGCTATATAAATAAAATTGAATTGAACTGAATTGAATGATCATGAAAGTAAAAAAATGTAAAACTGTTAAAATTAATTTAATCCATTTAATTTTCAGATATGTATACCTCAGTATTTTTACTGCTTTAGTACATATAAAATGGAAAATCATTTATGCATGTTAGTAGACAGATTTAACCATGACTTCACTCAGAGAATGAAAGTTCAATTCCTTAAAAAGACAGCACGGCTGAAGCATTAACAACAATAGCCAGGACTCTTTGGAAAATGGCCAATTCTTACTCTTGATATTTTATTTGCAGTGTAATCTTCATTCCAGAGGAGTGTGTTACACTTTAAACTTTAACTTTAAAGCATACGTTTTAGCATGTTGCCATGAAAGGCAACATTGCACAATTGCAATTATTTCTTCAAAACATTCCTTATGTAATTTCCCTTTTTACAACAGACACAAACACAATTTTCTATCCTAAAGCATTCCACAGTATCGCAAAAACAGGATAAAAGTGAACTTCGGAAATAATTAAGAAATACAACCAGCCTCAGTTCCAAGAGCTCAGGGCATTGCATTGTGCAAAATGAGTAGCAACAGTCTTCCTTTGTGAATGAATAGACACAGTGACAATAATCATATTTTCCCAGGCCTGTACTGTTTCATTCACAAAACCTTCTGTTCATCATTGACCCAACCATAACATTTTGAAGCAAAATTACCGAATGAAAAAATAAATAACCTCTAAAACAACAGATTTCGTGCAACACACCTTTGACAAAACAAACATGAACAGGATAAATCCCAAGACTAAAAAGAGGAAAGAAATAAAAAAGGGGAAAATCTCAGCATTAAATTGCACGTTATCCACGGTGACAGAACCAGATACCCTTTGGACTCCGCTTCCTGTAAATATGAATTGAATAAATTGTTCCAAGATAAGGGTCAGGTTCCACAAAATATGAGGACATTACAGAGGCCAGCCACAAAAGCCAAAGTCTCCAAACTAAAATGGGGCTCCCTTTTCTCAATCGGCACATCGGATACATGTCTGTCTGAGAGAGTGTCGGAGCCTTCTTTATGGAAGGATCCCTGATACTTGGCCACTGCTGAACGATCCTTTCATTGAGTACGGGCATCAGCATAATTGCTCTAAGGGACAGAGCGAGAGAGAGAGAGAGACGCATTATGTTGGAATCTCAGTCTTTTTCCGTCTCTGCCACACCCGCCTTGAGAATACATTTGCAAACTTCTGCTTGAGAGCAGCTCTCTGTAAAAGACCCTGTGCTCTTGCAATGCATGATGTGTGAGAACATTTGGTTGGTAATATAGGGACTTAAGCCCTCTAATGCTCCTTTCTCTTTCTCTCCCTCCCTTCCTCCCTCCCTTGGCAGCTGCCAAGTGGGTAACAAGGCATTAGGGCTGAACACTGTCTGTCTGATGTCTGCCGATTTTTGGAGCCCCAGTTCAAACGTCATAGTGACTTGTTTTTCCTGTTTATTTGTTTTGACTGAATAACATGCCAGGCGGCGTAATGTACCTGATGATAAACTAAACTGCTAAACTTACCCGTCACCGTTCAGATCAGACACAGCCACTGTGTAGCCAAAATATGAGGCCATCTGAAAACAACAAATACAGACAATAAACTGATGCTCTGTCATTTATATGACGACAAATGTAAAGTCACATTGTACTTATAGTACAAAACAGTCTTCAGCGGAAACAAAAAAACACTCTTAAATAATCATACCTGCTCTCCAGTGAAATTCTGAATGAATGTTAAATTAGTTGAATTTATTACAGCAACCTACATGGAGAAGAAACAGATAATCATAGCATGAGCATAATCATACATTTGGACCAATTTCTTTTTGAAAGTTTGGGTTCTCTGTCTGACACACTTACAGACATGAAGGATAAACCTTGCTGATCACTGACGTAACACTAAAAACATGGGATATTACCAAAAATCAGTGGCAATTTTGTGGATAAAGATGTTAATTGCTCCTAGCAAGCTATTATTATGCTAAAGTGACACAACTTGACATGAGTGCACGGCTGAAATGATTGCACAAAGGCAATTGCTGCAAACACAGACATGCAAACATAAACAACAGAGACAAGGTTTGTCAGCTTGCAACCACTGTCTCTCCAGTCCCCCGACCCTATCCGCACACTCCAAATCTCAGCCATGAGGGAGTCGGGGAGGCTGGGAATTCCTTCATAAGGCCTAAAATAACAACCATATGGGGCGGCCCAGAGACTAGCATCCCTTCTGAATGGAGATTGAAGAACTGAAGAAATTACCCCCCCCAGGCACACACACACACACACACACACACACACACACACACACACACACACACACACACACACACACACACACACACACACACACACACACAAAGACTTACAGAGCAAAACAAACACACATTCTCATACAGACATAGATACACATACTCACAACTCACTCATATACATGCATACACATAAACACATGCAAAGCCATGACATACACACAATCATAGAGACATGCACAAACATATATGCATGTATGAACACACGCACGCGCGTACGTACGTACGTACGTACGCATGCACGCACACACACACACACACACACACACACACATATACACACATTTATACAGACACCAGCACACATAGAAAAACACAAAACACACACACACACTTTCTTACTATTGCACACACAAAATGTGAAACACGTATATGCACATGCACACATACACACATGGACACACATACACACATGGACACACACACACACACACACACACACGCGCACAGGCGATCACAGTTGGGCTAACTCAGGCTGACAGCGGCTCCAGGCTGAGCTCACTGCCTCAGGTCTGGGATCAGCTCAGCGCAGGCTGGTGGTTATGTGAAGGCCTTCACCCAGCAGGGGCACAGAGACCTGGGGGTCAATGGTCCCCACATGCTGCCGGAAACTGTGTAATTAAGGAGAACTTTCCACATTACCCCCTGGGACTCCTCCCTCCACCGATAAGATAAGGACCTCTCTTTTCCCGACACTCATACATTCACCCATTTCCCTACAGAGATTGCAATCTATCAATGACATGGAAAGATAAATGGCAACAGCGTCTCATTGAATAATAAATGATTTGTCCAGTGGTGAGCTGCGTGAATTGGTTAGCTGTCTTAGGGGCTGTATTTGTACTGGGAATGAAAAAATAAATAAATCTCCAAAGTAGTCTATCTAACGAACAGGTACTTACATATCCAAAGTTATGCGCCCCCCTCGGCACCCCGGCAATGAGCTCTGTTTAAAGTGAGAAGAAAAACAGGAGTGTGGCTGAAACATTTACACTGTCTTTAACACATTAACACACTGGAGAGTCAAATATTTTCATAAAAATTAGGCCATTTGGTTGAAGTCTTGGCCAGGAAACCTAATGGAGACACAGAGTCTCATGTTCCCATGTCCCAGGAGGACCCTGGAGGCACTCAAATACAAGCATGCAGACTGACACGCCAACGTGTGTTTACACCCCCGTGGGAGGTTCACGTGACATCCAACGCATCTTACAGCACCCGCTCAACAGTTCGTTCAGCTCATATGCTGCTCTGATAAAGAGAGTTGGACATCACTGGTATTCTTTGCTCAGTAAATAATAAAGTGTCACAGTGGACAATGACAACGGTCAAAAGGCACCTACAGAGGTTCCGTGAGACAGTATAACCTGGAATGTCATTGCTTGGATGCATCAGGCCTTTATAAACCAGACTTTGTGCCTGTGTAGTATATGACACAGGGTACATTACTGAGGTTCACTCTATAACACTTGTCACTCCTGAATACCCTCAAGCTCGTATCATGACATATGCAGACTGAATGAAAACTGTAATTTTATAATTGCATGCATTTTCCAGAGAACAGTCCCAGGGGCTCCTTGAATCTCATGTAGTGTGCAGTAATGCCTAATGACGGATGTATGCCAGAGAGAAACGGTGGGAACAGGAAACAAACCAAGATTGGCAGTTGAAAGACAGCCTCTCTCTGCGGTCTGCCCTCCTTGATTGTAATGGCTGCTCATCTGAGTGTTGAGTCTGGGCTGATTGATGTACGGTGACTCCGCGCGGACGTTTGAAGTCAATCCCCCCTTGCCGCTCCCGCCCATCGTGTTGACTGTGACTGAACACACCCCCAGCGGATCTCAGGGGTTCAAACAGAGCAATTCCGACGGGCGAAATTGTGCGTGTAACCCAGAGGAGCTTTTAAACAACAGGGGGAAATGCGTTCTACATGCAATGACTTCACAAGTCCCGCTCACTGAAGAAAACACACAAAAACCTGAGCAGATTTTTTGAAATCGCTGCAGTTTAGCAGGATAATTGCTCGGTAGTGAAAATCGTATTTCCGTTGTTGATTCTCTAGTTTGTGACTGAACTGTAATTCATCTACGGGATTCCCAATGTACTCTCTGATTTCTGAAGGACCCGAAACAGCTGAAGTTAAGCTGACTTCAAAGTATGCTGAAGTCAGGAAAAACCTCATTACCACCGAGGGCACCCATTATACGACTTTCTCTGGGCTAATTCCATTATGTGCTTCCATGTGCTCGGCTGTATGGATTGCGTGCATATCATTTCCACGATAATCAATCATCCTCTACTGCTTCCTCCAAGCCCACCTTACGTCCTCATACAATTCACTGCAGAGAACACCATGCTATCTGCCATCATAGGAGCCTGTTCTTATGAACCGATCTGATATACTGAATTGAGATTTTGCATTTACAGTTTCCTTTTAGCCTCAGTTTCAGATGATTTATTTCCAAATATAAACCTGATATAAACTGTGATAATACAGCAATTTGAGTTATAAAGTTTATATAGTGATGCGCTCAAAAAAGTTCAAAAAAACATTTTGGCACAGTGCATCAGTCATAGACACTGCATATACGCATACAGAAATGAATAAAATTTATAACTCGTTTATAACTTTTTATACACACAAGAGGTTCCAACGAGATCTTTTATGTCCAAGAGACGAATTGGAACTGTGACCTCATTTTAAGTTCCTGCTGGCTGGATGTACCGTACATATAAGTTAGAGTAAGGATAGGTCTTCTTTCCTGCTCTGGGACCGCTGTTATTATGACATTATGACCATGTACTGTATACAGTAGAACCTCTGAGCTACAAAGGCATCGGGAATGAAAGTGGTTTGTAACTTTGAACATTCATTATTTTATTCTGTCGCCTTTCCCAATGATGCATTTCCTTTACAGGTACTCACAATGTTTGGCTTCTTATTGGCTATAGCCTGTAATACTCAGGTTTGTATCACTGTGGTTCTACTGTTTGAGTAGTAGCTACATATTACCCACCTTGCTCTGAGTCCCCCGTGAATTCTCCAACTGCCACCGAATAGCCTGCAAAAACACAAGGAAGAGTCATAAGCAAATATCCTGGTGGGACCGGAGAGACACACATGGCAACTTCATCAGGAGGAAAGCAGCGCTCTCCTCATCCCAAGAAGCTCTGTGGGGTTCCACCCATGGCTGAGATCAGCTCTGACTTCGCTGGCACTGAGCTGGACTGGGTCGATGCCAGCTGGCACATGAGATCAGGTGTGACGGGACGCCATTTGTGGAATCCTCAGGGGCTCCTTACAAATTATCGGCGGTCCAAAAACAGGGTGCCGCCAGAGCCCAGTAAAACATCTGTCACAAGCCTTAATGCCATAAAGCACACAGGCTTCACAGATGGGCCGCGCAGAACCGATCTGGAAGAGACGAGCCGCGGGATGCTGGAGGGAAGATCCTCCCGACGGGGCGACTTACCAAGGTAGCTGTCGTCGTGGGTGTCGGCCGCGGCTCCCGTTTGCTTCTCCCCGCTTACTTTCCTCAGAATGGCCTTCAGAGAGTAGCCGTTGATGATCTCTGCAATGCCTGCTGTTATCACCTGACCTGCATTCCGATGTGAGGAGCGCCATTGAAAATAATTTAAAAAAAGAAAATCACAGATTCTGGATTCAACAGGATTCGCTGCTGTACAGTCACAAAATCCAGCACACGTCTCTGTGTTTTTGACAGTTATTTAACAAAGGCTGCTGGGTTTCGCAACTCCGTAGAGTCCTGGAGTCATTAGAGGGTTCCAGCAGCTTGATCTCTTCACTTACACATCATCAGGAAACCAAAAGACCCTTATTATGCTGAGAGCAGCTTTATAAAACTTGCACAGATGTGAAGATTGTAAACAATATATAAGTTCAAGGCCTTAAGTAACACACAGTAACACACAGAAAGAATCTTTGATATTCAGTGCCACTTCAGGTCTCTATGGAATCCAATTATTTAAGACTACTAGATTGCCACCTTAAATTCATGCATTAGAGTATTTTTTTAAAATCTCACTCATTCATGTAAGTCTCCCTCAATATTCAATCATATAGGAAATTCAAAACGGCGAACTACTTAAAATGCAGTGCAAGCCATGCATCTCAATGGACTACTAAAACAGTATCATTGAAAGGAATAGCAGGAAGGGGACTCAGATGATTATTAAAATGGGAAAGCACTCCCTTGGCCCCTGACATGGTGCCAAGACTGTGCTTTTCCAAAGGCCTTATTTATGTTTAACCTATGCACCAACAAATGCTGAAACACATACAATTCAGCTTCTCTCTGGGGAAAAAACTGCAGAATTGATGCTTTTTATTTACGTCATATTAGCACAAGGAAACCGTATGCCTTTTTCTCCGTTGAACAAAAGGTCAAGCAAACCTTGGCTATATTTACATCTGTGTCTCTATTCTGGGCCGGGTCCCCAAATCAATCTCCCTTAATGCAGCCGATCGTCCAGCTGCAAGACCTGCATCTTTGATTGAAATCTGCTGCACACATCCTCTTGGTGCATAACAAGGAGAGCAGAGGAAATCCTCCTCCACTCGCCACAGGGCAAGACATCCTCCGCTCCTCCACGCGCGCGAGCGAGAGAGCGTTGGAATGGAAATAGGAGATGCTGAGTTTTAACAAAAGAGCTGTTTGCATGCTGTGTTTCAGCTGTCGGGTCAAAGGTGACCCTGTAATACACTGTGTGTGTACAGTAAGTAACATGGGTGATGTTTGCTTTTGAAATCCTCAGGAGTCCTGTTCATATGTTATATTGGCTGCCAAGCTGTCCATTTTAGGGATGTGTTAAATAAAACAAGCTTGTCAATAACTCTAAAGGCTGCATTAAAATGGTTACTTCAAAGGTTGGATGAATACATTTGACCCTTTTCGTGATGGACTAGAGCACTTCCCGAAACATCAGCTACAGTGATCTATAGAAAACCATGTGAGCATCCTATTATTCAATTGTCCAAAATCCAATTAGGACCTGCATGTTCCAGCCTTGCTTCTTGGGCTGCAGGACAGATGTGGCGGATACAATTACCCGTCCTCGACACAAAAAGGGATCGTCCAATCCACGCGTTCTACTAAATGAAATTTCCTGGCGTGATGCTGTGCAAAGAGGTTACTACGGTCAGGGAATGTGGGAAAATAAAAAGAAATGACTGTACCGGACCCATGTCTGTAATCATGAATGGAAAATGAAGTGGAAACGCATCACATATGTGGAAAGGGTTGCCAGAGTTAGCAGTATCCCTCCATCTTACAGTGTGGCACAGGTGTTCAAAAGTTCACACGGGGGCTATTGGGTGACTCATTCAGTTGAGGCACCACATTGCGGTGCATGGACGAGACCCGCGGTCTCGGATCGAATCTGGACCGCGCCAGTGTCGACTGTGGCCGGTCGCTCCATAGAGCCACAGTACTCTACCCAGGGTATGGGAAGGCTCAGTCGGTTAGGGACCCGTGTTTCATCGCTATCTAGCGACCCCTGCTGGTCGATCGGACGCCTGCGGACTACATGTCAAAGCTACATATGAAAGGTCTTCCTCTGACTCCACTCAATGCAAGCTTGGCTGCAGTCTGCGGAGTGAAAAAAAGGTGGTGACATCAGAGGAGAAACGCGGATGCATTAACGCGTCTGTGGTTGCAGATAATTGGACATTCCAAATTATGGCGGGATTTAAGTACATCCCCATGACGACCGCCAAATTTATTTAAATCTTTTTTTTTAAAAGCTCACATGGCCCGTCTAATGCTTCACAGAACTCGTGCAGCCATTCAAAAAGCTCACGTCGCCGGTCAAAGAGTGAATCCGCTTTGTCTGAGAACACCCGCAGAGTTTGCATGCTGCGTCAGCGTGGCTACGACATCCACCATCTACAACATGCACATGCAATTAAGTTCCAGGACCAGGTTTTTCACTACTTCCAAAGGCATTGTTTACACAAACATACACATCCTACCGTGGAGAACATTCGACCGCGCTCCATTTCATTTTAATGAGGTCATTAGAGCTGTGACGACCGGCCTAGCCAAACTTCCTGTCGCAGTTTTAGGGTAAAAAAGGGGCTGGCTAGGGCAGAGACCTTTCCAAGGATGCACATTACCGCAGTGGATGCAGCTTTTCTCTGCTGCTAATGAGCGCTGTTCTCTGCTCTCTATGCATCAGTTAACCACAGGACCTTCACGAGAATTACAACCCCGGGGGGACCAAGGGCCGTTAATAATGGCTGCACGTCAAAAGAAAAAAGAACTCTGAAAAACCTGCAGGGTCCTGCTCCTTCTTTTTCCTGTCTGAAAAATGACTACATGTTCTACTGTGGATATACAAAGCACCAAGCTACAAAATTATGACAGTTGGTTTTAGTGGTTTTATTTACACCTTGGACATTTTACATTTTCTCTTCATGTCACTGGGCTACACCAAATGATGTGCAGTGTATAATGCAACTCCCAATGCTTATAATCATTGTCATACAGTATCTGTGGTACTTAACTTCCACATTATCACTCTTCCAGATATGACTAAGAGTAAATAGATTAGTCTATCCAGTGTTTTTAAGAATAAACAACTAGCTTTGAAGACTTATTTTGTTGTCTGAGTCAGTCTGTAGCACATAGGGGAAAGAAATAGTCGACACTGCAGATGTCCATTCACTTTACAAAGGAGGGTAGAGAACAAGGAAAGAAACTTGGCTTTGGAGACAAGTCTCCCTATATTCCACAGGGTTCGCCACTAGTATCAGGGCCTTAAGTCTATGACAACAAAATTAGCTTTACCTTGCCAGTAGAAACTCCCTGGTCCTCCCACCACTAGGGTTCCCTCCTGTAGGAAAAAAGAGAGCATTCATATAATGCCAACAATAAACTAGAGCAGAGGCGGGATTCCTGTAGGACCAGAGTGCGTGATTTTAGTTTCTACCAATTATCCTACCACAGTTAGCTAAATAGCTAAGATAACATAACCCCAGTTAATTTATGGATGACTATACACAAGATGTTTTATATAGGACTGCAAGCACATCTTCAGTTGTCATTTATGAGCTTATCAATAAATATAGCTAAAATTCCAGATAACACAAATGATGGGGCTAATGAAATAGCAGACATGGCCCTTCTTCCCCACCTCTGAAAAAGATATAAAGAGCCTGCTATAAAGAGCCTGTGAACATTTTAAAAATGTGAAGCCTGTAAAAATGTTTGAAACTTGGCAGTCACATGGAGAGCTGACAGGTTATGACACGCTGTGGTACAATTCCCCCCATCATGCAAATGAGACCTTTACATACACACACTTGTACATGGTTAGTGTTAGCCACTTTTTATGTGAGCTGAAGTATGCAATAGCAAGAAAAAGCATTGGGCTGTGTCCAAATCAATGCCATTCTATACTATTGAGTATGCTAGTTGAGTACACTGGATGAGAAAGTTGGTGAAATGTTAAGTAGGAGAAATGTTCTCTAAATTTTGTGTACTTAAAATTCCTGGATGATATACTTATTTCCAGGTTTTCGCTGATAGTAGTATGGAGGTATGGAGGTATGGAGGAGTAGTATTTTTTGCATACTGCATATCACTAAACAGTATGCAGTAAGCAAGTGTGCTAGTACGCAGTACACAGGGCGCAGTAGATAGGGCTCTGATTCGGACACAGCCCAAGTGAAATGTGCTGGGAAGCATTTTGAAGATTAATCAATGAATGTTAGTAGGCGCTCAAAGCAATGATCAGTTAGTGAGGCTTTGCTGTGCTGGCAGTGAGATGAATGGATGGATTACTGATCTACGATGGCCTGTCTTTGTGCATGTGCTCTCAGTTCGAGAAGTGTGGAGTGATGGTGTGCCAGCTGAGGGGGGCTAGTGTTTATCTAACCCAAAGTGACAGTTAAGATGACAGAGGGAAATGGCTTATGCTGCTCTTTCAGTGAGAAAGAGAGAGGGAGAGGGAGAATGAGAGGGAGAGTGTGAGAGAGAAAGAGAGAGAGGGGGGGAGAGAGCGAGAGGGAGTGAGTGTGTGAGTGAGAGAGAGACAGAGAGAGAGAGAGAGAGAGAGAGAACTACTTCCTGTGAGGGGAGAGTCATGTTTGGTGTGAGGAAGAGGTCAGGTCAGAGGAGATGAAATACTGTACATCCTCCACAGTTATCTTCATCCTACTTTCCACCCATTTTTTTGTTTGGGTTCCTGTGACAACTGAACTGTTGTGTCACATTTTTAGCCTCAGGGGCAAGTGATAAGGAGGAGCATGTGCAATGTTCTGAGAGTTAGACAAACACGCAGGCACTTAAGCTCTGGCTGACTTTGGGGATCATGCACATTTCTGCATGTTTGCAATCATCAGATTAGAAAAAACTATTCCTATTTCATAGAACTCATCATAAATCATTTCCAGCAGTGGTATTCAAAATCATGCAACTTGTGTTGACCATGTCACTTGACCAAGTGGATTAAAACGTGAAAAAACCATTGGAGGTGGTACAGAATCAACGATTAGCTTTTCCACATCTAAAGAAACCATTAAACATTCACATGTTGCAATTCAGAAGTTTGCTGCTGCCTCCTTTTCGAATATCATAATGTCAAAGGTTTCTAAGGTCAATAAAAAAGTACCTTCGTAAAATCCACACTGAATCCAGCCTGGCAGAACCCCTGCCCCTCAGGATCCGGATCGTCTGTTGTGAGAAATGGGGCAGATGTTTAACCGACAGCCGCGTATACACAGTACAAATCATGAACTCTCGCCTGTCAGCGGAGCAGGCTGAGGGTGGGGGGGGGGGGGGGCGGCGCTAGCGGTTCTTGGAGAGGGCGAGCGCTCATACTGCGCTGTGATTTGAGATTAGCGGGAGTGCGAAAGATTTCGATTTAACGACGTGTGTGCAGATCTGTAACTTTCTGACTGACTCCCAGCGGTCAACCGCAAGGAAAACACTCCAGGAATGAATAATTCCCCGCGCTGGTCCAGGCACCTGGAGGTCTCATCTGTGGCGAGCCCGATTAAAAACGAGTGCACGTGAGACCGCGCGTTCAGTTTTCTTGGCTCAGAGCCCGTGTTCATAAAGCATCGCAGAATAGGGTTCCTAATCTAGGAACAGGTTACCCTCATCCATATCCTAAATTTATCCATTACGAGCCAAAAGACAAAAACGACTCTAGAGCAGCTCTCTGAGATGCTTCAGGAACAGTGCCCAGAAGTGCGCTCTTCTTATGCTTGGAGGCTAGCCGCCGCTATAAATAAGACTTAAGTTATTAATTCCTAAAGTAGCTGCTTTACAAAGAACAGAGCTGTATACGGAAAGAGGCATTGAATCATTGGTGAGTGCCACCCACAGGGGCAAAATGGGCTCAGGTTACGCACAGTGTTATTCCCTGGCACCGTTACAGTCTGCTCTGCGCTTCAATTCATCCCACCCTTAACTGTGTTTGACTTTGAAACCTTTAAAAGTAATATATCTTCCTCCTTCTGGCGCTGCATATTTACGTAGCCACTGTTTAATGGTATCATTATAATCGCAATGAAAAGCATATGTATACATTCTGAATATTAGTATGAAAACATATAATGGAAAATGCATTCTTCAGCGCTTCTGTTTCCCCCTTTTATAAAAAAAGTATGTATCAGCGTGTGTTGCCACTGTGTGTTTGTAATTAGGACATTAATAAAAGATTTAATCTCTAGGCCATCGTTGTTGGTGCATACCTTGGGGGGGGGTGTATTTCTTGGTGAAATAACTACACATTCATGCTGTTATGACTTGCTTGCGATCAATTGATCTGGATTGTGCTTAGATACCCAATGCCTTTTCACTGAGTGAATCTTCATTAGGCCTTCATATAAAATATATAGTGCCTTTAAAAGCGTGACACTGCTGTATTACAAAACTTCCGAAAGCTAGTACAATCATTTATACCTGCTGAGGAATGCAATGATGCACTCTGCAACAGCCACAACATTGGGACGACGCGTAGGACCACTTAAAACACGAGAAACGGAAAAGCGCTTGAATCTATCTGTAAAGCAGAACTTGAGTGCGGTCGGTAACTTTGTGAAAAAAGTATCAGCATAAAAGAAGAGGACAGAACTGTTTCTGTAGACCTTATAAAACCACAGTGTTCACAGAGGTGTCATTATGACTTATGAAGGTGCACACGTGTTTATAAGCTGGTGCTGGGACAAGGCTGGAGAGCTAACAGGCGGGAGAGGCATGCTCACTGGTGCGACAGGGTGAGTACTCCGCATAGGCACTGAAGTTCTGGACGGCCACGTAGCAGGTTCCGACCGGGTCCTTCTCGCTGCTCATTTTCACTGTGCGCCAGTGGTACAATGGGGCGCATGCCTGGTGGGACAAAGGCCCAAGGTCATTGAGGAGACAAATTCCATTCTCTCAGCGTTCCTGTTACATCAACTTGTGGTACATCTGGGCTTCACAAGTTTCCATAGTAGTGTTACATTTGAGTTTGACACTTTTTTGACACTTCAAAAAGTAAATATGTTATTATATCATTCCCATTATTAAATACTAACCTACCTAAACCTAAAGATAGCTACACCTTTACCTTCCTGTCCACACTGTCCATCTTAAGACATTCTTATTATATTATTTTCCTGGATAGCCAAAGGTAGATTAAAACAGTTTTAAAAACCGTTTCTTACATAATATGACTTACCATACAACCCTAAACTAGAAGACTTTTAAACAAAGTCTTCATGTCACCATAATGGGTACCATTATAAATGGTGAAATTTCATTTCACTACATTTCGGATGACGCTATGTAACTGCAGTGACGGGTGCCTGCTAGGATGGCACTGAGATTAATAAAGAGGAGAGGAACATTAATAAAATGTTTCAGGTTAAATTAAATTCCTGTACCTCTCTTCCTCATTAATCTCAGTGCCATCTGAGCAGGCACTGATCGGCAGAGTCACGTAGCCGTATGCTCCTGCCCCCCCCCCGCCCAAACCCTGCCAGATGCCCTACTGTAGCCGAGCCCTCCCCTTGTGTGCTGTAGCACAGTGGCGCTCTCTCATGTTACGTGGTGCCAATAGCTCTTGCCAAGAAAAACAATCACTTGCGGTTTGCCGAGTCAAGCCTTATAAAATCCGTCCTCTCCTTCCCGCTTCCCACTGTACCTACCACCACTTTGCCTTTGTGTGTCCGGACCGTGGCTCCAAACCACTGATTGGATTTGAACTCCAGCGGTTCCCGAGTCCCATTCACTTTGATCATCCTGTTATCTGAAGGTGGGGGAGAGAGACAAATTGAGCGGGAGATAAATTCAGTTGTGAGCGACACCCTTGGCAAAGAGATGCGACTAGAAAAATAAGCTGGTGCAGGGGGGCTGACCTGAATGTCATCACTGATGTAATGAAAGAAGCTGACAAAGGTGCATGAGGAACTCAACCAAATAGCTCTCAGCTATGATGATGTGACTTTTTTTAATTAAAAAACCATGACTGTGTGAATTCTACTCGTCACATAAAATAAAATGATAAATTAATGTGTTGTGTTTGGGCAAACGCATTGCTTGCTCCAGGATGAGGCCAGTCTCAGCAGATACCTCCCCCCTCCAACCCTCACCCCCAACCCTGTTTTAGGGAACCACAGCTGTCCCTGTTTAGAACCCAACACAGTCCACACCTCGTAAAAAACCATCGACCTTGGGTCTCTCTATGGGATCACTTGTTTCAGACATACGTGTACCCCTTGCCTGGAAAACAAGGGAAGGTGCTGGGAAAGCTTTATAAAAGTCACTTCACACCAAAAAAGATTACACATACAAGGGTATAGCTAGGACTGTTTACATAAAGTTTTTGACAGGTGCAATGTGATTGCCTTGCAGTTGTGACCTTTAGAAAAACCAATCCTGATTTGCACATGAGTGTTATGTATCCTTATGAGAGTTAATGAGCATTAATACATTAATATGAGCCCGTTTAATATTCCTGTAGATTAGCCTACTAGCAAGTATTTTAATAGCTGCCATTTATGTTTTAGTTAAGACATGATGGCTCCAATAATATTCTTCCCAAAATGACCAAGGGACAGAAGAACATGACCAAGGGACAGAACCACTGTAAGCACCTATTAATAAATTAAAAAGCACCTAAAATAAACACTGCTTACTCACTCAAAAAATTTAAAATAACCCTACAAGCAGTGCACTATAAATGTTTCTTTTTTCCCGAATCATATGCTCAGGAATGTTACCTGCATAAACAATGAACTATATTTTTGAGTAGTTGCTGAAACATGCACCGTGTCGAGATCGATTATTTCCAGATGCTCGTGACGTTTTGCACGTGTCACCTTCTCTGCACATCGGTTTGCCCTTCCTGAAAACAGTTCCAAGTTTCATCCTCCCTAAACAGGCAGAATCTCCAAGAATGTCACACATTCAGGGCATAAATAAAGTAAAACAAATATTCTGGGTCAAAGGAGTCAAGAGCTGAAAACACATATTATAGAACGATCTCCCTTGAGTCTGGAGTTGACAAAGCGGGGGAGTATCCTACTTGGCGGGATTAAGATGCATGCTCGTGCGGATGGGCCACTGTGTGGTGAGCGCAAACACACTCGACTGGTCGGGAAAGAGAGCGTGTTGGGGGTGGGGGCGGACTTAAATTAATTTCTGGATCTAATAAAGAGCAGACATCCCTTCCATTCACCCCAAGTCCCTGACGTAAACTTAATTCCCACGTGTTCACAACTACTCCGCCCTCTGCCCTCCATCCATTCACCCTCCACAACGAAGTCCGCCATCGCTTTATCAAAATTAATTTACGCAGAAATTGCCAGTCGCTTACAAAAGAGAAGGCTTTAAAGTTGCACGAAAACAGCGCCGTCACAGATGATGACCTACAACCTGCAATCCAAACTGTGATTCGTATATCGTAGGCTATTACGCCCAGCTGTAGCCTAGCCTACCTGCTTCAAACTTTATTGACGGACCAATTTAAATGAAAAGGGAATTTCTCTAAAAATGTATATGAAAACGCAATATCCATTGCTTTAGATGCAGACGCATCTATAAGCTGTTTTATTGGATGTGCAGTTATAGTCTATTCAGGCTACCACAGCCTATTAAATTTAAGACGTGTTAGTGGCCACAAAAGGTGATGAAGCTAAGCGTTATTAAAAAGTTCGTTTTGAAGTCTAAACGTAGAATTTGATGTAAAAGACCCCTGCAATGCGTAGCGTAGCCTACATGAATGGTGCTGGGTAGTAGCATATCAGTCCAAGTATAACGGTGCGTTTCAAGCAGAGCTGAGTGCGCCGTGCGCTTTCTGAAATGCAACCCGTCTACACATAGGCTACACATCACTGTTTAGGCTACAAGCAAACCAAAACTGCGTTGCAATTTCTCACTTCGCAATTCGTTTCCCCCATTTCAGAATTCCTAATAGAAATACAGTAGGCTATCCTGGATCTCTTTATTAACAATAACCAGCGGTTTATGAAACTCTCAATGTAGGCTATGTTGTAATCTGAAGACGTGCTGTGTTAAGTAGCCTATATGAAGGTAAAAGCGCGCGATTTGTTATTCATACAGGCATCTGAATTGACCCAAATTATCCATCAGGGTAAAATTACTGGAGTTCTTGGGCAACATATGGAAATGACTTTGCTCCCGAAATGTAAAATAAACCACATGGATGAGATTTAACTATTTGTTGGGCGTGCATGGATCGGATCCAACAGCTGCAAGCACCCAGATAAAAAAATAATAGCCTAAAGTTTTTTGCGTTAGCCTACATAACACTTCTTCATTTTGTAAGGCAATTAAGTGCTTGAATTTAATTAGAGTAATTAGTAGATAGCACGTAGCCTACGAACAACAACAACAATAGCTAATAATAATAATAGGCTATAATAACAATAATAATCATCATCATCATCATCATCAACAGAACAGTAAATAGCTACAACCTTGTGCTTTGCAATATGAAATAAGAATCGACCCGAGACGTAAGATAATGCTAGCATACAGTGAAATTAAATTATTAGTAGAAAGTAGAACTTCAGTCATTTCATTTCCAGAGCAAATTTAAGGTTACGCACATTTTCATCTCCTGAATATGTATGTGGGGAAAAGCCTACAAGATTTTGACCTCGAAGTAGTGTCTATAAACCTGCACACGTGCACAAAAAGACCTGTACAAACAACTGTACTTACTGGCGATATCAAAGGGAATCTGGCGGCAGGGAGTCGAGTCTGTAGATGGCCAAGGGCAGTAATACACGGCTCCCCCCTTCCACAATTCCTGGCTGAGACGTGTTCGCTTTTGGAGCCCCAACCAAAACACTCATACTAAGATAAGAGAACAATTTTTATCAACTATTATGACAAACCGTAACTACAACATAAAATTATATTAGGTCTAATATCGTATTTTGTTATCGAAAAAAGTAGTCCATAAATAACCTTAGCAAATTTAATTTAGTCTCACATTAAAGCCAGTGGCGACCTATTCATATTGCAGCAAAATCAACAGTTTATGGTTTTATGATTGTTCACGGTTGATGACATGCATGTTTATTCATAAAGAAATATAGGCTGCAAAGTAAGTGCGTCAGGAGGCTACCGGTCCAAAGAAAGTGGTGCTGAAGGGCGCACAACTTTAGTTTTTGACGAGCAGACAAATTCAAATAAGTTAATAGTGTGGAAAGATTTAGGCGTTCATTGCAATTGGGTAACTTTTAAGTAAAATTACGATACAATTATATAGACCTATTATGCTTACACGCTCTTGTCCGGTGATGGTCGATGGAAGTCCACCGAATAGCCAAAATAACTACCTTCAGGACCGCTGTATACAGTTGTTTTTTCTAAATCCAAATTGAATGCAGCTACTCCGAAAAATATGGGACAAAGGTACGACGTCAAACAAAAAAACATCCGAATACAGTCAGACAACATGGTTACAACCCAAAAGCCACCTGCAGTAATCCCAACAAAAAAAATGAAAGACTCTTCCGTAAAGTGAATTTAAGTGAATAATTCCGCTGAACTTCTGTCTGTAGGGTCAGCTCAAGTAGCTGTCAAAAGTAAAGTTCCCGAAGGCAAGACCACTCCATTCATTCACGCCGTGCTTGCGCATCCACTCAGCACCTCCTGCTTTGTGCGCGACTGACTCCACTGCATAATATTGTAGTCCCCTACTCTACTCCAGCTCAGAACTACCACAAAGTAGCTAGCCGACAAGACGCGTCTTCCGGTCAAGTCCTTTTTAGGAACATGCGCTTTCATTAGTGTTTTGAGGAAATCGGTAATAATGATTAAATTGTTTGTATTTCCTGTTTAAATTCAGATATCACTCTTGCATAGCCTATCGCAAGTGTTAGCCTACTTTTTGACTTTGGAATGTTTCGTTTCTTCCGCACGTAATTTAAAAGAGGGTTGTTACAAACGGAATAATTTACTGTAATTATGTCCGTAAAATGTCTAAAATTAAACGTAGGTATGCAAGTCCACACAGTAAATACAGCGTCTATGCCGTAAAATGAAAGGGAGTGGGAAATTCACATGTAGCCATGTAGGAACTCCAAAGTGTGCCCAGTCCACATCCTTCAATAAAATTGTAAATACAGAGATTCAGATCCAGCGGCGAGACTGCAAATACCCTTGTCGTTTTGAAGTTTAATCTTATCAGGCGGGCTCAGTCCAGAATACACCAAATCTATCTCTGTTTTCATTCCGCTCTCAAACGTGAGCAGGTTCTTGCCCACGTTCTTCCCCTCGGAGAAGGCACAGTCGTTGTTGTTTATTATTATTTAAATAGGCTAATGACTTATGGAATTGGTAAACAAACGTGCGAGCAAAAAGTAAGTAGATATACAAGTGTAAAATGGGTAGCTATAGGCTATGTGCATATAGTGCCTTTCACGCGTCGGTTCCAAACCTCTTACACTTGGGATGATTTAGTCATGAATTTGTGTCGACGAACCCGTGACCGCATGAGATGATAACCAGGTGTAGTTCAAGGGTATTTGGTCCGCAAACAGCAGTGGTGCACACTGCACAGGCATGCATGCTAACTGGAAAATACAACGTCAATCGCCACAAACTCGTGTCTGAGTTCTACGGGAAATGATCTTGTGCTCCATGGGACACGGCCTCGACTACAACAGACTCGCCGACTTCAGTCAGTGGTCTGCGAAATAACTGACACCCAAAATGAATAGGCCTACTTTAATTCGTTGGTAGATGTCCTTCCATATTAAGTAGACGAATGCTACAAGATGGAATCCTTATAAAGTATGCTAACATGTAAGATGTAAAAGTAGGCTACCCTGGGCTGATCTTTTGGGACCAAAGGTTTCTGGTAATGGCTACAGCGTAGCTCTTTTTCAAGAATCAAATATTTTGAACATAGTTTGAGTAACTTGTAGCTTATTGTATATATAAACCGTAATTTAAGTAAATTTGCACATTAGTTGAAGCAGTAGTCACGTTATTATTATTTTTATTATCAAAGTGAAATGCATTTGTAGAGTAATTGATTCGTTATTCAGAGTTATGAATATGTAATTCCTGTTGACAGAATGAAGAGGTTAGAAATAATTTTGGTGGTTTTTTGAAATTTCTCTCTTGTCCTCATTGAATTATCTTTTGATTTAATTTGGCTGGCTGAAGGTTTTTTAAGGACAGACGTTCCATATTGATGTATTGCCTTGCCTGATGAAAATGCAATGCGTGTAATTGGACAATGCCATTGAAAACAATGTTCCACAGAACTTCTTTGTGTACATCCCAGTCAACTTGCTTCTAATTTAGTCATCTTATTATGTTGTCTGATTTGGGGAGTCAATATGTTATATGGGCATTACTGTTATAGATTCCATGTGTTCTTTCTATGAATGAGGAATAGGGGCTCTTGGGTGGATCAGTCAGTAAAAGCACTCAGCAAATTGTCAAAATAGAGTAAGGTTGAATGATCTGCCACAGTTAGCCAATTTTGACTGGGATTCCATAACAGTGGGCCATAATTGGCCTTGTCCCACCAGTGGTTGTGTGGGTTTCAGTTGGTAAGGAGTTCTATCTGGTTACCGGTACGTAATACCTTCCAATGGCAGGTTAGGTGCCCACAGGTTACTGGTTGTCATCAGTGAGAGGCGTGCCTGTTGATTGATTGGTGCTAACTCCTTCAAGTAGTACTGTGTGGAATGTAGGGCAAGCGAGCACTTGTGGACTTGTGGACTGCACGGGCACAATGGTAACTTGGGGGTACAACTGACAAATCCAAATTGGAGAAAGAAGTTGAGGAGGTGATGGCCCACTGGAGAACTGGGAAGCGCGCTCATTGAAAGGAAATCCTAATGCACACATCATGACTTTAACACTGACTCAGTTATTTTAATGGACCCCCAGAGTTTACCTCAACCTTGGTGAAACTTGATGTGTGCATGTTGAAATTGTACATCAGTTTAACACCATAACTCAGACTGTGAACAATGCTGGTTGTTCTGGCAAACCCCTTCTGAGCATCGCGAGCATATCAAACGGTTTTGGAAGACTCTACACACTCAAACACTCTATGAACTGGCACCAGTGTTTTGGCTCAAAATATGCTTTGGTCACAATGAAAGCACTGTTTGTGCCAAAGCAGTGTCTGACCATTAACAAAAGCAAGAATCTGAATCAATGTGGCTTCTTCCCTCCCTCTTGAATAGTATGCATTAAATCAGAACCCATCTCACTGGAATCAAAGGCCACATGGAATGCATTAGACGTCTAGGACAATTTTATTCAGGTCAACAATGGATTTCAGAGTTTCCCTGTCTGGTCCTGTCTAACTTTACTGTGACCCAGTTGCATCAAAACAATGTACAGCAATTCAACGCACGAGAACTGACCACAATGTGCTGACTGGTATTCTTCACTGTATGCAAATCCAATGTGATCAAGATCCGCTGAACACTAGTTTCAGTCATTTCATAATAATGTATGTAACAATACAGCTGGGATTGCACTGACAGCAGTTGGCAAAAACAAATACAATTCCACACATTTTTTTTGAAAATATAAGGTTTGTGTAAACTTGCTCCAGAATTATGAACCTAGCTAAACGTATAAAATGTTCCAAATTGCTGTTCACAGGAAACAAAACATCTAATCACGAGTCAAATTAATTTATACTATATTTTCTAGCCTTTGGGCAGGGACGTCACAGCCTAGAGTTTTTTCACTATACAGTCTGGAAAAGTGCAATTTTCATGGGAAATTAATTTTTTTTTCCATGAAAAGTCATAATAGGAACACTATGCTGAGAGTGAAACTGGTTGATTGTCACAGGGATCACATTCTGGGACACTTTGGAGAATTCTGCCTGGCTGAAGATTTGGCCATCTGTTACTATTTTTGGTATTCTCATTTAGTTTCACCCAATTAAAATAGCACAAAGCTAAGTCCCCTTTCCTGCATTCATCCAATTACACTTCCAGAAGACACTAACTGCCAGCCTTCATGTACCTGCTATGAAAGTATTTTGTCCCAGTGGAAGCTTAACCAGTTCTTACTAAAAGTTAACGTTAACATTTAATACACAATACCTTCTAAATTTGAGTGATATAAATGAGCATAAAGAAGCAGCTGAATAAGGGTTCAGTCATTTGAGTGGAACCACAGTGCCATGACTGACTTGCATTTGTCACAGTAGCCACATGGTTAAGGAATGGTCTTTCTGCAAAATAGACCAAGGGAAAATGAAAATATCTTATATTCAGAACACACTTCCTGTTATGATTTAAAAAACTGGGTTTCCAGATTCTTGAGATTTATATAATACAGAGACTAAAAACCAAAGCTCTGTGGTAAACATTGAATGCAAGTGGCCATAATTTCTACAATAATGTTTTCTTACCTTGAAATTTAAATGCCTCAATGTTTTAATGACCAAGAACGCAGCTTCATGCTGTCAAATGTTCATGCAGCACAAAGCCCCCAACATTCTCCCCTGACACACAGCCAGCGACTTCACAGTGCATTCTAGGGAGCACAGACTGGGGAGCAGACAGAGGCAAAGTTAATAGACCTCCATTCGATTTCAACAACCATATTTAAGAAAGAAATAATAATAATTTTTATAATAAATGTACATGGCTTAGGTTTAGGAAACTCACCTGCGCATGTCATGGAGAATGACAAACTACGGACCAGTTGAAGAGAGTTGTAAATCAGCTCACCCATTCATCGTCCATGAACTGGGGAGGTGGAATGCCATGTGCTGATGTCAGAATGTGACTTTGTTATGGGAGGAAATGGAGATTTCTGCACTACCAAAAGGTTTCCTTGCAGTGTTATACCACAGGACATTTTAAATGTTTGATGCATATGGTACTTAACTATATGAGCATATCGCAATGGAGTCACATGACTTATTTCCATTGCGGTCCTGAAGACTTGGCTAGGAGGCAGGCAGGAAATAGGTGTGGCATGTAGGCTACTCATCATATTACAAAATCAACACATATTCGACACATATGCAACATTAAAAGTTGTCCAAAAATCGTAAATGTCCTGATATATTACTCAGGAGCCAATTTTTCAACTGTTTCTGAAAACTATTTAAATGTGGAATTGTATTCCATTCTTCCCCACCTGAAAATACAGAGACCATAAACCATTATAAGCTATAACTGCAGAATTCTAAGCTCAATAGGACACCTGTTGTGTGTTAGCTGATCGAAACAACCGAAGTGCAGAGAAAGTCCTGGCATCAAAGTGCAATTGTTTAATTGACTTGATGTGTGAAATATATTTGCAATTTCATAATGACTTAGGTATATTAACAGATGGGATTCAATTAATAATAGGATATTCATTTAATAGAAAGATTTTCCCATGGAAAGACATTCAGAAATTTTGCTCAGTTAGATACAATGTAAAAGATGCATAATTATTCATTGCAGTGAAAAAAGAATGTATGGGTCATATTACACCAAAGCACATAAAATATATCAAGCATTTATTTCTGTAACCTATTCTGTAATTCAATTCAAAGATAAATGTATTAGCTCCACCACAAAAACAACATTGTTGTTATTGTGCAGCTAAGTTTGGAGCATTAAACTAAGTGGGATATTAATGATTCACTTCTTGCTTGGAACCAGTAGTTAGATGTACACCTTGAGTTCCTTTCTACATATGAACTAAGTATCTCATCTACGTCTACACTTTAATGTGGATTGACCATGATTTTTTTGAGTTTGTAAAAAAGAAACCTTTTTTGGAACCTATCTGTGGTCAATCAAATAGTAAAACAACAGTGCAAAAAAAATTAAGACTAGAGATGAGTTTCAAACTGTGTACTCTGTATTTTCAACTACTGATGTAAGCAGCTTCTTCAATCTGTAGAAGGTGCCTTCAAATATAATACATACTGTATATATTCTAAGAAAGGCTTAGGGTGAAATATGTCAACATCCTACACATTTATTATAAGATGCCTATAATAGGGCGAAAAGGAACCATTGATCCATTGCCAAAGATCCATTGCCAAACCTTTATAATTTTTTTTATTAAGTTTAATTTGATTTGAGTTTGATTAAGACTTCTATATTATAAGCATTTTTTCTCCTAAGTAAAAGACTATGACTAATAACAGAAAATCATTTCTTCCCAGTGATTTCAATGACTCGTCAAGTATGCTTTCCATTTCTATGCTTTTAGAGGTAAACTGAAAGGTGCAAAGTTCCAGAACCTCCCTGTGCAATCCAGAGGTCATGTGGGGTTACATAAGTCACACTCTGTGATGTCAAGGGTCCAACGAGAAAACAAACAAAAAAAATACATTTCTTGTGTAAGGACCCAAAACATACAGTGGTCTACAAATGGGTGCAAATGATTACACATTCTTCAAAAAATAAAAACAACAGAATGTGTTCACAGTCGTGCCTGGTGAATTCTCCTTTGACACTGATGACAGAAAACATGGAGCCATTCATAGGAATCAAACACTACTCAGGAATAAGTTTTTGAGCACTGGACCTGGCAGAAGTTCCTTTACATTTCTTGTTTTTTTCTTATAGCTGTATTCTTGAGTTTCAACCACAAATGCTCTCGAGGTGTCGAGATGGCAACAGCCAGTCCAAAAATGTGATTTCTGTGTTGACCTGGATATGCCCCTTGAGTTATTATTATGCTGAATGCCAATTTCAACTCATTTCAAGCTGCTTAGCAGAAGGAACAAAGTTCTTAGGTAAAACCTTCCTTCACATGTTATGTAGTTTACAATATTCTTACTGAGTATCGCATTATGGCAGCAAGCAAAGTGCCAATGAGCATGCTTGTAAAGACCCATTTGTTTCATTTGACCACAGCATCGTCATAAAGCAGCTTGGTAATTCATACTGCATACTTTAAAGCCAAATTTCTTTACAGCTCTGCCATGAACACCACATCTATGCAGCTGACATCAATTGGTGGTTTTTTCTTTAACCATGTTTTAACCTTGATTTAAAACATGGTATATTTTCGGTGATATATATATATATTTTTTAATAAATTTGGCACCCAACTTGGGGCTGAGCTGAGCAATTCCCAGCCTAATTTGAAACTGTCTGCAACCACAGCTGCCTTCACGTGCAAACCGCACTACCGATTCGGGAGCGTGTAGGCAACCGCGGTTCTCCGCTGAAACATGTGGTGTAGCCAGCTGCTTCTTTTCATACTGCAGACTACAACTAAGCTTGGAGAACGGATTCGGAGGAACACCTATGATATACGGATTTAAAATGCCTACGCGCACCCAACCAGCAGGGGTCACTAATTAGCAATGAACTGCAGACCCCCAAACGACTGAACCCTCCCGTACCCTGGGAGACACAACCGCCAATCGAGTCACCCTACGGAGCTACTAGCCTCAGTCTGCACTGGTACAGTCCAGATTTGCTCTGAGAATATGAGGCTCATCCCAGCACACTGTGGTGTGAGCCACCCAACAGCACCTCCCAGTTATATTTTTAAGCCTGTCTAAAGCTGAGAAGTCCTTCGCTGATTCAGGAGAGTGCATGCATGCTTCTCCCAAGTGCATGCATGCTTCTCCCAAGTGCATGCTACTTATTTTCTTTCAGTCTGGTGGACAAGCGGAGCTGTGCAGTCATTGCGTCGCAGCTGTTGCAAGCAGACTACATACCAGCCTTCGATTGACCACGAGAGTCAATCTTGCGCAATGAGACAACAATCCTGCAGATTAAACCCCTTACTCTCTAGGCAAGGGGATGGCCAAGTATGTGCCACCGTGCAGGGCTGCCAGTCACAGAAGGCAGACATGGCCTGAATTTGATCTTATTTTGAGGTGCGTCCACGCACAGGAACCCAGTGCAGAATGTTACCCCTCCATTGATAGCCTTTAGATCAGTGGTCCCCAACCCTGTTCCTGGAGATCTACCGTCCTGTAGGTTTTCATTTCAACCCTAATTTGGCACACCCGATTCTACTAATTAGCAGCTCAACAAGATCTCTGGCTGTTGAATGAGGTGTGCTTTGTTAGCTGGAGGGGAGGGACAGGCAGAGGGAGAGGGACAAACGCCCGCCCATAGCACTGGGTCAGTGCGGTTGTTTACGTAACAGGTTGCACTTTTTTTCTAATCTATGGTTAGCACAATGATCTCTGGGAAGAAAAAACACATACAATAATAATTGAACACAGCCACACACTTCCTGTTTACGTGTATTCACCACAAACTTTGTGAGAGCGGTACAGTGAAACGCATTTCAGTAGAACAATTCTTTCAATAACTTTTCATCATCAGTGATTAATGAGTCAGATTCCCAAATATCGTGACAATCAGTCGAACGGTGTAGGAGTGAGAAAAAAATGTTTTTCAGAAATCGCTGAATTGTGAGAAATCCAATATGGCAGAAATAGTTTTCAATGGCTGCGTTGGATTCTGCATGACTCAATGAATCAGACAAAAAAGATAATCTTTCTAGGCCTCAGGGTTTGTGCGATACAGGCCAAAACGTAAAATGCCTTGTTATAGCGCCATCCGGTCAATGTGGGCAAGTTTTGGTGACACTTGCAAGCTATCTACTGAATTTTGTAGCTATACACCTTAAGGATTTTGAGATCCAGATACATTTAGGGCAGAAAAATAATAAATAATACCACTAATAATAATAATCTGAACAATCCCAATTGGGTTCCAACAGCTTCACGGCTTGGACCCCTACTTATTTATAGAGCCTACGCTCACATTCCTGCTTACTGTAATTTGAAGCGACAAGTCATAGTGGCACATCATAAAGGCAATCGCACAATATGTCAAGAAAATTTTTTTTTGTTTATTTTGGGTACACCAATGGGATAATAAATAATGTACGACATGTAGTGTGTCATGTCTTTCACTTTCTCCATGCAAAAAACAATACAATAAATAGATGTGAACAGTCTAGAGTCATTTGAAAACCAGTGACAGATTTACATTTACTGGTAACAATACTGAATTTTAATCAATCCAAATTGGACTTAGTTTTAAGTATCTATATCAGCGAGTTCCCTGCTTGCTTGTATCTATATCAGCGAGTTCCCTGCTTGCTTGTATCTATATCAGCGGGTTCCCTGCTTGCTTGTATCTATATCAGCGAGTTCCCTGCTTGCTTGTTTGAATACCTCAACAGGCTTGCCAGGATCCTATGTTAATTTTCTTCAATTTTTCAACAGAAATATCAGCCTTTGTCCAGCAGATGTTTTCATCAATGTTTATTTTGGGAGTGACGTCACCCAATCAGGCGCTGATGGAGAACGTATGTTTCACCATGGGCAACAAGGAAAGCTCAACCTCGTACAAAACGATCCGAACAATTTTAAATGAAATACTATAATAAACTATGTATATTCACTTTGAATAAAAAAAGAAACAGACACCCAATAAATCATTCAACCTTACAGGAACACAAAACCTTTTTATCATTTTTTAAATATACATTTAATCACACTTTTTATAATTACTGTACGATGAGGCCTGTAGCAAGTGGTCCGAATGAGACAGATTTGAGTTCTGCTCACTGTAGAGTTCCGGGCATTCTAACATTCTAACTGTGCTTCACACAAATGTCCAAACTAAAAATATGCACCGAATGATGATGGCATAATGATATACGGGACAGGGCACACTAACTAGGACACACTTTAAGGATTCTAAAACGTATTTGTGAAATGCACCCACTTACTAAACTTACCTTGAAGCAAACTCAACACCTGCATGCCTGGCTCAGACTTTGATGCATAGATTGTAAAAAAATTTTAATAGAATAAATAAATTGTAGAATGTGTTTTTAGTCTTTCTGTCATTTCACTGTACCTCTCTCTTCTGTTAGCGACTGTGCATACTGCCGGCTCGCTGAAGAGAGCGTCAAAACTGTGGCCTGGCTCCTCTTGTTGCCTCATTGCACATTTGTAAAACAAGCGTGAACAGAACACCAGTGGGTTTCAAGCCTGATTCTGCAACAGCCACTTTAACACAGATTAGCATTTTAATCGGCGGCCATTTTCCCTCTCCCAGGTGTTCTTTAGGGGGTTTATTGAATCAACAGCTATGAATCCTGGCAAGCCTCTTCATAAATACATACAGTGCGACACATTTCCATTCTTATTAAATATCCTTCAAATCAAACTAAAACGCTTCCTGTCTGTGGCAGAGTGAAGATTGCCAAAAGTTAAATGCCTGTTGCTGATCATTTTTAAAAAAAAGAATCGGTTTAAACCTGCAAGATGCTTTGGTCATGCAATCCCTTAAACAGATGCAAAAACACATTTTTAAACCAATAAACGGTGTTGCACAACTCGATAAATTATCAATCGTTTCACCATTTCAGTAGGATTGCTTTTTATATTTCGTTCAGTAAACAAAATTACTTAGAAAGACAACAAAAATATCAACACCAGCAAAGAGAATACATTTGGTGAGCAAGAAACAAAAAAATTAATTGTTCAGTATTTAAGGGTTTAAAATACAACAAGCCCTTTTGGAAAAAATAGTAAATTTACAAGCTATCTTAAGTGTGAAATAGTCAACAACATCAATGGTAAAAGAACAGAATGTGTGTATATAAACATTTCTCTGTACAGTTCAGGCACTGCAACAGGCCTCCTAAGCATGGTGAAAAAAGGATCCTGTGTGTAGCAAGGGTTATTAAAACAGGGTTAAGACACAATGTAGCGTGTCCACTCGTTGGCGCTAAATCAGAATGAAGCAGCTCCAGGTGTTTGCATGGCTAGTCATCACTTCCAGTTTGGCTCCAATTAAGTATGCACTTCACAGCCTGTCTTAACTCCCATTTTAATAACCCTGTGTGTAGCATACTGTGGAAAGAGTATAAACTCCTGTAATTGTTCCCCCGGTAGCATTGAAGGATAACAGCATTCCTATACATAATACGTGACTCCGTGAGCAGGGTCGGGGGTTAATTCAATGAGGGGGACCGGTCGGTCGTCCACAGCAGTTCGATGTACGGCCACTTGGTCTGAAGACACCGCTTGATGGGGGTGTCGTCTGTGCGTACCATCGGGTCCTCAAACCCCAGAACTAAAGCCGTTCCTTCCACGTACATCACCTGGGGGTCGGAGGAGGGAAAGAACAACCTTGTTTACGGAGAGCAACGCAAATGGGATATGACAAACCCGACATCAAGGGGAGGCGCAATACGAGTCCAATTAAGCTCGCGGTCTCACGCGATGACATCATCAAATTATTGTTTTTGTGATTGCTTCCATGTGGAAGGAGTAAGGTTGCTTCTACAGGTCCGTATTACCTGCACTATTTATAGTGAGGCCTTGAAATTCACCACAAATTAGGTGCCCGGAGCGGTTTTAATAGCAGAGGATTGGGTGTATTACAGAACACACTGAAGCGTGAAGTAAACAGTGTGCCACGTTAAATGAAGTAAGCGACGGAGCATTTTCCCATTACAGCTCGGTTCACATGGTTTTTTTTTTGTTGTCAAAATGTGAATCTTGTGCGGTTTTCAAGTCCCCCCCCCCCCCCCCCCATCAAGCCAGGAGTCTCCTTAATTTTAGATCACATCACAATTTTTTTTTTTTTTTACGGGCTTACTGAACCATTAGGTCATAAGGCCTATTTTTAATGAATTTGAATTAACTGAAAATTGTACGGACCACGACGATGGCACGGGACCGGAATGTCACGCGCACAGCGTCCTCTCTTCTGCCTTTGGGCACAATGTTTCCCTCTAGTGGAAGAGAGGGTTGCTATAGCAGTTTTCATCATCCTACATTTTAATGCTTCCTTTAATTTTTCTGGAGCTTCTCCCCAAAGACTAATTCATCCAGCAGACGCCACACTGTAGTATCTGGCCATTATGTATAAATATATAGACTTTTTATGGAATGTAAATATTATCCTGACAGCATATAAGCAAACAGAATCCGATACGGTTTCTCACATTCTATGATCACTCACTCTTCATACATTTACCCTGAGATACGTTTTTAAAGGCTGCTCACTGATCCCCCAAAAAAAGTCCCCATTTTACATACGAGAGTCCTGTGATGTCACACTGACCCTGTGATGTCACACTGCCTGCAGGTTTTTTCAGTTGTTCTCACAGTTACGCGAGCGATCAAAGTGAGTAGAGACTGAAATTTGGTTTTGAAAGAGGCACGGGTTCAAACGGAGCTGGAGAATCCACGGGACAGTCACCATTAACAATGCAAAGGCGATTAAGATCGCTCATAGTCAATCTTGCCGGTGAGGAACAGACTTCTTCGGAAAAGGAAACCCAATCCATTATCGCCTCACACGCTCAACACAGAAATGGACAGTTCCGTGAGTCAAACGGATTATCTTTATTGCGCACTGGCTTTTGTTAAAACTGAAGGGGAAAAAAAAGACCGTCAACAATATCTGCACATGTTTACGCAAAATGAACTAAATATTTTTACTTGAGAATGGGTAGTTTACGTTCAAGATTTTACAGCCTCTTGTCGCTGGCTGCAGAAAACTTCATAATTGGTTTAGTGGTTCATAGGCGATAAATCTCTATACCATAAATTACATATTTGTCCAAGGGGACAGAAGAAGATAGTGTTAGAGGAGGAAGACATAAATAACCTGCTTAACAGGAAGTGCTGTCAGTCATAAACATGGGCCCAAAACGAGACTAGGAAGAAGTGACCCATAGTGGAACTAAAAGCTAAATTTAGAAAAAAAAACAAAAAAAAAACCCGCCTGAAAGCTGGTATCTTAACCCAAAGGAAAATGTTTCTGATCGGATTTGTGCAAGGGCATTTTCTCAGAACAGAAACCATTTTCTATAAAGCTAATGCGTTTTGCAGGCTAATGAACGCTCTGGCCGTCTCTGCTGATTAGCTGTGTCTGCCTCCGTTCTCTGGCTTCCTTTAAGGGGGTCAAAGTTCAGCCGTACAGGGAAGCTACCCCTGAAAAGCACACTTTGGAGGAAGGGGGGGGGGTGACCAGAACAACTTGGCTTCCTTTATTTTGTAGAGGGGGGCACTGTTACACAC
Source organism: Synaphobranchus kaupii (assembly GCA_029718625.1). Classification (NCBI taxonomy): domain Eukaryota; kingdom Metazoa; phylum Chordata; class Actinopteri; order Anguilliformes; family Synaphobranchidae; genus Synaphobranchus; species Synaphobranchus kaupii. The sequence continues at coordinate 43,632,068 of CM056382.1, read as the reverse complement.
GTCAGTCCTGTGGACGATAACCGCTGTCAACAGATCGAGATCTCGCGTGTACCAAAACTCCCATCTGGCCTGGAATCCCTCACTGTCATTCCGGGGGAATTTACAGATTACTGGAAAAATTGGAAAGTTTTACTCAAAATAGAAATGATCTGCAGCTAATTTTGGATCATCCAACTGGCCTCCAAAAAGCATGATGGTGTTCAAAATTGCAGCTCTGATGCACATGTAGATAGACCCTGCGTTCCTACACGTGCCTGGGCTTCAAGCAAAGCCTGCGTTTTTCAACCCAATAAATGTCCCCAGAATCTTTAAACAATACACGGACGGTTTGAAGTGTCCCAGTTTGCCAGAATCAGATACAGAACCAAGTCGCTGACCCACTTTACATTACCTTCTCATTGTGGTTTGACTGCTTCAGACCGTTGTAGTGATACACAGGAAATGAGTCTGGGATGCCAGAGTCCTGCAATTGCAAGGAAACGTACGTCAACATTGCTGCCGTTTCTCTGAGAGATGAGGACTGTTTTTCTTAAAACGCCGAGCCCTTCTCACAGCACAAGACAAACAGAGAAAATGTCAGAACAGGAGCTGCCAGAGGGTGTAAGGACAGATCTAACGGCGCACTCACCTGAAGAAATCGCAGAGGCCCACAAGCGACGGCAGACGGCGAAAATAGTGCAAAAACACCTCTAGCCTAGCTAATTTTACAGAATCGGCGCTCACTGACCGCGATATGAAAACACAGTAAGGGCTCGGCCATTGCCAATACATGAAACGGGAGTGCAGGCAGAGCTGAATTGGATTTAGATTGTTTAATTTCACAGCAAATGGAAGACGGTCCTCCGAGAGACGTCCCAGGGCCCAAATCGCTTTAGCACATTTCCCGTAATTCGCCGTGAAGTCATGACGACGATCTCCACGGAAACTGTCGTCTCGAGTCGCGTTAACCCCACTCCGCTCCGCTCATCTCAAATCCGCGTCTTTGCTTTCTTTTGCCTTCCCACTCCCCTGTGCCAAATGTCACATTTATCTGTTTATCTTTCGACTCGCGATGATTCTGTGCGGTTTGGAGAGCCGATGAGCTCTAAGTATGACGTTACCCAGGCGCGGTTTTTTTTAAAGGAAATGACAGCCCTGATTCATTATTGGGGTTATTTCTTCCTCGGGACTATCATCAGATGAACTTAGTCCGCTGCTGTGCGGCGCAGATGTTTCTTGCCGAAGTGAGGAGTGTAACGGGGTGAAAGGGGATCGGGGGGGGGGAATCGCACGCTCGTCTGACAGTCGCACGCCCAACATGCTCCTGGCGATACCAGCGTCTTGGCCCGCCGCCAGCACATTAGCTTGATATGTTTTCATAGAATTCCAGCCGTACTTAAGCCGCCACGGCGAAACTTCGCCGGCGAGCTGACCGACTGCGTACATGAACCGACACGCGGCGGCGACTCGGAAACCTCACATCTGGATTTTCTAGAACTTGTCGGACGTTCCTCGAGGCATCGCATTTCCCCCACCAGAACCTGTTAAACTCAGTTCACAGAGTCTGTGCTGCCCCAGCCGTCACGAGAAGGCGAGGAGGCAATACAGAATTAGCCATTCTGTGGCAACCAACACAGCAGTATGGACCTTGTGGACCTTGTGGATCTGTGTGGACTACAGTTCAGTGTAGGTAGGTGGAACTGAAGTTTGTATGAAAATGGCACAATGCCACACCCCCCAACTCCCCAAAAAAAAACAAAAAAACATTTCCATTACCTGATCAGGGAAAAATTCCAGTAGAAAGGGTCCTAGCAATACGATGCCAAGCCCTTCAGGATCTAATTTGTTCTTCATCAGGTTTACACTGAAACACAGACACAAACTGCATCTGTAAGAAAGTACAAAAGTGCTCTCTCACACTTTGTAATTACACATGTTGACACAGACTGCTCTCAAGGTAAACAAAAATCTGCAGCACGTCATTTATTACAACTTGTGAGGAACAGTGAGGAATAGCATGTTGGGATACTAAATATAACCGTCTACGGAAATTCCTGGAAGTTTGAACAGTATTGTTTTAAAGCAGTGCCACCGATGAAATGTAGAAAGAGATTTCCTTTTAAAGACAAATCTGCTGGCAAAATCTAACCTTAGCTATTTGCTTAATCCCAAACACAGCCAGAAACAGATATTGCCAGTAATAAGATGTAATTTACAAAGATAAGTGTAATACTGAGTAAACAATTAGGAGATTTTTATTTTTTTATACCAACATTATATCTTAGAAAATGGCCAAAATATTATCCAACACACCATTTACCATTTCATTACGACTTCCTGTATGGAAAACTTCAACCCAACCCTTTCAGTTAATATTCAAATCATAGCATAAAAGAAAAAAATTGGCCTCTCAAAAGATCTCAACATCAAACCCAAGCCCAAGCTTAAAATGAAGGTATAGATTTCAAACAGACCGTACGGGAGAAGTGCGCTATAAACACTGCTGAATAAAGGTGTCCGAAGCATTTTGGCTTTCAGGAAAGATCCGCCTCTTGCTTTTGCGTGGAACGTTGAGGGGCTAGAATGGCGTCTGCTGGATGAATTAAGACGCCCTCGCCGAAGTGGGCCGGCTTCACCGGGCGACACAAAAAAGCAGCTCCGTTTGATGGCGCTCTTAAAGCTTTTCCCGCCATCGATGAACTTTACAGTTTTGTGGAACCCGGTGAAACCCAAGTTGTAGGTCCCAGCATGACTCCGATCTACTTCTGAGAGCTGAACTACATCACAGAACTGCAAACCTGCAGAGCTTCAACTATCACCTCCTGACACGCGCAGGTGCCAAGCAACCCTTCCCTGGTCCAACACACAAAACTGGTCACGTTCTGCGTGTGCTACAGCATCACGGTGGTGCTATGGTGTATTGAACAATCAACTTCAACAACTAATGCACTGAATAACCAACTTCAATATTCTTGCCTATATTACCTACTAGCTTAGTGTTTAATGTCTTAATGGCTGATTCTTCTCTGTATTTCACCATTTTACAATGGTCCATTGAATGCCTTTTTAAGGGATCAGTAAAACTGTCCCACATTGGCTCAAATCTGTTTTGTCAATTTTTTCAAATCCCACTGGAAAATGTCCATTTTATAGTGCTAGGTCACAGCCTCTTTGGAAATTAGAGTCATACAAAGTAAAGATACATTTATTTACTGAACGGGGAATCCTGAGAAAAAGTTTTAAAATCTTGGGACACGTTCTAAATATCTTCATCAAAGCAATCACAGCGATGGTGCGTCTCTCAGGAATGTCATATGGCCGTGTGATCGATGGAGCAGGCGGGCAGCCAGGCTAGCTGCACATCAGAGCCGCTTCACTCATTCCCAAACGGCAGGATCAGGCTCTTTCACTGTGTGGGTGATTGGCAGTTTGTCTTACCTCATGCCGTGTGGCAAAAACCCAAGCTGTAAACACACATCACGGGCCGATTGCCGTCTGTGCAGTCTTTTAACATTGGGGGCGACGGGAGGACGGGGGGGGAAGACTGACACTTCTAAGGACTTGTGTGTGTGTGTGTGTGTGGTGTGTGTGTGTGCGTGTGTGGTGTGCTTGTATGTGTGTGTGCGTGCGCGTGTTGTGTCTATAACACCAGATGCAGTGGAGACATGAACGGTATGCGCTAGGCTTGGATCGTGCTCGGCGTGCCCCTGCCAGAATAACTTACTATTCGGGCTCTGAGACAAGATCCAGGGCCTTCATCACGTCCTCCAGTAGTGTATCGGGTATGAAGCCGTTATCTGCAGGGACCACAGACAGATGGAGAAGTGCTTTAGAGATCTGAGACGGGAGAGTCAAGAATTCAATGGCAGATAAACAGAGAGCCACTCGCAGGAGAACGGCCTGACCTCAAAAAAAAAAAGTTGAATGACAGTCAGATGACTTAAAATCTGAGTATCGACATTAATTTATACGACAGGAATCCTTACCCAGAGTTCTTACCTTATCCTAACTAATCGAAGACTAATCTCAAGAATAAAAAGAGCTGGAGCAAGAAAAAGAACAATACTCTGTTCAGGCATTAAAATAATTAATGAACAAAAACTGAGGGTTCAATGTCTGTGAAGCCATCCTCAATGTCTTTTATTTACTCCATATCTCCTAATTTTTCAGGTTAATCTTTTAAGTTACCTGGGTAAAAACTGCTTCAGCCAGAACTGCACACATTACATTCAGAACCATTATTTTTTTGCTTTATGTGGGGGAAAAAAAAAAAAAATCAGGCATTAGTAACTTGCAGTAACTAATGCAGTTACTGACCAATACCTGGCCTGTGTTTGCTATACACTCACTGGGTGTTGCATTCTGGGTAAGCCTCAGCAGCAGCAAATAGTGGACTGTGCTCATGATCACTTCCCGGCGTAATCGACAGTGGAAAGAGATACTCCTCCTCACGTGATCAGAACTGTGTAATGTCCCAAGCCAGTCCGCATAAAAGGGTCAGGTCAAGTGCTATATAGCAATCAGGGAATGCAGGACTTCAGATTACTTGCGTATGTAACTCAACCCTAATTCCAATTCAGTTAAGACCCATCCCACGTCCAGCCAGGAGGTCAAACATATGTGGGCATGGCTGCAAAATATATATATAAACCGGACCTTATATTTTAGCCCACCCCTTTCAACTCTTTGATTAACTCCCATGTAGGTACGCTTTGTGGTAACAAGCATGCAGTAAAAATGGCCATATACTTATTATATATATATATATATATATATATATATATGCTCTTTATTAGAGAGAAAATTTTCATGAAGGAATAAGCTAGCGTGACCAGGATGAGTTAGTAGTCATGGAACCTGAAAATGACCATGGTAACGCAGTGTGGGTTACAGCGTGCACCCTCGGGCAGATACTCATCCCAGAGCTTCTCCTTTCAGATAAAGAGAGTTCCATGTGTTCCAAAATGAGTCTGCATTGCACATCCGAGCCTTAACTCGCAGTAACGGTAACGAGCTCTGCCCATCTCACAACCAAAAAACATGTGACTGGATGTAGTAATTGAACACGTATGTGGGTCTGTACACAAGTAGTATAGTCTGCAGACTAATAAAATGTACTGGTTTCGTTTTTTAAAGGAGTGCGCACAGGCCTGCCCCTCTTTTCATATTTTAGGCTTTAGAAAGCAGAGAGAGAAACAGACAGAGAAAAGACCACAGCTGAGAAGGCGTCATGGTGGGGCTCAAACCGCCGCCCGTGCGGACGGATACGCATGTATAAGGCTTGAAAGCCTGCCGTCCTATGGAATACGCCACTCTACCTCGCCCCAATTTCTCATTTTTTAAAATGTACTTACATTTTTTTTTTTTTTTTTTGGCTTTTCAGCTTTATTTGACAGCACAATGTAGAGAGACAGGGAGAATGGGAGTGAGAGAGAGGGAGAGACACGTGACAAAGGTAGCACGGCCGGATCCGAACCGCCGTCGTCGCGGCTCGCAACGAGCATGTGGACGGTGCTCTTACAGTCTACGCCACCAAGACACCCCTCATTTCTTTAATGGAGAAGAGATGTGCGCTCTTATGGCCATTCACTTTTTCCGTTAATCCAATACAGTAAATTCAACGTTCATTGCTAGGGATAGCTGCTACATTATGCAAAGGATGTGCTTTGCCTTGTCTGTTCTGTAATGATGATGATGTCTCTGTACGCACTTACTGTACGTCGCTTTGGATAAAAGCGTCTGCTAAATAAATGTAATGTAATGTAAATTACTGAGGAACGCGACTCTTACAAACAAAACTCCCAGTGGTCTGCAATCGCCCAAGCGGCAAATACCCATGGAAAAACGTCTCTGTGTGTTGCCTTTCCCCCAGTGACATCAGGCACACAAATAATCGTGCCCGGTTTATTCAGGAAGCCTCGGATGAGGTTTCCCACGGACCCAGGAAGAAATGGGCTAACGGAGAGATTAACGCAGATTGTCGCGCAGAGCCGGGGCCAAACGAGTGGACCAACAAAAAAAACGAGGATGTTCCAAAAGACCCATCCTTTCCGCTAATCCAAGAAAAACAGCCCCTAAAAAGAGCGGAAACTGGCTGGAGGGGAGCGTGGGGGCGGGGGACGAGCATCAGCTCGGACGAGCGAAGGTACAGAAGGACGGCGTGTCCCGGTTTCCGTGGCGAGTCTCGCGTTTGTTTGGCAGCGGTTCTAATTGGAACTCGGTCCTACAGCGAGGAACGGCGGTCTGGTCTGTTTACATATTTGGTGTTGAGGCAGACGAGATCACTTTCAGCTGGAGTGCCGAGCGCCTGCAGGAGGAAAATCAATCAGCCCCGGGGCCTTTGGATCTTAAAAACATAGAAGACATGCCAGAGACTATTACAGATTGGGGAGCCAGTTGGACTCAGTTTAACCCCGCAACTAACTGACTGCAGCGCAGTTTCTGATGGCCCAGGAATTGCGCAGTTTGATCATGGCATCCAACTGTGGACTATCCTGCAAACCCAGTCCTGCCCTGCTCTGCCTCCTGACTGGTTGTTCGGCAGAATTGCCCCTTGTTTTCCCCCACACAGACCGAAACACGCACGCACACAAAAAGCAATTCTGTGGGACAGCCCCTCGTGAGTGATGACAGCAATCTGGCAAAAGCCAGCGGAGAGCCACTGTTGACGACAGCCGAGGTCTCACTGCTTATAGCGAAATACTGCCGACTCTCAGATTTGGTTATTCAATCAATTGTTTTTTTCAATTATACATTCCTGTCAAATTACAGGTACGTTATTTTAAAAAAATCTTAAATCTCACATCAGCTGCGTTCGATATCAGAGGCATTTTCATAGCCGCAAACTGGTTAAATGAAGGACAGACTAGAAAGGAAAGTTTGAGGACAAACTATTGTTGGCTAGAAAAAGCCAATGTTGAAGTACACGTTAGTTCACAAGAATTATGTAACAGAAAACTAATTTTTATTTTTTTTGCTGCCCAGCCCAGGCTGTATATATCCAATTCCCTCCCCAATCTGGAATGTCTGACTGTCTGCAACTGCAGCCACGTTCCATGCGAACCAACCTGCCAATTCAGGAGAGCTGGGACTTCCACGGTTCTTCTCCGAAACACGTCCTACAGCTGCACCTTTTTGTGCCGCAGACCACAGCTAAGCTCGCACAGAGCAGTGTCGGAGGAGGAACCTTTCATATGCCATGTCAGCCAGCAGGGGTCAACCAAAAGCGATGAAACTTGGACACCTGTCCGACTTGACCGTCTCATACCCTGTGCAACGTGTGTCATCCTGTGGAGCTACTGGCACTGGCAGGGTCTGGATTCGATCGGAGACCGCGAGGCTCATCCACAGCCAGACCAGCAGCTCCTTTAGACAACTGACTAATATTAGTTTGAGTTGAACTCGCATTGATGTTGCCAACGTGACTCATAAAACCTGGAAGACAAACAGTAAACAAACACTGATGTCTTGAGGGAAATTATGCGGATATGGCTGCTTTTTTCTTACCAGATACCAGTTTATTATTATATTATACATTATATTTACATTATGTTTATAGTTTATATTAGTTATAATTTACATTATATTTATAGCTTCTATTAGGCTACGCATAATAGTTAACGTTAGACTGGCTAACTACAAACGCGTGATAAAGATGCACGATAATACAAAACTTGGAGCGCCTGTCAGGTCGAAACAGGAGGCTAAAAGTTTGAAATGACATCATATCTCAAACTCGTGTAGCAAGCTTTTCCGATATATCCTATATAGCACGTCAACGCAGCAATTGTGAAACACGCACTCAAATGCCACGAGGCAAGTCCATTTTGCGCTACTGGGAGGGACACGGTCACGATCTGAAAGCAGACCAAGGGCAGGAGGGAGTATCCCTGCACTGAAGCCCAGTGGATTGGTAGGACAAGCCACACGACAGCCCCCTGCACTTTCCCCTTGTCAAATGTGGAATAATGGAAAACAGTCCCGGAGCACAGACATGCATGCAAAGAGCCATACTGTTCTCATAAACACACAAAGCGCAAGAATGTTGTTTACGGCATTAGAAAAGATTACACTTTTCGAACATCCTGTCTAGAGAAGAAACAAACAAAAAAGGGACTATTCCACTATTCAAAGACATCAAATAAAGTTTATTTTTCTTTTTTAAATTTAAGGATGTGTCAAAAGAAGGGGTGGGGGGTGGAGGTGAGGACTTGTGTGCCACCCTGGGTGGTTCTGGTGATGACTGCAATGTTTACGATCGACATGACGACTAAACTGCATGGGGACCAATATGCATAAGCCTGCGACGGGCACGGTTTTATATTCTACAAAATGTAATGGTCACGTGCTTCATGAGTCATGTAACCATGTCTTAGGGTTACGTTCTGGTGCAAAGAGAAACCAGAGGGAAGCAATTAAAAAACAGCTGTGTCTTTGAGGCTCTGCGCCCAGCACATAAAACCGGAGCTCATATACCCGGGGTATGCTGGTGTAAAAGTCTGCAAAATCCATCTTTTCATTAGTTCAAGTTCTTAAAGCAGGACACAAAAAACACGACTGCCAAAGGTCTCTGGCCACACTGCGGCTTAATAACCCGCCGTCTCCTTCAGAGCCGTGCGTTAGAATCAGGCAAAATGGTTTCTTAACACTTCCTGCGCTGTAGTCGTCAAACTCAAAACTCGGACTCACGCTTGAAATAGCCGAGTGACGAAACGTTTCCCAAAATATCGCGAAAGTAATCCGAACTTTTTCGCGAGGTTTGTTTTTTTTGCTTCCGATCGTGCGCTGAACAGGCGCTTGGTGAGGGCATTAAGAGGCGGAAGAGCAGCTTCTCCTTCCCTTTAATAAGTGCAACACAAATAAAGCGCTGGAGCTGTGGTTTCCTGCGTGGTCAGCGCCAGGCTAGACCCATTAGCATTGCGTCCAGTTTCTCTCCGCCCCTCTGTAAACAGCGACAGATCCTTTGATTAAAGATTAAATGAAAAACAGGGGGGGGGGGGGGGGGTCAGTCGATGCGCAGAGCCCCGAGTCAACGATGAGATCTGTAATCCCCACTCTCCGGGTGACTCTTGTGGGGGCAGTTGACTCAGCTGCTGGGGCAGACCTACAGCATGTCCCCCCAACCCACCGCCCCTCAACCCCCGCCCCCCCCCTCAGAAAAAACACGGATATCTCTTCCGCTCTCACGGGGGGGCTCAGAATGTAACCGCAAGCGGCCAAGCCTCCTCAAAGACTGGGGCACGCGACCGTGACTACGACCGGGTCCAAACAGGAAGGAACACGCCTCTGCCCCGTTACAGGGGACCGTGTTGTTCTAACGTCTAACTTGGTGTCTGCATTCCACGCGGCAACGTCAGCGTCTGTCCGCGCTGGATTCAACGGTTAACATTCCTGACGCGTTCAAACCCTTTCGCTGCTGGACGGGAAGGACAGGATCTGGATCTGGCTGCGTCAATGCGTTGAGTTGAGTCGAGTTGAGTCGAGTTGACCAAGACTAATCACGTTAAACAAGTCAACTTCAACCATCACAAACTGGAGCCAGTAAATTAGAGCATGTGTGAAAGCTGGTGAAATGACCAATGAGATTGCAAACAAGTTCACTGTTCACCGCCGTGCGGACCTGCTGCCCAGTTGGTTCACGCAAGGTCAAGATTTGTTGCCAGACTGCAGCGTGTGTCACTGCACTGTGAACCAGTGCTTTACGAGGACATGCCACATCACAGCAATGTGATTGTACTGGTAAAAGGCAGCTGCGGAGAAAGACCTGCAGGTGGACTTACCTTCTGGGTCAAAGGTCTGGAAAACTCTCCGAGCCTGTTCAGATGGAGACTCTGGGGCAACCAGGGCCATTTCCTGCAATGCAGAGACAAATAAATTAAAAAGGCAGAATGAACTATACGTCGTAAAATCCAAGTGTGCCAGCCAATTAGCAAACATTTCCTGTGGCAAAATTCCGAAGGTGATCCAAGAAAGTTGTTGCTGGAATTATTAGCCACGCATCCCTGCGGAGGGATCAAAGACGATTCACATTAAATTAATAGCTTGATAAAGAAAGGCGTGTCCCATTGTGAATGGCTGTAGAGTGATGTATGATGAAGGAAAAGCCCTATGTTATACACTGAGCTACTCCTCACACCACAGCACATTGTTACAATCTCACAGTAACTTCAGCCCAAGCTCTGTAGAAAAATGCTAACCCAAAGATGAAATTACTTCTCACTTTCTGCACACAGCCCTTTCTAAAATGACAGTCATTAGAGCATGCACCGATTAGTAAGGTTGAAGTGCTATTGTAAGGAATGATAGCTATCCATTTGTTCCAAAATCACAGTTAAGTTTTATATTTTTCATCCACCTGGATATAGGCTACACATAAGGCGATACGTCTCATATTGTTTAATTAACATTGTTAACATATATTACTATGTATAATGCTGGAGGCATTATTTCCCCAAGGGCCATTCAGTCTACCCTATATATTTTTTTAATCTTTGGGGGAACTAAGGGGGAGAGGTGACCAATTTCAACGACTTCCCAGAATGAATGAATCGCTTTTCAAATTAGAAACAGCATGACAATTACGCAAGCGCGATTTGAATTTATGGCAAATTATTCTAAGTTTATGTCATAACTAGATAACCAGGGTAGTAGGAAAATACACACAGGAACGTGCGTTTTTTGAGCTGGCTAGAATCGTAGCACAGTACATCTTTTCTTAAGCGTCTCGCTGCAAAGTGTAGCGTGTCTACAAAAACACGAGCGGCATAATCTCAATAATAAGGGCCATTCGGCTGTTATTAGCCGATGAAAAGATAAGGGAGTCGTAAAGCCGTGTGTTTTGTTTTCACTCTAAACGCGCTCCTAATCAAGTGCTGTCGGACGTCCATACAAATCAAAACACAGCATGATTAATGGCAAGCAAATAAAGCCAGTGTATATTTGGGCCTGTTTTGAACAACAGCAAAACACTGTCTTGTGGGTTTACTTTTGCTGGTGGGGGTGGGGGGGGGGGGGGGGGGGGGCGTATATAAAAAATGTGTTGTGACAGATTTCATGGTTTGAGTGTGTGAAGGCGGGCAGCACGGTGAAACATTCCAAGACGTCCGATGGAATAAGCCCCTCAAACTGACGTGCTGGGACACGAAGAACCCCCCGAAATGACAGACGGTGGGAACAGGGGTCTCACATGAGCAAGAGCAGAGATGATTTTCTATTAACTGTTTATCTTGGACAAACAAATTATTTAAAGATCAGGATAATTTAAAGACATAAAACTATTTGATAAAGTACTACCCAGGGAGGGCGTCTGTGTGAATGTGCACAGCACTAACAACTCTGCCTTGCTTGAGCAGTCTACTCTGCCTCAAGAATTTATCAAGCACTTAGAGTTATTGAAGAAAATATCAAATAAAACTAGTTAGGTGGCCTTTTAAATGCATACGTTATGACACCGATCTAGAGTCCCACTGAAAAAATACAATACCACTTATAGGCTAAAATACACAATACACTGTCTCAGAAATAATGCAAACTGTCTCATTAAGGACCACAATAATCAATCCCAAAAATGAAACGTGTTAAGTTTTCCCAAAGTAAAAGTATCTACAGTGAAACATTATCAACTGGGGTGGAGGGGTGATTGAACGGATGGATTCAATTGAAATCAGTATCACAGATGTTGACATAACCCAGTGCAATTGTTCACCTATGTGTAAGCTGAACCGTATCCAATAAAAAAAATCTTTGTTTTCTCAGAACAATGCAAGCAGAGCCCCGGGCCTAATTCAGTCGCTTGTAGCTCCACTCTGCTGAACTTGAACTTCGGACATCAAAAATAACTGGTCCCTCGAAGAATGTTTACCAGAGCCGCCTCTTACACAAACAAAATCGTCTCATTGAAAATAAACTGCGAGTGCATCCTCTCAGCGCGGATTTATTAAAATGCCAGGCTATCTTTCTCCAATTTCATAATACAAAGAGATACTGAAATCCTCTCCAGCTTCGGGGAGAAAAGGGTAGAGAGCTCACAGCTGCTGGTGGGTCAATGAGCAAGAGAATGTTCTCCAGGACGTCCAAGAACAAATGCTGCACGTATTTATAGTTTAGGGCAAAAAATAATATACTTCTTCCCAAATCCAGCTGCAGAGAAGAATCATCTCGCTCATGGCTCAAATGAATTGTTAGTTTTAACATTACATTACTCAAACAGTTCATAATATACACACCCAGAGGGGGGAAACATTTTGTAACGTTTTACGTTTTCACGGATGAAGAAATATCGATAGGGTTTCACTCACAGGACTCTATGCGGATGTCCTAATGTTGAGTAAACTTTGGTATGACATATTTCATCTCGGCATTAGGGGCTTTGGTTAGCTTTAGCACTGACTGTGGCTGAGAGGGACTGAGCGGTAAATCAAACAGAACAGGTAACGAGACCGAAGACAAACAATCTCCGCTAACTTTATGGACGATTCATGGAAACACTCCGTGAAGTTTACGACGCAAAAATTACCGGCTTTCTGACTGAGACTTCCTGCTGGGCACAGAAACAGACTCACTAATTACCTACACATACCTAATGCCTACATGCATATACACATGCTGGTTGTGGTAAAAGTAAGGGTTGTGCGCATGCTACAGCCATCTGATATCCAATTGTATTGGGAGTGATGCACATTTAAAATGGGATTCAGGGCTCACAGCCACAGGAGTAAGGTTAACGGAATGCCATCCCTCGATATTTTTGATTCACTTCACCTACCCTCCCCTACCTCACCCACACAACATCCCAGATTTGAGCATACACTCACTGCTGTTATTGACATTGACAAGACAAAACTTGAGTGTGTGAGTGAGTTTGTGAAGGTAAGGCTTTTAATTTACGGACAAGGGCAAATGTCTATGCCCAGGAAGCACCTTCAACACAGGCTATTGACACAATCAAGCACTAGAAAATAAAAAAAGTCTTGTTTGTTGGCAAGCCTTCTGGGCAGATCGTATGCTGCCCAGACCAGGGTCAAATACATATTTAATGTCTTAAAATTACTTGTAAAATTACTTGTATTTAAAGGCCACTATATTGTATACGGTAATCATTTGAGTCCATGTAGTACAAAGTATTTTAAGATATTTTAAATGTATTTGGGGAAATAAATACTTTAATATTGAAAGAGAATAATGAAATTAAAATAATTCAAGGCATTTGGGTCAGATCCTCACAAGCTCCCAGAATACCACGGTGAACCCCAAAGGCACCGCCATCTCGTATGGTCCAACCAGAGCGACAGCGAGGGCAGGACGTGGCTTCTTCCGCAACATTAGTTTGAGCTGTGCAGGGAAGTGCCAGGTGGAGAAAAGTGCAGGAATGTCAGATAACGGATTGGGATGCGGCCCAGCTCTGAGAGCCAAAACACTCAGGATGTCAGGGGCACTGATAGAGAGAAGCGGGCGCCGGGCGGTGTTAGGGAATCCAGCTGCGACGCATAGGATGCGAGGAGCACGCACAGGTCTGAACAGGAACAGCAGTCTGGGACAGAGTTAATGACAGAAAGCAGCTTTTCTCACACACGCCGATTTTCTGACCGTGTTAGCGACCCGGCTCGTTCATTCAAAGAAATAACCTATATGCGATCGCTATGCAACATGCATTGCAGTGACGCATCTTCAGCGGGATTTGATTTGGACGGTACTCCAAAAACGACGTACTCCTTAAGGCAATAAAAAACGGCGAACAATGTTTCGCAAGCACTGGCACGAACAAACAACAGTGTTTAACGTGTAATAAGCGCAGTTTAGAACTTGCCGATCCAAGAAGCATCCAAACCTCCAAAAGGAGAATGAATTCAAGTGTAGATAATTTGAGGCTAAAAATACCTTTGCTTGTGCAATTTCTTGTCCGTCATGTTAGTGACATCTTATCACTGGGAAGTAAATTATAAGCGTGGCTTCCATTATCTTGCCTTTAAGTAAAGACCTGGTACAAGAATTAAGCTGTGTTTGCAAAAAAGAAAAAGAAAAACCCATGTCCGAAGGCAAGAGAAGCCTTGTTATGGAAACAAAACAACACTCTCTGCACGGGGGTCAGTCAGTGCATCTTTGTTTATTACCCTTGTCCCACTTCTGTTTGCTTTTGCAGGAAAAGAAGTCCATATTTCCCAAACAAAAGGAGGCCTACGATTATTTCTTCTCAGGCTACACAAATGCAGGCATTGTTGAATTTACTTGCCCTTTATGAGTCTTTGAAAGACAAAACAAATAATATGAGACAAAACAGCTCGTGTTACAAAACTGAGCTTTTATCAGGAAAGCAATTTATTTGTCCATGTTAAAAAATAAAATTAAAAAAAACTTATCGACCAGCTCATTTGAGTTTACAGTTAAACTGGATTAACAAATCAATATATATACTTGTAGTATATTCTATGAGTAATATACTTCTAAAAACAAATACATATAGAGACCTTTCTTGGTTCCCCCTTAAGAGAATAAGAATAAGCTCAGCAATATCTAACGTAATGGTAGATAATGTGCTCTCATTAACGGTAAATAACGGTCAATAAAAGTTCTACGTCTACTGTACCATGTAAGAACCATTTTTTCCAGAAAATTTACAAAGCAATTACAAACTTATCGCAGATATTACATGTTACATTATAATTGCAAGATACTCGGAATCATTTTCTATAAAACAGCTACTGGTGTCCTTTATAAGGTCTTTTTCTGAAAGGCAGTGGAAATTATAGTTCTTCACAGCTTGTTCAGATTTTCAGAACACAGAATCTGGCTTTCATTACATCCCCTGAAAGAGACGCAACGAGAGATCTACCAGTCCCCGTACAAGGAAGTTTAAAGCACCAGCTCTGAAATCTAGAAAGCACCAGGACGGCCAATTTTAGATGACCGCTGGCGTGAAACATTCTACAAATGCAGCACGCTGTGTTCCGTTAGGCAGACCGCTGCCTCACCAGCCGCCAACAACCATATGAGCAGAACTAGTCATTGCCCCACTGGAAAGCCTTATTTTCAGAGCAACTGTCTGTCTGTCACGATCCAGTCATTTCAAGGACATGCGAGAGCGGGCAAATAAAGCAGGAAATAGACCTCCCACTCCCCGAAAAATAGCCAAACAACATGAAAATTATGCTAAATACCTTTGTGCTAAATGCCTTTGTGCTTATTCAGAGAATGAGTAATACTTGGAATGATTTCACTCTCACCGACAGTGAGTAAAATAAAGCAAAATACCAGAATAATGTTACCTTGTTTAAAAAAATGCACGGTTAGTTGCGGTTTTATTGTTTTCAAGGCAGAGTTAGACATCGGACTGAAATGTTTGTGAATAACTAAAGCGGTGCAGAGGGGGATATGGGCCCGGGGGTTACTCAGCGGCTTGTAAATAGAAGCACGCAGCCTTAAAAGGTTATGTGCTGTGAAACGGAGCATAATCACCGCTGTTCCACCTGCACTATCCTGAGCTCTCTGTTGGGCTCGTCCATATCAACCTCAGGAAAGGTAAGAATGGCCTTGATGTCCATCACAAGCGGTCAGTTAAACATTGCCTTGCTCATAGTGCCGAGGGCGACATCCCCACGGGGAGCGTTCGGTTTGCTTGAGCTACAAGCAGACACAAGCTTGCGTTCCATAAGGCCAAACATTTAAGCTTTTGTTCACCTACATCTTTATTTCAGAGTACAGATGTTAGGATGAATTTTTTATTTATTTTTTTGCTATGAATGAAGCCTCAGCAATATAATAGTGAAAAAATGTATAGATGTAGGTATAGATGTTTTTATACGAGAAAGTACTACTCCAATTCAGTAAGACTAAAGCAATCACTTTGACGCAAACATACAGGCAATTATTTCCCTTGCGGTTTTAATTTACTTGCTTCAAACAGCAGCGACGCAAATGACAGGCGGCCAGTTCTGAAAGTTCGGCGGGGTAAATCTGCGTTGGATTTAAACACCTCGTATCCAGAGCCGGTCACTCGGCGGAACGTGGTGGATTCAGCCTACAGGAGTGTCCAGCGCACACTGGCCTCTTCAAGCTCGAGCAAATCTGAACAATTTGGAGATAGCGATCTCTGGGAATTATACCTAGCCGCCAGATGATTCCCCTTCCTGAAACCCGGTATCGTTATTGTCTCCGGGACATAGAACTCCCGCTTCCACTTGATTGACTCCATGGCAGGTTAGCGTTATGTTTTATAAGAGCTATCGGGGCTAATGCTCTTTTGTACTGTAACGTTATATCTGGTCTTCAGTACCGATGAGTAACCCGAGAGAAGGCCACAGTTCATTTGCTGGAAACAAGCACTTCAATGTCAGCATCCTTTTACTTTGCGCTCTTAGTCTGCCCTTTGTTAACAAAGTAGCTCTATAGTGATACGCGGCAATGTACGGACAGGGAACCAAAGAGCCATTGTTTTCTCTTAAGAGAGATGTGTGCTATACAAGCATGAGATACAAGGGCCGAGGGGAGAGAGCCATGTAGCGACATTATTACCGAAACAAAAGGAGTTGAGCAAGTTTCTAGGACGTCAGACGGCCATGCCACCGCTCCACCACGAACGGTCTGTCAGGGATCATGGAACGCTAGGCGCTAGTACGGAGGCTCTTAGCTGAATTTTCGAAAAACGAGCTCACAACGCCAGACTTCTTCAAAATACTTTTTCATTACGGAAGGAATTTAAGGGATTAAGGTCTGCCCCAGAAGACGTTGGACCAGATCTGGGGCGAGCAAAGTTATTACGCCGTCCTCTCCTCCAGCCTTGTCCCTCTAAAATAGCAAAAGTCAGGTCTGACAATAAGAAAGGAAAAAAACTGTTAATGGATATTACTTTACACTCCGGTTCCAGCCCAGTGCAGCCTGTCTAGTCGTAGTTTATCTGCACTTTGCCGACTGACATCAATGTTTTCTATAGAGCTTTCCCGAGCATTGTGCCCGTTTCACCCCTTCTTCTGTGCACCTCGAAACCGAAACCCGGCACAGATTAAATCTATCCATCTACTACATTAATTCCCAATTTTGGACACTTTATATTATCAATAAAAGGGAGGGAGTTCATACCACTCCCAATGTCACAGGCCGAAGAGAACGCGTGAGCCAAAATGCCACAAACAGGAGCTAGACCTCCGGCGTATGCTTCAGAGACATAGGAAGCTCGGGGTCCGAGCTTCCCTCCTTGTAAATCACTGGACCGTGAACACCGCCGCAAACATGAAAGGTTCCCCGAGAGCGACAGACGTTTTCCCCATCAGTGACCGAACGCTCCTTCCGCCTCATCTGATGTTCCAACCTAAAAAAGAAGCTCGCCCATCCTTAGAGGGGCGAGGGTCCCCAGTGAGACCACGTTTAAAAAATAAAAAAAAATAAACATAAAATCCCCACAGCCCTGAGTGGTGGCGAGGCAGGGATGTGAAGCTCATCATTTCCGCGAGAACGACGGAGCTCGGAGGCGAGGGGCGGGCAAGGGCCGGGCCGTTTCTGGCGAGGCGCGCCCGGGAGGAAACCCGACTCAGAGCCTGGGGTCATCTTCTCCCGGCGCATCCATCTCCTTCCCGTTTGTCCCGCAGCTGTCACACCACCTCTTAAGTTTTTGTGCAAACAACGGGCCGCTGGCCGCCCCAACATGATATTCCATTACCGCCCATTGTCCGGGTCTATGGTTACCGTTTTGTTAAGGGGGATGTAAAGTGACTATCCATTTCCTGCTCCCCCTCCGGGGGGGGGGGGGGGGGGGGGGGGGTGTACCTATGGCGGTATCAGCGCTCTTCTGAGAGGACGTATACCTTGTTGCGCTTTGTGAAACCAAATCAGATACACCAGAGGGCAAATCCCATCAGCGCGTCTGCAGAAGCACAGGAACATAACGTGAACGGCGCACAGCGCGATCACGTCCGCAGAGATCCCCTGCGCCCCCTTCCACGGCGGACAAACGCGCGGTCCGTCGAGGAAACGCGCGAACTATACGGAGACCCTGCTGCCCTTTCGTCAGGCCGGCTCAGAATTATGGGAGACGAATCGGCGCTGATGTCGACGGGGCTGGAATTACAGCTCAAATCAAATAGCGGCATCGAGCTGAAAACGCACCCATAGATGTTTAAACAAAAGGCCCAGAGGATTTAAGTTCACAGGGCGGCAAGACCCTGGCCAAAACCCCGCAACTATTCTCAAGCATTTGTTTTCGCATCCCATACAAGGAGCTAAGCAGGCAGGTAGAGAGCCTTAGACATTTAAACTAAATATGGCTTGCCTGACACGAGCAGATGTATCCAGCCGCTAGAAACGTATGGCCATGCCTCCCGTGTTCTCATTTCACCTGGTGAGCAGGAAGCCGCTCTCCAACTAGATTTAGGAGGCTAACGAGCCAGCCTGCACTGTGCATTGCATCACAAACGGAGGGCTAGAATTGACTTCGTCCCAAGACAAAATGCATATACGCGACTGGTTGATTGGTTTCCTTTTGCTTTATAAATGAACAGAACGCGAGTGCATCGATTTAAAACTACTGTGCATGGCTTGTTTGAAAAGCAGCAGTCTCAATATTTATGGCATGAAGGATTGAACTGCCACCATAAAATAGAGGGTACCCGAATACAAATCTCATAGGTTAGAACATATAGCCATTACATAGTGTATACTCTTAACCACAAATAGGGGTGTAACAGAGGTGAACTGGTCATCAGCTAAGCCATTCTTCCAATAAATTGACTGAACTTAACACATAGCCAGTAATGTTCTGTTTTTGCACACAAACCCAGGCCATTTGAAGCATTTTACAGAAATGGCTACACTTAAGGGGAAACTACACTATTAGCGAATTCAACTCCTTGGCTGACACAAGCTTGTCCTGGATTTCACCAATCTCAGTATTCACATGGCCCGAGGGCACGATATTTGACACCACAGACGGGAAAAAGGTAATTATAGCGAAGCTGAAAAATGTTACGTAAGCACATTAAGTCCCCGTAGTTATGAAAGACAAAAAAAACATACAATGTTCCAATCTGATTTGATTCCATTTTCCGTAAACAAGATAAAATAAAAATAAAAAGAGCAATATGTTGCACAAAACTATTTATCAACAGATGCATCTTTTTTCTCTCGCAAAGAACAATGGCCACCGATTGCACTTTTGGAATCTGGGTGTCTTAAAGTCAGCAGAGATCGAGACAGAACCAGCTCTACTTTGTCGGGGCTGGTTTAACAGCTAAAGCAATCTCCAGCAGGGAAAGCTGAACCAGATGGGAGGCCGGCGGATCAGTTTTCCAAAAGGAAATAATTTTGTTGTTCACCTGAGGGCATGTGCGATGAAATTTTCAGGGCTCGCATCAAAAAACCACAAATATTAACCTTAATCAGTCTCATATTTTAAAAGCCATGAAGAATGTGTTGGGGTTATTAGGTAGAGGAGTCTGTTATTGAAGAAGGCATCCCCCCGATATGTCTGGAATTGGGGGTTGCCATTAAGACCCAAGCGATTTCTCATTGGTTTGCGAGCCGTCTGATGATACGCACTGCTTTACAAAGGGCAGGGACAATATGGAAAACAGTGCAGTGTTGTCTTGAAGCATTTGTATTCAGATACATCAAAACAGATAGTTATTTCAAAAAAGTGAATTCTTGAACATAAATGGGTCAGGTATCGCACCTTGTATATCACATTTACAATCAGATTTAACAGCTTAAGCACACAAAACTGATTATTTCCATATGGTAACTGAGTTTTTAAAAACAAACACGGAAGTCATAAGTGTTTCTGGACTTCAGTCATAAATCCTTTGATAAAAAGTGTGCCTTGGTCAAAATCTCAGTTCGGTCAAACTCAGTTCGCAGTAGCATTCGAATGGAATTCTATCCTCCTGCGTTGCGGTTAGGAGTGAACTCAAGAGCCGCTTTTCTCATTAATCTCATTAGTTCTCGTTAACATCAGCTTAATAAAAGGAGAAACACAGACAGAGTGACATAAAAATGAACACCAACTTGAATTTGAAGCAAACTGGGGAAGGTTAAAATTTCTTCACAGTGAATATGGCATCAGTTAGGGGTCACAGATTGGTGCTTTAATGGCAATGACCACATAACATTTCCCCCCCCCTTTTCCATCTCAGGCTATTAGGTAGAGTATGGAACTCTACACTGGGGCCTATACCACAAATAACTCACGAAACCTCACACAGAGAAGCCTGACCTTTTACATTCGTTTCGGTGAGAAAAGGTAGTTCATGGCCAGGACTCTTTGAGGTGTGTTGGTCTGTTTCCAGAGAGAGGAATGGTATGCACAGTTATAAGAACATATAAGGCAAGGAAGGCGCAACATAAGTATAATTTGCGACAGGTCCTCGTGATTCATTCTGCAGTTTGGCTGTGCGCACCCAAAAGTTTTCACCTGTAAAATGTTCTCCCCATTTGAAACGCATCTGACGCACAAACAGTAACCTAAGCATCTTAAAGCTCTTCAGACACAAAACCCCATTCCTTCAGTGTCAGTCAGTCACTTTGTTCTGCGACTAAAACACTCTGCTGAAAGGCGGGAGACAGAGAGAAAGTCTGAGCGATGAATCGTCTATTGTTCCATTCCAATTACAACCCTCCAAGCTTTCCGGCAGTATGTACGAAAGAGAAATGTTTCAAATCAGAAAACATGTATGAAACTAAGCCGCGTTAATGTTTGGCAGATGATTAATGCGAGCCGTCAATATTGCTTTCCACCAGGTGGTCATTTTTTGAAAAGCAACCATCTCTCATTCCCTGGGGAAAGTAAAAATGATTTAAATAAAAAAATAAAAAATAAAAAGGCACTGGCGAAATTACAATAAAGCATACACTTGCTACAGTATCCACTTGCTGAGTGATCTGGCGGAAGGGTGCAACTGATATTTTCGCTTTCACACGTCTTTCAACGGTGGGGCAATAATAGAACCTTTTCAGTAATGTTACATTACATAATGTGCCCATTTTTACACAAGAAACGCAAAATACGAGCTACGTGTCGTTTGGTGCCAAAACGTACAACTCCCGGCTGCGGCCAGAACGCTCCAGGATGCCTTATAAGTCCACGGCGCCTGTTCTTGCAACTCTCTGCATGTTTTTTTTTTTAAGAGCAGCTTTAAAAAAAAAAAAAAGTCAAAAGTGTTCAATCCATTTTTAAAAACACATTCTTCCGAGTACGCTGCAAAAAAAAGAAACTGACCCAGAGTCGAGAGGACTGGTTTACATTACAAAGACGGAGAGTTTCAGAAGGCAAACTTACCTTGGCAAAAAACACGGATAGATGCGTCTCGCTGCCAAGTATCCAAATAGGGAACTTTGGAGATTTTAGAAATGCTCCGACCTGGAAAAGACACAGAGAATGTAGCTGGGTTTCATACCAGTGGGCCAGAAATAAAACATGAAAAACGTGAGGAAAACATGGGGGGGGGGGAAAGAAATAAGTTGCTAATTAAACTCTGGCGACCATTCAAAAAAACAAATTTGGAACAATCAATAAGGTACACAGATGATTCATGAGAAAGAAATAGCTTTTTTTGTTTTGTGTTTTAATGCTATTTATAGGCTTTTATTTACTCAAGGGTGAGGGTGAAGTAACTTTGCTTTTCCTCTTTGAGGAGAATTATTACTTAGGTCATTGGTTGACAAAATCTGATGTCATGCTGAGTAGATTTTGCAGATAGCAACATATGTTCATTGAGTTATTAATACCATTTTATGGGGAACAAGCAGATAAGACCAAATTATTAAACTTTTGACATTAGTTATTTATTCCACTGACAACAAAAACAACCAACATGTTGTGTTATCAGTTAGTTACTGCCCAAAGAATGATTTTAAAAATAAATAAAAAAAATAAAACATTTTATGCATTATGTCCTTATTTTAAACATGCTACTTTATATTTGCAAAATAAATAGAATCTCATCATTTTGTATGCATCGGTAAAACTGGCTGACATTGCTCACTGGTTTCACAATTTTGGATGAACAACTTCACAAATACCCAAAACTTTAATTATTCAAAGGTGGACTTAAGAGTAGACTTAAGCAGAAAGATCACAATTTAGTCTCAGGCTCAGCTAATTGTCTCAGGATCAGCTAATAGTTCTCCAAGCAACCCAAACGCCATCACTTGAATCTCCTATTTTCGGACTTGCACTCGGTGCAAGAGCATAGTCATAACGGACGACGGTCGTCTTAAGTTCTGTATATTCTTTTTTTTGTGTGTATATTCCAGTTACTCAAAACACACAAATGAAACGACCTTACCCCTAGGGGCATAATCAAATCAAACAGCGAGACGTGCTATCAAAATGTAGCCCCACCATTCTAAGGCTAGGCTACACACCAAAATCTGACAAAAATAAACATGTCAGTGACCTGGAGGGCAAAGAAATATTACATTGTAACAATGTATTCACCTACATTGTATGACCAGTACATTTTATTTCCCAAAGTTATAGCAACCTTCTACAAGCAGTAGTTTACGAAAACGAATGTGTAATTTTGGTCTCGTTCCTTCGAGGTCTGGGGTTCTGGAAGGTAGCAAAAACAACATGCTGTAAGGGGCCGTCCAAGAAATTGAAACGATGCAGGTCATTAAACTTCAGACAGTTCCTCCTTAGGATGGAAGCGGTCTCTGCTGGCTGAGCCTTCCATCTTTCCTCCTCTTCAAACATTGTGAGAACCTCTCGCAGGGTTGCTACGGCTCGTTTGGCGTTTAACACGCCACTCTACATATCGCCAACAATTTTTCACATGCCGCTGTTCGTGGAGGCCTTCACGTGTGGCTGCAATTCCACGGATCTTGAAAATATCATGTTTTCTATTTTTGTAAGGGTGTCTGAGCTGTTGAAGGTCTACTTCTAACTGTTTAATGGTTTGAAGACACCAAGATGTGCATATGATGGGCATTCAGTGCCTTTCACTGTTTTTGGGTTTGAGTCAATCTCAATGTTGATACACGGAGAAAAACATAAGAATATTAAAGAAAAACTATGTTATTGGCCTGACGGTGGACAAATACAAAAACTATGTTATTGGCCTGGCGGTGGACAAACAATCTTTCACACAGCAAAGGAACCTGGGGAAATAGCATTACCCCAAACACCAAAAAAAAAAGGCCTCCAACTGGTGTAAATGCAATGATCTGTCCTCAACCGCCAGTTTAAATATTTAAAGCACAGGCTATTTTTGTTACAGTTACAGAACATCCCTAAAAGTGGTGTATACGGCGTGTGCCCTTTCCTCTTCATGGCTGTGGTATTATAATTTTTAAAAAAATAATCTATTTAAATACAGTTATACATCATTTTAATATTTCCTTAATTGGCCAGATGCCCTTTCTCAGAGTGGCTTAAAAAACCCTGTCAAGGCAATGCACATGAAAAGCATATAAGAGAACAAGAGCAAAGGCACACAGCAACACTGACACAGTGAGCACCGGCCTGAAAACCAGGGGCAATGGTGAGCCTGCAACAGTAATGGTTTAATCATTAAAAGAAATCACAATAGCAATTAAAATAAACCCGCAACAAGCAATACGAGACCGTTTTGGCAGCCCAGACCGCCATATGACAACTACTTGCCTTGCAGTAGCGTAGAGACTCCATCAAGGTTAGGAAGCCCACGGATGCCTGGTCATGGATACCGTGCAACTCTGAAAAACGAGATTATGCTTCCCATTACTGCAACGTACGATCATTGCTCCTTTATTGACTTGAATTGTAATTTAAAGTACCCTCATTCTGCAGCTATAAACCCTAGTTTTACGTTAATATTTAAACCAGCAGTAGCCTAGCCGGGACCTCACAAGAACATAAATAATTTTTCTGCATCAAATTACAGAACACTCATATTTCATTATATAGGGCCTAATTCCTTTTTTGATATAATATTCCATTTTTATACATCCCTTTCTTTATATCAAACTCCAACGACTTTTGCACGTTGCATTCTCAGTCATGTTCCTTTGTCAAATTTTTATGGTACTGTATTTTGAGGTTCTTTTAAGTGGGAAGGTGTGACCTGTATTGACCTGGCAGGCATCTCAGAGGTTCCACTGTATTTGGAGTTGCATACTAACCACAGTGTAGTACAAGATGTGCCCTTTCTAGCCGTCTTCACGTTCATCTACACACAGCAGATGCTACTATCCAGTAGCAGCCAGGTGATTTACAAGTGATGACAGGCCGAGCCTAGCTCACTAAATGAGCGGGCTCAAAATTATCTTAGACAAACACACAGTTCCAAGCAATTCGCGTGGCTGTTCCATGCCTGTGTAAGGCCAGCACTGGAAGGCTGAGCCTTATTACATCCTTCTTTATGGCTAGTTCATTCTGAATCAGGGAGATTAAGTCAAATACTTCAGCAGATCCAGTGCTGTTAGAAGGCCAGAGACAAGAGTCATGGGTACTGGCAAGACAAATCTTAAAACTTACCCAACCCCATATCACTAAATATGTAAAGTGAGTCAACAAAGGATTCTGCACTACTTTAGATACCGGAAATCAAAAGAATGAGTCAAAACTACATCACACTTTTTATATTTCAATACATCATTCGGTCTCTGGCAGGCTCGACAAAGCAACATGGTGCACGGGGGTTATGGCAAGCTTGTGGACCGACCGTATAATTTCAAGCAGTTTGTAAAACTTTACTTATTACAACGGTCTATAAATTTGTAAATCTCTGAGAATGCCAGTACATTTGGACAGGGGTGACGGAAGTATAGGCTTGTGTGTTAATGAGAGCGCACTGGCAACGGCACGCACTGGCAATTAGATTTTGGTCTCCTCCTGCGTATTTTTAATGTCCTGCCCAGCTTTGTAACATGTCAAGCACTTTTTTTTGTGGTCATTGTGCGTTCACACAAAGTTTTTCATTCAGAGGCTGTCACCAAGCCTGCAGCTCCGATAATATGGCTGGCAAGTCGACATGACCACAATTTAAAAAGGCAAGTGCGTGCCAGCATAGTATTTAGTAGTAGTTAATACATAGTAGTTAAGTTTGTCTGTTTTTGTCCTTAAAATAATTTATTTTTAAAAAGCTGACTAAGTTTATTGGCAGGACAAAGCTGTGTGGTTGCCAGTCCTTGTTTCTTGTCACAGTCAAGTGACAATGTCAACATATACATCTTAACACTGCCACCATGTGGCAAAATGCAGAACTGACCATTTAGGATGATTCTCAACATCCAACTCTACACCCAATAATATGGCTTCAGTGTATGTAAACACATCAGCACAATTTCGGGAAAACTTTGAAAGAACTATACATATTTTAGACAGATGAATTTCCCTCCCTGAATCATACTGGCAGAAAGCTCAAGCACTTACTCATTCCAGAACATTCTCTGTCACCATCCCACACGTTGGACACTGCGTGACCCGTCATCAACAGGTTGATCAGACTCTGACTGTAAGCAGAAAATAACAGTCGTAATACATAGCAAATACATCGCTGTATACATGAGTGTGCCTTATGTATATGGGAGTATGTCACACCTTCAATCTGTGGGATAGATTACTTCTTATGCCCACTAAATAATAGGTGATGTAAATCTATAGGAAAAAGAACCATCTAAAATCTTAAGTGATACTGGTATCCATCACCTTTTAATTTGATCAAACATTTGTCTGTTACACACACGTACGCGCACACACGCATACACAAATGGCCTACCTTCCATGACCGTAGACTGGGTCAATCAGGGGTTCAGCAGTGTCTTCAATTTCATTCTTTATATTTTCAATACCCTGCAGTAAAGAAATTTTGAGAATATATATAACGGTATCTGAAGGCTATGGCCAGTCAATACTGGACATCCCTAGAATGAATGAACATGAATCACTGTCACAACCGCGTGAATGTTATCTTTTCTCCTTTGAAACGATTTATTGAGCAGTGATTAAAAAAAAATACAAAAGCCATTTACAGCAAAGAAAATTGGACAGTACTTTTAATATGTAGTCCCCCCATTTCAGGGCACCACAATGTTTGGGACAAATGACTTCACATATGTTGCCGATTACTCAGGTGTGTTCAATTGCTTCCTTAGTGCAGGTATAAGAGAGCTTTCAGTATTTAGTCTTGATTGTAGGCTTTTGATTGCCTTTGGAGTCTGTTACTGGCGTTTGTCAACATGAGGACCAGAGTTGTGCCGATGAAAGTCAAGGAAGCCATTATGAGGCTGACAAATAAGAAAAAAGAAAAAAAAAACAGTCAGAGACATAGGCCAAACCTTAGACTTACCCAAATCAGCTGTTTGTCACATCATTAAGAAGAAAGAGAGCACTGGTGAGCTCAGTAATCGCAAAGGGCCCGGTAGGCCAAGGAAGACCTCTACAGTTGATGACCGAAGAATTCTCACCGTAATAAAGAAACACCCCCAATCGCCCGTTCCACTGACCAGAATACACTCTTCAGGAGGCAGGTGTGGATGTGTCAGTGACTACTGCACTGAAGACTTCAAGAACAGAACTACAGATGCTACACTGCAAGATGCAAACCGCTAGTTAGCCGCCAGGTTAGTTTGCTAAGAAGCACTTAAAAGAGCCTGCACAGCTCTGGAAACATGTCTTATGGACAGATGAGACCAAGATTTACTTGTATCAGGACGGTGGCAGAATGTGGAGGCCAAAAAGGAACTACCCAAAATCCAAAGCGTACCAGCCTCCTCTGTGAAACCGTTTACGAATGCATGGCCGCCATAGGTACTGGCTCGCTCGTCTTCATTGATGATGCAACTGCTGATAGCAGCAGCAGAATTAATTCTGAAGTGTACAGAATCATCTTATCAGTTCAAATTAAAGCAAACTCACTGGACGGATCTTCATCCTACAGAAAGACAATGATCCCAAACATACTGCTAAAGATGGCTGCAGTACAGTACTAAATGTGACTAATTTCATTGTCCCAAACATCATGGTGCCCTGAAATGGGGGGGGGGGGGGGGGGGGGGGGCTATGTATAAAAAGTGCTGTAATTACTACATGGTGAAACCAAAATGTATAGATACCCTTCAATAAAAGCTGAGAATGTGCACTTTAACCACATATGAATGGTTACAAATCTAAAATTGTGGAGTACAGAGTGAAATCAAGAAAAAGTATGTCCCAAGTATTACAGAGGGCACTGTAGGTATTATACATTGCATCACTAAAGCATGAAAACACTGAATCGTGCACGCGCGCACACACACACACACACAAAATTAAGCAGAGCCTTAGAGATGCCTCCTGCTTCTTGGACCGTGACAGGCGAACAAAAACAAAAAAACCGACGCACATGCACATATACGCATATGGTCAGAATCGCACACACACAATTTAAATCAGGCCTGGTGCTGTTCCTTTTGAAGGGGCCTAACAGAGACATTGGCCAGATGCTGCCCTCCACCCACCTTAGTCAATATGACAGAGTAAAGGAAAAGTAGAACTCCGAACTGATTCCTCCAAGTGTCGTACAAGGTCAGCACTGCCTCCTTCAGCTCCTCAGACGTCTTCAGTGTCCTCTTGCTGTAGAAACAAAAAACATGCACCTTAACTCCCCAAGCAAGGCACATCCACCTGTGGGGTAGACTGCACAGCCAGGGTTGTGACAGCCACTTTGTGACAATTCAGGGCTAATTCACAATTCAGTTCCTTCAAATATCGGTTTGGTACTGCTAAGCTTGCACAGAAACCATGTTGTGTACAAGAAGAAAATATGTTCCGAGGCAGGGGTCACGTTGGTTACAGAGACTACAGACCAGTCACAGCGTTGGATCATTGGGATAGTAGACTCTTGACCGATATGCCTTGAATGTGCAGCATCATCGACATAGTAACATGCAAGGCAACGACAAACTGGAGCCAACAGTTCAAGTACAAAGACACCTCACATTAGTTCATATGTAGGGCCACCAGTTTGTCTAGTCTTGTTTTCTTGCATGTTACTTCAGGCCTCCGCCAGCTAGAGATCACGATAGCCGCTTCGCCAAGTCACTTCTCAAACATTTATCCCATTTGCACCACCTCAATAATCTAAGTTGATAAAGTAATTGCCACTAATTAAGCACAGACGATGATTGACAGCAATGTTTACAAGCGACATTAACGCGTTAAATTCAGTTTGATTACTTATTAGCATGGACATGCTGCAGTACTTTTAAATGTTGTACAGGGGCATGTTATGGTTTGTTAAAAGCAGTGTGAAATGGCCACGTTAAAAATGAGAGCCGTTATACAAAAATATATAAATACTTAACTTGCACAAAAATGTTCAATTAAAAAAAACATTTATTCATGATTCAACTAATTAACTAATAAATATTGGTCTTCAAGCAAGACCTTAAGTAGAATCTGGTGCCTTAGTGCTGGGCTAAAACCAAAACCTGCACCCACACCGGCCCTTTTTGAATAAAATTGGACACCTCTGCTTTATATGGATGGATTTTTCTTTTTACTGCAGTGATACTCAATCCTAGTCCTGGAGAGCCACAAACTGCTGGTTTTTGTTTATTTCCGTAAGAGCAAACGATTCAGGCCCAAGAAACCAGGGGGGTATACTACGAAGCAGGATTACTGAGTTAGCCGGATAACTGCACTAAGTAAAACCTGGAACCCTCCCAAATCTGGAACATGGACTGAAGTAAAAAGAGCTGTTGCGGGTCTTATTCAGTGCAGTTATCCAGCTAAACCAGTAATCCTGCTTCGTAGTATACGCCCCAGGTGCGCAACTTAAGCGCTGAGTAACAACGAAGGCCAGCAGACCCTGCAGCTCTCCAGTACCAGGGGGTATACTCCGTAGCAGGGTTACTTAGCTAGCTGGATAACTGCACTGACTAAAACCGGGAACAGCACTTTTTACTTCAGTCAGTGTTCACTTTCCTTCTTGACTCTCCCCATATTAGATCAACTAATTGTTTTTAAAAATGTCTCAATTAGTAACTCAATTGCACAATTAGTCTCTTGATGTGCCATTGGAGTGCCTATGAGGACCCCTGGAGGATAACTATTGAAAAACATGTTTAAATCCCTGCAGGTTACATGGTGGAGACACAAACTAGTGGCCCTATTCATATGATATCTCACCACTTTTTAAGAATGAGGCTAAACTAATCAAACATAGTAAACTTGTATTCAATACAGGACATGTCATTGCTTTTCATTTACCCATATTTTTACTGTTAAAGAACATTTATCAATGTCTTAGCTGACTCACTCTGTTAACTCGGCAAATAATTCGTATAACCATAGTAGGCTACTTGGCTAAACTATATCATTAATTTACCTAGCTAGCTAGTTGGTACATGGTGACATTAGATAGTAGTTTATGTTTTAACGTGTCCAGGGACGATGGATGAAACACAATGTAATATGGTATGGTATGACTCTTGGTTTTTGATGTTGGAAATTTGGTAGAAGACTTGACAAACTGACTGAGTTGCCAGATATCAATAGCTTGCCATACAGAAAATATAACTCACAAGTCAATCACATGCTCATTTGCCTGATTGACAGCTTCAGGTCCCACTCCGAAGGTGGAGGTGATGATGTCCCTATCACTGGAATTGACCAGTATTGGCTTTGCACAGCTGATGCACTCTGATCCGACCGATGATTTGTTTTGCATTCGGTGTCATCAGTGTCAGAGTCGGTGTCGTTTTCCATGTAGCTCACAATGCAAGGCTAGCTAGCTAACTAAATGCTAGTCTGAATCAATTTAGTGGCCTGTCTATCAAAAGAGAACTTGTGAATATCCATTACAGAAGGAACATGCCCCCTTCACCTGTTCAGAAATAATTTAATTTAATTTATTATTTTATTTTCCTGTTTATAAACTTATTAAAGTTAACTATGCATCTTTTTCTTCTGGCATAATGAACATTTAAAAAGTGACTGCGCATGGTCTTTTAACCAATTGCCTACTGCAGGTGAAAGTCATTAATGGCCATGACATATTTTACCGTGCAGAATGAAAACATCTCAATTGGTGCAAACACATCCTCATTTAGGGGACTTAAACAGGATACTATTTTTTTTGTAACATTAAATTTGTATTTACACAACTGTATTTCATAGATGAGCAGCTGAATGCTAAGACATTTTCTCACAGGTGTAACATTAGTGTTCCACCTGAGTGTCAAACACAGGCCGACTGCCCAGGGCTCTAAGGTCTGCCCCACCACATGCCCCAACACAGGAATTTAGAGAACATTACAGCATTAATCAAGCAATTATCTGTTACAGCATAAATATAATAACCAGGCCATTAAAATATGCAATACATGGTGCATCACTTGAAAACCAACGCACTTATAATATGATATTAGAAGATTGAGAATGGAACTTACTGCACGATGGAGTGAAATCGCTCAAAGCCGACCTCCTCTGCAGCCAGTGGAGCTAAGCACAAAAACATAGTCCTCAGCAACATGCCCGCAATACAGCACAAGAGCAACAGCAAAATCACAAGGCACGTAGAGAAGCAAAACGGCCAAAATTGGTTTCAAATGGCCAGAACATTCATTTTAAGTAGGCTATTCATAATCACCACCATTTCACGAGAACTCATTATCACACTGCATTTCTACACAGTTCACACCAGCACTCAGTGAGTCTAGCTCATGAGGACAAACTCAAGCCACTTGGTGAACTATTTAGAAAATCAATTACTTTTCCTGGAAATGTAATGAATTGCTACGGAACACTGAATATTTTATGTATCATCACAGAGCAAGTTTGTACCAAATGAAGTAGAGTGCAAGAAAAACCATACACAGAGAGAGATCTTACATGGCTGGTGGTCTTCACTTGACCGGCTGGGCTCTGGGTGACTGTCGGGGATGTCCGAGTTTACGTGTGAGATTTTACTCTTAGACCAAGTGGCCAAGCAGTAAGACTCAGATTTGTTGAAACAGGCAGTTTCTAGAATTTCAGTCAGAGTATAGCAGAGTGCAGCTTTCTGCTCTTCATCTGTTTTGGAAGACAAAGAGTGCACCTCAACCTTCAAATGAGCCACTGATGAAACCTCAGCTTTACTCCAAATCATTTAAAGACAAAACAATTAAAAAATCTGACAAATATGCAGAGAAATTAATCTTAAATTTTAGCGTCAAGAACGTTTAAACCCAGGGCTGGCTTCCACAACTTAACTCTGGGGAGGCCTGAGAGCATTTTGGGTGTTGTTAGGGTGATGCCTTTACAGAAGCATTACATAATTCAACAACGGTTCTATAAAGAGATACCACACTCAATTGTAATAGATACATGATAAAATGATAGTGAATTCATTTTTGGATTTATTTCCTCTGAAAAAAAAACCCCCACAAAAAAAATATACTTGTATAAACTGAGGTTTTGTTAAACTCAGTCAGAACTGTGCAAAAGAATTGTCTTTAAACTGGTAAAATGCTTTCATTTAGTTTGTGTAAAACTCACCTGAAATATCCCGCCAGTTGGATCTCTCGCAATTAAACAAGATATTCTTCATTAGGAAGGCCTGGAAAACATAAACTTCTTACAATTTAGCGCTATGGGAACTTGTTAATTGCCCTCTATACTGGCACCTTCTTAATGCTGAAAATAGCTGTGAGGAATAACTTTTTCACATTACATTATTTGCTTACTTTTGAGAGAATTATCCCCTGTGACTTCTGGAGGCTTACAAATAAACACTAGGACATTTTGTAATCCACCCATACAGCTCACTTTTACACAGAAGCAACTGAGGTAAGTGACGTTACTTTGGTCCGGGCACATCGCAAACACTGATGGACCACACCACATGCTACCCACAACATGATGTACGCAATTCTCATCATTCATGTAAAAAAAACATTCTTCCTTTGTCCTCTTTCTTTTGTAATACAAAGGCCATTTAAGCCACAGAAAAGTCAGGGCCCACATTTATGCAGCATCTGAGTAGGAGTGCTGATCTAAATATCAGGGTTCCCCTGTTAATATCCTAAACTTATACATTATGAGCCAAAAGGGAACATTGATCCTAGATCACCACTACTGCACTGAGACGCTTTATAGATACCATATAATACCGTATTACAGACAACATCGGATGTAGTGTAACAAAGCTATTAAAATATGCACACGTTTTAATTTCAAGAAAGATTTTAGCTAGAAGCAAAATTACATTAATAATACGATTCATTGTTAAATCACGTTTGTTCGTGTAGCCTTGTACCGACAATTTCCCCACATAACTTGTAAAGATTTATAACCGCATCGAATGTAACCAACCTGAACAGGTGCTATCACTGCGCAAGGGCCCCCTTCAAACTGCTCCAACGCTGTGCGCTCCGCCACACTGAATACAAACCCTTGAACGAGATTTCATGTCAGCTACGATGCCTAACGTTAGCTGCAAGCGTATTAAGCCCTGTAGTTTTGTAAGATTTTATGTCCGTTAAATCGTAAATTGCCAATGCATGCAAGTCGTAAATTGTTCATGTGTGCACGTAGCGAAATGAACCGAATTAAAGTACTAACGTTAATGTTACCTATGGTGTATCAGTTAGATCACATACAGTTGAAGTCGGAAGTTTACATACACTTAGGTTGAAGTCATTAAAACTCATTTTTAACCACTCCACAGACTTCATGTTAGCAAACTATAGTGTTGGCAAGTCAGTTAGGACATCTACTTTGTGCATGACACAAGTAATTTTTCCAACAATTGTTTACAGACAGATTATTTCACTTTTAATTCACTATATCACAATTCCAGTGGGTCAGAAGTTTACATACACTAAGTTGACTGTGAAAAAATTCCAGAAAATGATGTCATGGCTTTAGAAACTTCTGATAGGCTAATTGACATTATTTGAGTCAATTGGAGGTGTACTTGTGGATGTATTTTAAGGCGTACATTCAAACTCAGTGCCTCTTTGCTTGACATCATGGGAAAATCAAAAGAAATCAGCCAAGACCTCAGAAAAGAATTGTGGACCTCCACAAGTCTGGTTCATCCTTGGGAGCAATTTCCAAACGCCTGAAGATACCACATTCATCTGTACAAACAATAGTACGCAAGTATAAACACCATGGGCCCACGCAGCCGTCGTACCACTCAGGAAGGAGACGCGTTCTGTCTCCTAGAGATTAACGTGCTTTGGTGCAAAAAGTGCAAATCAATCCCAGAACAACAGCAAAGGAGCTTGTGAAGATACTGGAGGGAACAGGTACAAAAGTATCTATATTCACAGTAAAATCCTCTATCGACATAAACCGAAAGGCTGCTCAGCAAGGAAGAAGCCACTACTCCAAAACCGCCATAAAAAAGCCAGACTACAGTTTGCAACTGCACATGGGGACAAAGATCTTACTTTCTGGAGAAATGTCCTCTGGTCTGATGAAACAAGAATGTAACTGTTTGGCCATAATGACCATCGTTATGTTTGGAGGAAAAAGGGTGAGGCTTGCAAGCCGAAGAACACCATCCCAACCGTGAAGCACGGGAGTGGCAGCATCATGTTGTGGGGGTGCTTTGCTGCAGGAGGGACTGGTGCACTTCATAAAATAGATGGCATCATGAGGCAGGAAAATTATATGGATATTTTGAAGCAACATCTCAAGACATCAGCCAGAAAGTTAAAGCTTGGTCGCAAATGGCTCTTCCAAATGGACAACGACCCAAAGCATACTTCCAAAGTTATGGCAAAATGGCTTAAGGACAACAAAGTCAAGGTATTGGAGTGGCCATCACAAAGTCCTGACCTCAAGTCCTGACCTCAATCCAATCAAAGATTTGTGGGCAGAACTGAAAAAGCATGTGCGAGCAAGGAGGCCTACAAACTTGACTCAGTTACACCAGTTCTGTCAGGAGGAATGGGCCAAAATTTACTTATTGTGAGAAGCTTGTGGAAGGCTACCCGAAACGTTTGACCCAAGTTAAACAATTTAAAGGCAATGCTACCAAACACTAACCGAGTGTATGTAAACTTCTGACCCACTGGGAATGTGATGAAAGAAATAAAAGCTGAAACAAATCATTCTCTCTACTATAATTCTGACATTTCACATTCTTAAAATAAAGTCGTGATCCTAACTGACCTAAGACAGGGAATGTTTACTTGGATTAAATGTCAGGAATTGTGAAAAACTGAGGTTAAATGGATTTGGCTAAGGTGTATGTAAACTTTCGACTTCAACTGTAGCTAACGTAGGAATCTCTTAACAGTTCAAGAAGATGAAGTGATTGTTGATTGTGATTGAGACTCAGAAACTTTGCTCTGCTCACTAACTGTGACCTCAGTTGACTAGCTAATGTTAATATGACGTTACCTTGTGTCCATCTCCTGAAGAGCGCGTCTGTCATACCGCTGCTGGTTTGTCTTCCCCACACCAGGTCGACCACTTCTTTGTTGAGATCAGACATTTCTAATGTTTTCAATACGGATCTTGACACGGAGTAGCTCAAGGCGATTTAAAATGCAGCGCATGCACACCAAGAACCCAGCAAGGGTCCCCTCGCGAAGTAGCTAGCCGGCTAGCTAGTGCTAGCACCTTTCTTCAAGACTGGTCGTCAGCCCCCTTCCGCGTAATGGCAGGCTCGGTGGCATTTGCCACAGTGGTGACTCGTGCCAAAACAGTATCACCTAAAAGGCAAATCAAAAGATACTTTTGGAACATTGCTGAACGAACAGATATTTTTCTAAGTGGCTGGCTATCTAATACCATATGGAATCCTGCTTTCTTAGTTTTTCTCAGCTAAATCAGGTGAGCTAAACGCAATAGCTTCCTGGCTAGCTATTTACAGTGCCTGTGACATGGCAGTTTGACTCCTCTCCCTGATAACACACGATGACCAAAATGCTAACGTAGCTAAATTATAGCTTAACGTTACTATACTAGCTACTAGCTCGAAAGCTAGATGTCTGGGCCAGACTGGCCAACTGGAGCAGGCCGCCAAACTGACCTGCTCGTTAGCTGTACTGCAACAGATGTAGCTAAAGATAGGCTAACCAACTAGCCAAGTTACCTCATGCGATGTCCGAGGCTCCGACGTGACTGATTTCAACAAAAATGAACAAACACGAATCACCAGTCGTCTGCGGTCTCTGCTGAATTAATAGCTAGCTTAGCAGATCACGTTCGTCAAAGATCCTATTTGCTCCTTAGCTGGCTAGCTAGCTACGACCGATCCTTATCGCCTCACGTTTTAGTGTATTTTCCAATGGAACTAGTTGTATGCAGTCTAAATTCAGTTTCGTAACTAGGCTACAATTCGTGGAATTTTGTTTCCAAATGTTTTTGTTGTAGTCCAATGTTGACTCATTAGCTATTGCAATATCACTATCTCCACTTCCCACTCATTCTATTTACTACAACTCTTACAAATGTGGGCTAGACGTAAATGTAGATAGGGGATTGGTCCAAATCCAGAATGTTCCCTATACGTCACGCATTCAGGCGTCCCATATGACAGTGCTGCGGACTACCATAGGCTCATTTTAAACATCAGTCAAACACGTTGCTATCACAACCGCTCTTCCCGCCTTCATGACCTGCAACATCATTTGTGGACACCGTATCAATGGTAAAGCGTTCCCAAATAACTTTATAAAAATGACGTCATATACAGTTTCTTTAATCTAAAGGTCTTAAATCCACCAGTTCAGTCTAACTTCTAAATATTTTATTTTGGCTTTTGGTATTATTTTACAGAATTATGCCAATCACTTATTTTAATTATTCATATGTTTCAGATGTTTTGTAAATTGGTTTTGGTCTTTACATTAAAATGTATGTGTTAGGTTGATGCTGCAAAAAAAAAACTTCAAAGCATGCCCATAAATACACGCTGCCTGCTATTAAACAAGGTTATTAACATTGTGCGATTTATTTTCCTTTATACTTTATTTGTCGCATTTACTGAAACGATTAACCTATATTAAAACGCATTCATTCGCTATGAAGTCCCTGTCTCAAACTGAAAAGTTTTGTGAATTTTGTATTACATACAGACCTTAATTTTGCTTTCTCGCTTAGATGGCCCATTCTATACTGCACATACAAGATGAACGTTTCTTTTATTGGAGTATAGTTTTCAGTTAGTTTGTTAGTTAGTTATTGTCCGTAATTTTAAAATTCAATTGTTTTTTGAGAAATTGGTACAAAGTCTAGTGATTTTCTACTACAGCTGTCACAGGAAGAGCGTTACGATAATCTGGTACTTTTTGTCCACGACCATATTCCGTACTCGTAGCTGAATCGAATCACACGCGTAACAAATAGCAATACGAATGCGTTCGGCAAGACCACAGAACAGTACTGTGGGCAAGACCAAGTTATCAGAAGAAAAGCTGGAAAGTAGATGAAATGGGAGGTCAAGCGAAGAGTAAAAAGAAAAACAAGCCCAGGAGGAAAGACCGGCAGTCAAACGGAGGTTTGTCAAAATTAGTTGCAGGTTTGCCGTGTGAAAGAATGTGAAGGTAGTTAGCCACGCACTTGGCTATCTAGCCAAACACACATGGCACGTTATCTTGTCTTGTTAGCTAACTAACTGGTTAGATTTTAGCTGGCTTGATCCAAAATTAAGGTAACGCTAGCAAAGTTTCATGGTTCTCACAATACTCGCAAACCAACTCAGGATGTGTAAGTTTAAGATAAGGTAACGTTACTGTATCTGGCTAACGTTAGTCTGTTAAATAATGTGTATGTTCTAGCTTCATCGTGATGACATACACAGTTGTCCAAATACCGGTTGCAACCATTGCCGGTAGCTCGTAGAACAAGCGTCTATCGACATTGGTGTGCATCAGTATTGTATAGTGGTGTAAACTAGGGATGGGGAGTCGACTCCGATAAAGTCGATTCTCGACTCTGACCAGCGACAGGGTCGGGGTCGACACTGGGGCCGTCGACACAGAGTAACGCTCATCAGAATCGATTATTTAAGTAATTCTGTTCTACTGCAGTTCAATTTGGTCCAATGGTCCCAGCATTTACGTGTCACGCGTTAACGAATCACTTAAGCGGGACAACTAAAATTTTAAATATCCTTAATTTTACCGGGGAAGTTCCTTGAGATTAAATCTCTTTTACAAGGGTGCCCAAGCGAAGATTAAATGAAAGTGGCCTGTATTCTGGTGGTATTGTCTCAAAAATAAATAAATAAATATGTGACTGATCCACAATTTAAGGCAACTGATCCACAAATGAATAAAATAAATCTACAAATAAAAGCGACGGACCCACAAGTAAATTAAACTGATCCACAAATAACGTGTGGAATCACATTTATTCACAGATTTTCACAGCAAGATGTGCGAAGAAATCCACACATGTTTTTTAACTGAGTCTACTCTAGTCAATCAGATTTTAAGACATCCTTTCTCGAATGCCCACATTACTCCTACGAATCGCAGCAGGTTTCCGGCCACGGTTCTGTGAACATCTCTAGCCCAAGGTACTTTCCTTCCCTCTGTGAATGAGGCAGCCGCCACCTCCAAACGCATAAAGTTATATGGAAAAATACATGCCATTCTAAAGCAGAACCTTGTGCCTTGTGCTACTGTTTGCAGCCATGGAGGCAGCAGCTGCCTTCCGGTAGTCACTGAATGAAGGAAAGTAGAATATCTTGGGCACCTCTGCAGCGAGTAGTGAGCATAGACTGTAGCGAGGGACAAGACAGTTTGCGAGTCGAAGAGTCGATTCCAACGACTCCACATATTTCAGTCAAAAGTCGATTCCAAAATTTCTGGAGTCGGGCTGCTCAGGCACCCCTCGTGTAAACCTTATGTGACTCACAGGTTATCTTCAGTACTCAAGTTGTAAAAAAAAATCAGGGGGGATGGTGGATTTTATCATATGGGGACATAATTTGTGCTGATAACGGCGCAGAGGGTGGGAGACCAACTCTGTACCCTTTTGATTATTGTTAAAGCATAAAGGTAATGATTATACTCCTAAAACAACATGCATGTTATGGATGTTAGGTGTCAGATACTCCTGTCACACTGCTCTTGACCAAGGCACCTCAGAATTGGAGTCGGTCCCCGGGCTGCTATGGCACCACTTACATTTGACTTAGGGTCAAATGCAGAGGACAATTAGTGCAAAATAATTTTTTCACTTTAATTTAAAGGGGGGGAGGGGGTCAAAAAATGTGGTTATAATGGAAGTCTATGGTACAAATCTTGTAGGTTAACAGTCCCAACGTACCTTTTTGTTCAATCTGACATTATACAAAAAGTAAAAATGCACCAAAATCAATCTTCTCATTTATTATTCAGATGGATCAGCTGATGATACTAATAATAAAGTCAAATTTGTTTTTAGAATATTGAATTATCGTGTATTTTTCAAAAAAGCAGTTACTGGTATATAATCAAAACTGGTATCTAAAGGGTTAATTTTTAATCGTGATTAATTAAATCATTATGTAAATTAAACAAGAACCCCTTCATGAAAAAATGGAGGAAAACAATTAGAAAAATATTGATCTATCATCATT
Organism: Synaphobranchus kaupii; assembly: GCA_029718625.1. NCBI lineage: Eukaryota > Metazoa > Chordata > Actinopteri > Anguilliformes > Synaphobranchidae > Synaphobranchus > Synaphobranchus kaupii. Next base: position 43,593,636 of record CM056382.1, on the reverse strand, counting down.
TTATTGCAGTTCAGGGACGTCACTAGGATGCAAAGACATGGGGGGCTTAGCCCCAAGGGGAGGGCAAGAGATGCGAGCGCAAATTGTTTTGGTATATACTCATACTGTATTAGAACTACAGTACACATTATGCCAACAACCAGTGAAGAAGCCAAGATGGCAACAAGTAAAAAGCAACAGACATATATTCTCTTCTTCCATTTCTCTTTTGTTGTACAATAGCGTTATGAGGGACAGTTTTCACTGACATTAACTGACTCTAAACAATAACATTCTATGGGGACTGATATTATTGTTTCGAAATACTAGAGAGATATATTCATGGCAAAGAATAGAGAGCTGTCGATAGAGTTAGCTAGCTAGCTATTTCTTGTATTTTTCTCGTTCACGATAGCGTAATCCACTACGACGCTGAAGTTGGCTCCCGATTCGCAGCTCCCGATTCGGAATTGCCGGTCCACCTTAAATCTGTCGCGAAAAGCGATTGTATGCTTTCACGGTCATCCTTCCGCTTTTTTCTCCGCTAAATCTAATTGGCTCAACATTCTGATAGCCTAGTTGTGTGTGTGTATACATTAATTCATTCATTCATTTATTTATGTATTTATTTATGTATTTTTTTATTTTTTTATTTAGGATACTGCACCGTTTTGAAATAATCGCACTCCAAACTTCCTATGTCCACCAATGTAAATTGCTGAAAAAGGTGAAATTTTGAATAGGATTTTCTTGCAAATTTTAGAACGTCTCAAACTTTTGACACTTGGGTATGAGAGAAGAGGTTCTCCACTATATCTGACCCGAGTTGGGTGAAATATTACTGTAGCATTTTGAAATAATCCCACTTCAAACTTTCTATGTAATCCAATGTAAAACGACTGAAAAAGGTGAAAGTTTGAATAGGATTTTCTTGCCAATTTTAGAACGTCTCAAACTTTTGACATGTGGGTATGAGAGAAGAGGTCCTCCACTATATCTGACCCAAGGTGGGTGAAATATTACTGTAGCATTTTGAAATAATCCCACTTCAAACTTTCTATGTAATCCAATGTAAAACGACTGAAAAAGGTGAAAGTTTGAATAGGATTTTCTTGCCAATTTTAGAACGTCTCAAACTTTTGACACTTGGGTATGAGAGAAGAGGTCCTCCTCTATATCTGATCAGAGTTGGGTGAAATATTACTGTAGCATTTTTAAATAATCCCACTTCAAACTTTCTATGTAATCCAATGTAAATTGACTGAAAAAGGTGAAAGTTTGAATAGGGTTTTCTTGCCAATTTTAGAACGTCTCAAACTTTTGACACTTGGGTATGAGAGAAGAGGTCCTCCACTATATCTGACCCGAGTTGGGTGAAATATTACTGTAGCATTTTGAAATAATCCCACTTCAAACTTTCTATGTAATCCAATGTAAATCGACTGAAAAAGGTGACATTTTGAATAGGATTTTCTTGCCAATTGTAGAACGTCTCAAACTTTTGACACTTGGGTATGAGAGGAGAGGTCCTCCACTATATCTGACCCGAGTTGGGTGAAATATTACTGTAGCATTTTGAAATAATCCCACTTCAAACTTTCTATGTAATCCAATGTAAAACGACTGAAAAAGGTGAAAGTTTGAATAGGATTTTCTTGCCAATTTTAGAACGTCTCAAACTTTTGACACTTGGGTATGAGAGAAGAGGTCCTCCTCTATATCCGATCAGAGTTGGGTGAAATATTACTGTAGCATTTTTAAATAATCCCACTTCAAACTTTCTATGTAATCCAATGTAAATTGACTGAAAAAGGTGAAAGTTTGAATAGGGTTTTCTTGCCAATTTTAGAACGTCTCAAACTTTTGACACTTGGGTATGAGAGAAGAGGTCCTCCACTATATCTGACCCGAGTTGGGTGAAATATTACTGTAGCATTTTGAAATAATCCCACTTCAAACTTTCTATGTAATCCAATGTAAATCGACTGAAAAAGGTGACATTTTGAATAGGATTTTCTTGCCAATTGTAGAACGTCTCAAACTTTTGACACTTGGGGATGAGAGAAGAGGTCCTCCTCTATATCTGATCAGAGTTGGGTGAAATATTACTGTAGCATTTTGAAATAATCCCACTTCAAACTTTCTATGTAATCCAATGTAAAACGACTGAAAAAGGTGAAAGTTTGAATAGGATTTTCTTGCCAATTTTAGAACGTCTCAAACTTTTGAAACTTGAGTATGAGAGAAGAGGTCCTCCACTATATCTGACCCAAGGTGGGTGAAATATTACTGTAGCATTTTGAAATAATCCCACTTCAAACTTTCTATGTAATCCAATGTAAAACGACTGAAAAAGGTGAAAGTTTGAATAGGATTTTCTTGCCAATTTTAGAATGTCTCAAACTTTTGACACTAGGGTATGAGAGAAGAGGTCCTCCACTATATCTGACCCGAGTTGGGTGAAATATTACTGTAGCATTTAGAAATAATCCCACTTCAAACTTTCTATGTAATCCAATGTAAAACGACAGAAAAATGTGAAAGTTTGAATAGGATTTTCTTGCCAATTTTAGAACGTCTCAAACTTTTGACACTGGGGTATGAGAGAAGAGGTCCTCCCCTATATCTGCCCTGAGTTGGGTGAAATATTACTTTAGCATTTTGAAATAATCCCACTTCAAACTTTCTATGTAATCCAATGTCAATCTACTGAATAAAACTTTGAATTTTGAATCGGAATTTCTTGCCAATTTTAGAACGTCTCAAACTTTTGACATGTGGGTATGAGAGAAGAGGTCCTCCCCTATATCTGACCTGAGTTGGGTGAAATATTACTGTAGCATTTTCACATAATCCCTCTTCAAACTTTCTATGTAATCCAATGTCAATCTACTGAATAAAACTTTGAATTTTGAATCGGAATTTCTTGCCAATTTTAAAACGTCTCAAACTTTTGACACTTGGATATGAGAGAGGAAGAAGGTTCTATTTCATATTGTTCAATATGGCATGGTATGGGAGGAGACTCATACCACTACAGGAGGAACTACGTCACGCCATAAATATGGCGCTTGTACGCCATCCGGCCTTTTTTTGTCTCAGTTTGAGCTGAGACTGGTTTGTATGGTACCCTTTAGAATTTCTTGCCTCTCCCTATTGCCTGGAGCTACGTCCTGAACGGAGTATGCTTTCTGGGGCTTTCCCTCCCCAGCAACGCGGAATCACGGTTTGTTGCTGTTTGTTTGGCTACCATTACTCGGTAGAGTTGTTACCTTTTGTTAGGCAGTTCACTGCCGGTTTTCCCTGCAGAAGTAGATCGGGTTATGCCGATATCTTCTGATTGTATTTTGTCCTGTTGAGGCATTGAATTTTCTTTCTCCTTGTTGTTACTAAGAAAGGGAAAAGGGACAAGCCGGAAGTAGCCTCTGTGTCAGTGGACACACGCTACCTGAGGTTTTAGCGGTCTCTGGCGGCCCTTCAGTGCTACTGATTCGGGCCTACTGCTAGCCACCTGTGCCAGCCTACTAGGCCTCTGCTTGGTTGGCTTAGCTAGCCGACACTACGCTGCCTGTGGTGTGTTGGAGGGATTTCCGCAGGATATGTCCTCCGCTACCCCCAGTAACCTTGCTATGGCGCCCACGTACCCGATGTCCTTCAGTGCTCAGCACCTTGGAGTCGGGGTACAAGCTCCAGTTCACACGCGGCCGGAGAGGGCTCAACTGCTTCCTAAAGCGCCTGCCCTTGCACATGCTCTGCCGTTCCAGTCTCCCCCTACTGGTGGGAGACAGCGATTGGTTCACATCTGTGTCCCTGCCGGATGTATACTTCCATATCCCCATACACCGGGATCACCGGAAGTACCTCCGCTTTTCCTTCCAAGGCAAAGGGTACGATCACTCGGTCCTCTCCTTCGGCCTAGCCCTGGCCCCACACACTTTTTATGAAGTGCAAGGAGACACGCTGATCCCACTCTGTCACTAAGGGATTCGCATTGCGAACTACCTGGACGACTGGCTAATCTGCAATCCTTCAGAGGAGCAAGCCAGAAGGAATACAAGGTCAGTACTGGCCCACTTAGCTAGCTTGGGCCTGACCCTGAACAGGGGAAAAGAGCCACCTCAGCCCCTCCAGAGAGAGGGTTTTCCTGGGCCCGGTTTTGGTCTCAATGTCCATGCAGGCCCCTCTGACCCAGAGAGGCAGCATGTTTTTGATGGACAGTCTGTCCCACTTTGCTGCAGCGCAGCAGGTGACAGTAAACATTAACCGGAGGTTGCTTGGCTTGATGGCTTCAGCGGCCCAGGTGGTGCCACTTGGGCTGCTGCATACGTGTCCATTACAGCGTTGGGCGGCAGCACAGGGAGTAAGCCCGCACGAGGACAGGCGGCGACTCCTCCCTATTTACCCAGTGTGTTACCTAGGGTGACGTCCACCACGGACGCCTCCAAGACTGGCTGGGAGCGGTCGGAGAGGGTCATTCCCTACAAGGGTTGTGGAGCCACTCATGGGTCGGGAAGCACATCAACCTGCCAGAAACGGAGGCAGTGCATCAGGCATTGACCCATTCCTCCCAGTGGTCCGACACAGACAGGTTCTTGTCCGGACAGACAATTCCACTGTGGTCTCCTACCTCAACCAACAGGGTGGGCTTTGGTCTCCAACTCGACATGCAAAGCATGTCAACTCCTGCTGTGGGCACAGGCCTAGGGTATGTCCCCGAAGGCAGTACATGTACTGGGCACAGTCAATGTGGAAGCCGATAGGCTGTCCAGGGGTGGCCTGAGAGCGGGGAAATGGTGCCTGCACCCAGACAGTGCAGTTCATTTAGGGAGTTGCTAGTGGGCACCCCTTCGCGCCTCCCGACCAGAGCGGATTTGCTGCCGCAGGCCTGCTATGGCAACCAAATCCACAGTTGTATGACCTGCTTGCCCCCTAGATGGGAGTGGCCACAGGGCCTGGGGCCAGCAGTACTGGAAACATTTCAGGCATCAAAGCCCCATCTACGAGGGCGCTCTACGCTGGGAAGTGGGCAGATGTTAGCTGCTGGTACCACAATAATGGGTTTACCCAATTATGACAGTTCAGTCGTTTTGGCATTCCTCCAGTCCCTCTTCAAAGAGGGGCTAGTGGAGTCCACGCTAAGGTGTTATCTGGCAGCCATATTTGACAGCCATGAGCGTATTGAGGGCCTGATGGTGGGGTCTCACCCTCTCGCCAGCCAGTTTCCCTGAGGAGCCAGGTGGCTTTGCCCACCCAGGTCTAACTTAGTCCCTTCGTGGGACTTACAACTGGCTTTGAATCCACTCACTGAGCCGCCCTTCAAGCTGGATGGACTCAGTCTAACCTTGAAGACTGCATTCCTGCTCGCTATCGCCTCCGCGAGGCGTGTGAGCGAGCTGCATGCACTGTCAGTAAAACCCTCCTGTATGCGGTTGGGTGACAGTAGCTCATCGGTCTTTCTGCTTCTTAACCTTGTGTTTCAGCCTAAGGCCCTCTCGCGGTCGTACATCTCTGTCTATGGTGTTGGAGCCGTTTCACCATCCTCCCCACGAGACCCCTGAAGAAGCCAGCCTGCACTCACTGTGCCCCGCCCGGGCTCTACGGTCTTATATCTCCTGCACAAGTGCAGTGAGGAAGACCAAAAATCCTTTTATTGTTTTGGAGGGGCTATGAAGGGCTTTGCCCTATTGTACAGCACGCGGCCCTCTGGATCATAGAGACGGTTCCATGGCGTACAGCAGTTCTGACACATCCCCTCCCACAGGCGTGGTAGCTCACTCCACTCGGGGCGTAGCTACCTCCTGGGCCTTACTACGTGGCGCCACAATTGCTGACATTTGCGCAGCAGCGGGCTGGGCCTCATCACTCACTTTCAACAGGTTTTATCACCTGGACGTAGCATCATCGGCATCAGTTGCCTCCTCTGTCCTCAGGGCAGCGGAGCAACCTTGTATGTAATTTTGTGATGATTTAGGGTTTCTATTACCCGGTGGTAGTAGAGCTTGCTCTTCTGGTAAGAACAGCAGCCAATAGTGCATTTTGTTTTTTACAGGATTCTCACTAATGCAATGACCTGCGGTCCTGGTACCCCACTACATACCGCACCCAACGTTATTTGGTATTCTGTGACCAATAACGTGGTCAGGCGGGGAACCTTGCACCCTCAGGATGGCAAGTGCCCTCAAGTCGGCAAAAGAGGCCGGGCGGCGTACAAGCGCCATATTTATGGCGTGACGTGGTTCCGCCCGTAGTGGTGGTTAATTTGCTATTCAGTTTCCCAGCAGCTCTTCCTCTCAGCGAGGATGCCCCATAGTGTGGCATGTTGACCGATATGAAATAGAACCTCGTTCGTCTGTCATATCCAAGTGTCAAAAGTTTGACACCTTCTAAAATAGGAAAGAAATTCCTATCCAAAATTTCACCTTTTTCAGTAGATTTACAAAGGATTACATAGAAAGTTTGAAGAGGGATTATTTTAAAATGCTACAGTAATATTTCACCCAGCTCGGGTCAGATATAGAGGAGGACCTCTTCTCTCATACCCAAGTGTCAAAAGTTTGAGACGTTCTAAAATTGGCAAGAAAATCCTATTCAAAATGTCACCTTTTTCAGTCGATTTACATTGGATTACATAGAAAGTTTGAAGTGGGATTATTTCAAAATGCTACAGTAATATTTCACCCAACTCGGGTCAGATATAGAGGAGGACCTCTTCTCTCATACCCAAGTGTCAAAAGTTTGACACGTTCTAAAATTGGCAAGAAAATCCTATTCAGACTTTCACCTTTTTCAGTCGTTTTACATTGGATTACATAGAAAGTTTGAAGTGGGATTATTTCAAAATGCTACAGTAATATTTCACCCAACTCGGGTCAGATATAGAGGAGGACCTCTTCTCTCATACCCAAGTGTCAAAAGTTTGAGACGTTCTAAAATTGGCAAGAAAATCCTATTCAAAATGTCACCTTTTTCAGTCGATTTACATTGGATTACATAGAAAGTTTGAAGTGGGATTATTTCAAAATGCTACAGTAATATTTCACCCAACTCGGGTCAGATATAGTGGAGGACCTCTTCTCTCATACCCCACTGTCAAAAGTTTGAGACGTTCTAAAATTGGCAAGAAAATCCTATTCAAAATTTCACCTTTTTCATTCATTTTACATTGGATTACATAGAAAGTTTGAAGTGGGATTATTTCAAAATGCTACAGTAATATTTCACCCAACTTGGGTCAGATATAGTGGAGGACCTCTTCTCTCATAGCCCAGTGTCAAAAGTTTGAGACGTTCTAAAATTGGCAAGAAAATCCTATTCAAAATGTCACCTTTTTCAGTCGATTTACATTGGATTACATAGAAAGTTTGAAGTGGGATTATTTCAAAATGCTACAGTAATATTTCACCCAACTCGGGTCAGATATAGAGGAGGACCTCTTCTCTCATACCCAAGTGTCAAAAGTTTGAGACGTTCTAAAATTGGCAAGAAAATCCTATTCAAAATGTCACCTTTTTCAGTCGATTTACATTGGATTACATAGAACATTTGAAGTGGGATTATTTCAAAATGCTACAGTAATATTTCACCCAACTCGGGTGAGATATAGTGGAGGACCTCTTCTCTTATACCCAAGTGTCAATAGTTTGAGACGTTCTAAAATTGGCAAGAAAACCCTATTCAAACTTTCACCTTTTTCAGTCGTTTTACATTGGATTACATAGAAAGTTTGAAGTGGGATTATTTCAAAATGCTACAGTAATATTTCACCCAACTCGGGTCAGATATAGTGGAGGACCTCTTCTCTCATACCCCACTGTCAAAAGTTTGAGACGTTCTAAAATTGGCAAGAAAATCCTATTCAAAATGTCACCTTTTTCAGTCGATTTACATTGGATTACATAGAAAGTTTGAAGTGGGATTATTTCAAAATGCTACAGTAATATTTCACCCAACTCGGGTCAGATATAGAGGAGGACCTCTTCTCTCATACCCAAGTGTCAAAAGTTTGAGACGTTCTAAAATTGGCAAGAAAATCCTATTCAAACTTTCACCTTTTTCAGTCGTTTTACATTGGATTACATAGAAAGTTTGAAGTGGGATTATTTGAAAATGCTACAGTAATATTTCACCCAACTCGGGTCAGATATAGAGGAGGACCTCTTCTCTCATACCCAAGTGTCAAAAGTTTGAGACGTTCTAAAATTGGCAAGAAAATCCTATTCAAAATGTCACCTTTTTCAGTAGATTTACAAAGGATTACATAGAAAGTTTGAAGAGGGATTATTTTAAAATGCTACAGTAATATTTCACCCAGCTCGGGTCAGATATAGAGGAGGACCTCTTCTCTCATACCCAAGTGTCAAAAGTTTGAGACGTTCTAAAATTGGCAAGAAAATCCTATTCAAAATGTCACCTTTTTCATTCATTTTACATTGGATTACATAGAAAGTTTGAAGTGGGATTATTTCAAAATGCTACAGTAATATTTCACCCAACTTGGGTCAGATATAGTGGAGGACCTCTTCTCTCATAGCCCAGTGTCAAAAGTTTGAGACGTTCTAAAATTGGCAAGAAAATCCTATTCAAAATGTCACCTTTTTCAGTCGATTTACATTGGATTACATAGAAAGTTTGAAGTGGGATTATTTCAAAATGCTACAGTAATATTTCACCCAACTCGGGTCAGATATAGAGGAGGACCTCTTCTCTCATACCCAAGTGTCAAAAGTTTGAGACGTTCTAAAATTGGCAAGAAAATCCTATTCAAAATGTCACCTTTTTCAGTCGATTTACATTGGATTACATAGAACATTTGAAGTGGGATTATTTCAAAATGCTACAGTAATATTTCACCCAACTCGGGTGAGATATAGTGGAGGACCTCTTCTCTTATACCCAAGTGTCAATAGTTTGAGACGTTCTAAAATTGGCAAGAAAACCCTATTCAAACTTTCACCTTTTTCAGTCGTTTTACATTGGATTACATAGAAAGTTTGAAGTGGGATTATTTCAAAATGCTACAGTAATATTTCACCCAACTCGGGTCAGATATAGTGGAGGACCTCTTCTCTCATACCCCACTGTCAAAAGTTTGAGACGTTCTAAAATTGGCAAGAAAATCCTATTCAAAATGTCACCTTTTTCAGTCGATTTACATTGGATTACATAGAAAGTTTGAAGTGGGATTATTTCAAAATGCTACAGTAATATTTCACCCAACTCGGGTCAGATATAGAGGAGGACCTCTTCTCTCATACCCAAGTGTCAAAAGTTTGAGACGTTCTAAAATTGGCAAGAAAATCCTATTCAAACTTTCACCTTTTTCAGTCGTTTTACATTGGATTACATAGAAAGTTTGAAGTGGGATTATTTGAAAATGCTACAGTAATATTTCACCCAACTCGGGTCAGATATAGAGGAGGACCTCTTCTCTCATACCCAAGTGTCAAAAGTTTGAGACGTTCTAAAATTGGCAAGAAAATCCTATTCAAAATGTCACCTTTTTCAGTCGATTTACATTGGATTACATAGAACATTTGAAGTGGGATTATTTCAAAATGCTACAGTAATATTTCACCCAACTCGGGTCAGATATAGAGGAGGACCTCTTCTCTCATACCCAAGTGTCAAAAGTTTGAGACGTTCTAAAATTGGCAAGAAAATCCTATTCAAACTTTCACCTTTTTCAGTCGTTTTACATTGGATTACATAGAAAGTTTGAAGTGGGATTATTTGAAAATGCTACAGTAATATTTCACCCAACTCGGGTCAGATATAGAGGAGGACCTCTTCTCTCATACCCAAGTGTCAAAAGTTTGAGACGTTCTAAAATTGGCAAGAAAATCCTATTCAAAATGTCACCTTTTTCAGTCGATTTACATTGGATTACATAGAACATTTGAAGTGGGATTATTTCAAAATGCTACAGTAATATTTCACCCAACTCGGGTCAGATATAGAGGAGGACCTCTTCTCTCATACCCAAGTGTCAAAAGTTTGAGACGTTCTAAAATTGGCAAGAAAACCCTATTCAAACTTTCACCTTTTTCAGTCGTTTTACATTGGATTACATAAAAAGTTTGAAGTGGGATTATTTCAAAATGCTACAGTAATATTTCACCCAACTCGGGTCAGATATAGTGGAGGACCTCTTCTCTCATACCCCACTGTCAAACGTTTGAGACGTTCTAAAATTGGCAAGAAAATCCTATTCAAAATTTCACCTTTTTCAGTAATTTACATTGGTGGACATAGGAAGTTTGGAGTGCGATTATTTCAAAACGGTGCAGTATCCAAAATAAATAAATAAATATATATATATATATATATATATATATATATGTATTTATACACACACACAACTAGGCTATTGGAATGTTGAGCCAATTAGATTTAGCGGAGAAAAAAGCGGAAGGATGACCGTGAAAGCATACAATCCGCTTTTCGCGACCGATTTAAGGTGGACCGGCAATTCCGAATCGGGAGCTGCGAATCGGGAGCCAACTTCAGCGTCGTTAATCCACTTGTGTGTGTAGCTAGCGTTATAGCATATGGTTATGGAAAAGCGCCTAATGTTCCATTGAAAAACTTTGCGTGTGTGTTCGCTGCACATACGGAGGTAACTGCTTTTAATTTTAATGATGACTGGACCAAGTTAAACATTAACAAAACAAAAGCTTATGCATCAATTTGAAGCTGTTTGCTGACGTTGATTGTGGGATTTTAGCTACGTTAGCCAACTTGACAGTCAACAATAGCTTAATTTAGTGTTAACATCATAGCCTACTACAATATCCCCTTTCCTTTACCTCAAGTAAACCTAGCTAAAGTTAAGCAGGTAACAATCGTTAACAACTACTTACAATTTCACTCTGTGCATCATTCACTTTGTATCTTCACATCACGGCTAAACTCCTTCGCCACTAACGTTATCCTGTCACAAGCCGTTGCCAAAGCCGATCGTTACTTGGCAGAGCGAGAAGCAATGGTATGCAGCCTCCCCCAAGGTCCTCGTGCCCGCGATTTACATTGTGAAGTAGGCTACGACAGGCTAGTATTGGATGGGGAGACAACAACAACATACAAACCAGAACGATAATTTTAAGCCAATAATGCCAAATTATTTGGGGGGGCTTAAGAACATTTTAGGGTAGCTTCAGCCACGTCCCTGTTGCAGTTCAAATACAAATCTTTTATGTTAACATTCCCAATGTTACTTTTTTTAACAGGGCATTAAGTGCAAATTGAAACTGTTTACAAAATATGAAAATATATTAAAAATTATACAGATAATACAAAATAGGACCAATTTTGTCAATGGCTGCCTACTCCACTCTCCCCGAACATGATTAGCTGACGTTAATGCTAGCCTAGTTAATGAAGTTCAAGTCCTCATCTTTTAGCTAGCTAGCTAGCATTAGTTAGCTAGCTAGCTAACAAGAGAGAAAAACGTAGCTAAGCTCCAAACTAACGTTGTTATTGCTTATGTCCAGAGATTCCACCTTTGGTGACTAAAGTAATGAGTAATGACTAAGATTACTGACTCTTGACTTACTGACTGTAATGTTATTTTTTGTCTTTTTAAATATGAAGTCCCTCAGAGAGCGCTGTCCTCCCGGTCGCTTGGCCATTGTGATGACCGTTATCTGCGTTCGTGCTGCTATGCAGCTTCTAGCAGCAATCAAACAAGCGCATCACGGCGCTCTGGTGCCTCTAGGGCACTCGCATAGCATAGCGTCAGTGACTTGGTAAAAATGTCATTGCATGTGTTCGTGCTCACTCGCCCACAGTATTTTACTCAATATGCGCAAAATTAATGTTGAAATAGCAGTAATACCACGTTCATTGATAAAATGACATAAGGGATGGAAAGGGGGGATGGCCGTTTTAGAAGGGGGATGATTTTGACCGTTTTTATTTCAGGGGGGATGCCATCCCCCCTCATCCCCCCTCAACTCGAGTGCTGGTTATCTTGCATAAAATTGGTGACTATACATCATTTTATAATTTTTTTTTGTCTCCAACCAAAGACTCTGGGCAGAGAGGCTTATCTGCTGAAGAAAGGATGAAACTCAAGATGCAGGAAAAAGCCAAGAAGAAAACTGCTGAGAAATACACTGCTGAACAGTTACTGGAAAAGGTAGAGGGAAAAGACGTTTAACCAGAGTAACACCTTGGACCAGTGAAAACGTGTAAACGTTTAATTTCTTTTTTTTCTGTTTCAGACTGAGGAATGTACGGATAACTTCAATTTTGAAATGGCCCAGATGTTCTGTCAGCGTGCTTTGGACATCGAACCCACAAATCTTAAAATCCTAGACATGCTGGGAAACATTTGTGCAGAGCTTGGAAATGTGGAAAAGGCCAAGCAAATATCCTTTTACCATAGTGTACATATTAGTAGATTTACCAGAATTAATATGCTCATTAGTGATTTGTGTGAATTTATACTTTGCAGATTTGTATCCTCAAACAAGATGCACACAGGAAAGTACTTCCTGACATTCTACAACCATGGTGGATAATGTCTTTGAGTTGGAAAGAATAGTCTTATAAAACATGGACACTCCCCTTGCACTGTGCAGAACCCTTCTAATATAATAATTCAGTTCCTCAACAAAATAAATTTACCGTCCATGTGCTCGTGTAAATCTAAACCACATGCCAAGTATAGTGTAATGCAAATGTAGGGCTGTGGGCTGAACATGTAAAGACCATGTTTTGTCCTCGAAAACGTGCTGCTGTACGCACATTATTTTAACTGTGAAATGTGTGGCTCTTGGGACAAGGGACAGCACAGACAGACAGCAGTCAACCAGAGGGTCCCTCCCTGGGTGGCAGTGTGGTATAGCAAATTTGGAAAATCATTTTCTGAGACTCTTGGCCACTGTTGACACTGGCACTGTCAGGATTTGATTCCAGATGTTTGGGCACATGACTGTACTGTACTGAGTAGCAATGCCTTAGCTAGGTATGTTGCCTGAGATCCCTGATTTTGGATATATTGTTATATGTATGTTATATGTTAGTTATATATATATTTATTCATATACACATTTAAATGTATTGGGACTGTGACACAATTTTTATTGTTTTGTCTCTGTACTCCAGCACATTGGATTTGTAAGTAAGCGATGAATATGAGGTTAAAATATAGACTGTCAGCTTTAATTTGAGGATACTTGCATCCATATCAAGTGATTTATGTAGGAATTACAGCCCTTTTTATACATACAGTTGAAGTCGGAAGTTTACATACACTTAGGTTTAAGTCATTAAAACTAATTTTTTAACCACTCCACAGATTTCATGTTAGCAACCTATAGTGTTGGCAAGTCAGTTAGGACATGTACTTTGTGCATGACACAAGTAAGTTTTCCCACAATTGTTTACAGACAGATTATTTCACTTTTAATCACTATCACAATTCCAGTGGGTCAGATGTTTACATACACTAAGTTGACTGTGCCTTTAAATTTTTAATATTTGGTCACATATCCTTTGCATGCCATGACTTCCTGATGTCTGTGACCCAACAACATAAAAAGACTCTTGATATCTTATTTCCTGGTACTCTTACAAGCGATACTATAACGTCTCTGCATTTGAATGGATCTCTATGAGAATTAGTGGGTGGGACTAGATTTAGCTGTAAATTACACTGGAAAAGTATGGAAACACCTGGTTGGCTAAATGGCTGTAAGTCATCAAGGGTCTGACGTATCAAACAAGCCTTAAATCATCACTCTGCTGCCAGAAATACAGTAGATATGGATGGATAACTTGAAGGGTTTCTTCTGACTTATTTTTCCATAGAGTTCAATAGGAAAATTTGTCAGGAGAAACAACCCTTCAAGTGATCCATCCATATCTATTGCATATCTGGCAGCAGAGTGATGGTTTGAGGCTTGTTTGATACCTCAGACCCTTGATGACTTACAGCCATTTTACCAATCGTGTATTCCATACTGTTCCAAAATAATTTACAGCTAGATCTAGTCCCACCCTCCAATTCCCATAGAGAGTCATTCAAATGCAGAGACGTTATAGTATTGCTTGTAAGAGTACCAGAAAATAAGATATCAAGAGTCTTTTGCTGTTCTTGGGTCACAGACATCAGGAAGTCATGGCATGCAAAGGATATGTGACCAAATATAAAAAATTTAAAGGCACAGTCAACTTAGTGTATGTAAACTTCTGACCCACTGGAATTGTGATATAGTGAATTAAAAGTGAAATAATCTGTCTGTAAACAATTGTTGGAAAAATTACTTGTCATGCACAAAGTAGATGTCCTAACTGACTTGCCAACACTATAGTTTGCTAACATGAAATCTGTGGAGTGGTTAAAAATGAGTTTTTAATGACTTCAACCTAAGTGTATGTAAACGTCCGACTTCAACTGTAGTCCCCCTATTTTAGGGGAGCAAAAGTAATTAGGCAATTGGCTGCTCAGCTGTTTCTTGCCAAGCTGTGTCCCTTTGCATCATTAGTTCATGCAAAAGACAGCTAACAAAAGGTCTGGAGATGATTCTAGGTGTGGCATTTGCATTTGGAGTCTGTTGCTGTTGTCTCTCAACATGAGGTCCAAAAAAGTGTCAAATCAATGCCAATAAAGCAGCTGAAAAATCAGAATAAATCGATCAGAGACATAGCCAAAACATTGGGTGTGTCAAAATCAACTGTTTAATGCATTAAGAAGTAAGAACACACGGGTAAGCTCAGCAATTACAAACGACCTGGTTGACCATGGAAGGATGGCCGAAGAATACTTAAAATTGTGAAGAAAACCCCCTTTTCAACTGTCGAACGGATCAAGAATACTCTCCAGGATGTAGTCATAAAAGTGTCAAAGACTAAAATAAAGAGAAAGCTACACTAGCATAACTTCAGAGGGTTGAACGCAAAATGCAAACTCCTGGTAAGCCTCGAGAACAGAACAGCCAGGTTAGAGTTAGGTAAAACGTACATTTATAAAAAGACTACACTTCTGGAATAGTCTTATGGATGGATGAGACAAGTATACCAAAGTGATGTAAAGAGGCGTGGAGAAAGCAAGGAGTTGCTCATGATCCAAAACACCCCCACTCATCTGTGAATAATGGTGGTGGTTGTGTTCTTGCTTGGGCATGTACTGTAAGGTTGCCACTGGAACTGGCTGACTTGTCTTCATTGATGATGTAACTTCAGACGGCATTAGCAGGATGAATTCTGAAGCGTACAGAAACACCTTATCAGATCCAACGAAACGCCTTATTGGATGGCGCTTCACCTTGCAGCAGGACAATGACCCCAAACGCAATCAAGGTGTTTTTCAGGGCCAAAAAGAGGAATGTTCTTGACTGGCCAAGTCAATCACCCATCCTGAATCCAGTTGAACATGCGCTTCCCTTGCTGAAGAAAGGACTGAAGGAAAAACACCCCAGAAACAAACAGGAACAGAATATGACTGCAGTACAGGCCTGACTGAGCATCATCAGGGAAGATGCTCAGTGTTTAATGATTTATTTTGGTCCCAGACTTCAGGCAGCCATCGACTGCAAAGGATTTGCAACCTAGTGCAAAATATGACTACTTTATTTCAGATTATCTTAATTTGTCCAATTTCATGGGCTCCCCTGAAGTGTGGGGACTATGTATAAAAAGGGCTGTAATTCCTACACGGATCACTGATGTGAATACCCTCAAATTAAAGCTGACAGTCTGTAGATATACTCACTAGGCCGAAGGCAGTGAGCAATGGTGTGAACCATCCCCTGTTGTGTTGCTATTATTAGTGCTATGGGAAATGAATGAGGATGCCTCCTTAATCATCTGTTACGTGTTCCTGAAAGCTGTGGAGCTAAGTCCAGAGGAGGGTCACGGCAAATACATGTACCTGGGCCAGATTCACACTGGCATGGAGGCTGTGCAATACTTCAGCAAAGGCATTGAGGTCATGCTCAACACACTGGAGGAGCGCACACAGTCTGTAAGTTTTCTGAGGCCTGAGCACTCTAAGGAGGTGGCACCTGAAAATTGTTTCTATTTTATCCACCGATTTGAATTTATAAAATGTCAGCACAGTCCAGGTCAAGATTAAATCAGTTTTTGGAGCTGGTCCATTTTAAATCCAAATTGGCTTCCAGTGCAATGCATTCACCTTCCAGTTCAGTAAAATTCCAGTCAATGGATGTAAATGAATGAATTGGATTGAATTGTTTTCAATCTCCAAAACTCGATTACATTGGTAATTAATTCCAGCTCTGGCACTATCCTATAAAACCACACTGTTTTTAAGCACACAAAAAACATCTCCCTCTGGCACACTTTTGACCTTCTCTCTTCTTAATTGAAATTTCATTGTGAGCAAGAGGAACCTCAAATCAAAGTAAACTGAGTCATTTCCTGAAAAAAACAGGTTTCATTAGTGTAGACAGGAGATACGCTAGGCAGGGAACAAGGGACATATATATTGAAGACCAATGATTGGATATTCATAATGTAACTCTGACCTGCTGTGGCCAGTCAGATTGAAATTCCCTGATTCATAGCTTCAGACATGTTTTCGTAGAACACAGACCGTAAACAGCTAAGGAGCTCTTATATGTTATTCTATCTCAAAGGTATATATAATTTACGTGAATGGTGTTGAAGCGGCATCCTGCGATACCTGTCTTACTTCACAGGCAACTAAATGCAGATAATATGATCACCTGGTTGTTTAGAATGTAGTACAGTCTTGGAATTGGGGTTGGTTGGCAATGTTGTTGCCATGCCACAATCATGCAGGTCTTTTGTCTCTCAATAATAAATGACTTGAGTGCCCAGTTTTACAGTTTTACTTTAGCCAAATGAGTGATCCAGTTGAGTAATTAAAGCTTTGAATATAACTAGTATAACACTTTGCCACTCCGTGACCCAGGATTCTGAAAATTGGTAGCGGTTGTTGCAGTTGTCTAAATTCATGAATGCCTTTGGCATTATTGACCCATTGTCTGGGATAGATTAATTCAGATATAAATTTCAAAACATTAATATTATGACAACAAAAGTGTATGTAAGTATGTGCATTATAATATTTGTGAGAAGAATTCCAAATCTAATTACAAAAGTCAACTTGATTCTCCTTACATAAGTTTTGTTTAAAAATCTGAAAATTTCCATGTGCAAGCACGCTCATTTTGTATCCTGCAGCAAATAACCTGGGGCATATTGTTTAGAAATTATTATTATTATTATTAAATAATTATTAAATAATTATATGCTCTGCTTTAGAATTGCTTCTGTCTGACTGATGATGCAGTTCATTAGACTGACTCAAGGGGGCAATATAGCCTAAATCAGAGGTATTTGTTCTTTTGAAATGTGGAGATGGACACTCACAATACATTTTCAGAACATAAATTGCAAATCCCTGAAACATATATATTTGGCACAACAGATATTAGTTATCTATGTCTATGAATGACTTAGTCATGAACTGTGTAAAGAGCCATTCAGAACTAAAAAGCTGCAGCCTAGAGAAGTATTTGAAGGCTGTTTCTAAAGCAGATTTTTAAGTTTTCAAAAGTCGTCGTTTATGCGCGCAACTGAAAGTGATTTGGGCTTTTTTTTTGTAATTAAATTATGTGGAAAGTCTGGAAAGGGCCGACCTTTTGAAGGGTATTGCATGATGGTTGTTTTGTTCACCTCAAAGGCTGAAGGGGCAGCAGCTGCTGTCTCGGACAACGACCCAGAACTGACAGGGAAGGACGTATCAGTGGCCTTCTGTTCAGTGGCAGAGATATTCTTCACTGACCTCTGGTAAGTTTCTCTCTCGCATTATCCTGTGAATATTTATTTAGCTCCAAAAAAGCATACATGACAGCTGTGCCAGTGTGGTTTTGGTAAGACACCTGAAGACTGGCAGTCTAGAAGGGTAGCATTGAAATTTAGATTAAATAACAAACGATTTTGGAATTGCATGCTCTCTTTCTATACTAAAATGGAATTTGGGTGCTGAGATCAATGTTAAGTAAATTTGGACTGTTACCACATGAGACTTGCACATTTTTGGCAGTCATATTGCAGACCTTTTCAGTAATTACCTTATCAGTAATGGTCACATCTCTTCTTTTCATATTTCTTCCTATGAACAAAGCTGACTGTTGACATGGCAATTGGTCTATGCTTATGCTGGCGATGCTCGGATAATTTGCTTTCAAATGAATACGCATTTAGCAGCATAAATACATTTAGCAGCGTTTTCACCACATATTCATCAGCTTCATTTGATCACTCAGTACAAGCATGAAGCTTGAAAAAGCCTCGCAATAATTGTGGATACAAATGATTAAACACAAAAGAGCAGCTAAAAATGAGGGCAGTTGAAACTGGAGTGGCACTTGGTAGAACCCATACCTACACTACCCTAAGTTGTGGTAACAACCTAAAATTCAGTAATTTCTCCCTTGTTTCAAGTTTTGTCCATATCCATCTGCAACTTTAACACTGACTTTATTTTACGTGGATTTACCAGATGTTCTTATCCAGAGCTATGGATAATGTGAGAATGTGAGTGCAATCAGATAGTGCTGCTCTTATTAACCTATCTACTGATCCAGTGCTATGGAGTGCAGAATGTGAGTGCAATTAGATAGTGCTACTCTTATTAACTTATGTACAGATCCAGTGCTATGGAGTGCAGAATGTGAGTGCAATTAGATAGTGCTACTCTTATTAACCTATCTACAGATCCAGTGCTATGGAGTGCAGAATGTGAGTGCAATTAGATAGGTTAGAGCAGCACTATCTAATTGCACTCACATTCTGCACTCCATAGCACTGGATCTGTACATAAGTTAATAAGAGTAGCACTATCTAATTGCACTCACATTCTGCACTCCATAGCACTGGATCTGTAGATATGTTAATAAGAGTAGCACTATCTAATTGCACTCACATTCTGCACTCCATAGCACTGGATCTGTAGATAGTGCCACTCTTATTAACCTATCTACAGATCCAGTGCTATGGAGTGCAGAATGTGAGTGCAATTAGATAAGTTAATAAGAGCAGCGCTATCTACAGAAGAGCACGAATAACACTCTAAGAGGCAGTTACAATACCAGTGCCAGTCAGACAAACAAGCTCACACAATCTGGTCTAGCACACAGCATCACACCTACTACTGCTGAGTGCTGACCTTTACAAATATAAAGTCCACCTTTGCATTGTATGTTTTATTTAGATTTTCACAACGCATAATGAACAAAATGTCACCTTGAACGTATGTATGGATACCAGAGAACAGAACAAGCTCAAAGTGATGCGTTATATATATATCTTCCCCTGTCAGTATGCAGGAGGGTGCAGCGGAGAGATGCAAAGAGGCCATCGAAAGAGCTTTACAGTATGACCCCGACAACCCAGAAGCTCTGCAGCTGATGGCCAGCTATCTTTTCAGCACAGAGAACATTCAGGTGACGGGGCGTCTCCAGCCTTACTCACCACAGTGGGGAACGTGGTGTGAACGAATGTCTTTTTGTGTATTTATAATACCTTTTTTCCACAGGTATTATCTGGTAATGATGAATTGAGATCCACAGTGACACCAAATGGCTCGCACTTAGTATCGTTGTTACTGTTGGACTTAATGCAGTCAAAATGTCTTGAATGAGTTTTTCAATTATTTTGATACAAACTCATAGACCTGTAGAAATGATAAACTGTTAAACATCGCCAAGCACCAAGCATAATTTGTTGTGGACAAGAAAAAGATTTTAAGATGGAACGCTTGAATTCCTCGTTGAATTCCCAGGATTTCTCGGTGGTTGGGAGCTTCCTCATCACTGCTGATAAATGTCTATATGGGGTGGTTACTTCAGATAACGGAAGCCAATTTGAGGAGACATAAATTTTCTCGGCAGCAATAGCCTTAATAGCCACAAGATGGCAAAATGGTTTAAGGCAAACGTCATAAGGAGGTCGCCACCGTTTGCTCTATTGTTTCTCACACACGTTCGCTTTGGCCTCTGGTCTCGCTCATTCCTTCAGTAAGTGCAAACTGATAGCACTGATAGTATTATGAGCTGCTGTGGATGTGACTTTCGGCCTTGTTATGTGATGTAAATGATACATGCGTGTTTTGGCATTGTTTTTGCATTCTTTTCCTCGTTAACACCGTCCAGATGTTTGTTTTGAAGGAAGCGCATGCATTGATTGATTCACCATGCCTTGCGTCTCATTTTCATTGCATATCAATGGCAATATAATGCGAAAGTTTCAAAATTAATAAAAGCAATATACTTACAGGATGATGAATTTAACACAGATGTTATTATTAAGCAAACTTTTTACCTACTAAAGGGGCAATTAGACTACCATTGGGCCAGTGACTGAATTGCTCTGATTTAGGTGTTTTCATTGCAAACAGGAATCGCCAACAAAAAATGTCAACAGTTTGACTTGGGGCGAGGGGAGTTGTAGTTCTTGGGCCTGCATTTACATTATCACATCGAGTGGCTGATTGTCCTGGCTTTGTGAGGCAAACCAACAGAAAGAGCAAAGCGCTGAAGCGGTAATGGATGAATAATCACAAATAATGAGGTTGTCCAGGCGATAGACGGCGCTTGCGGCAGAGGAGCCGGCGCTTGGTGAACTGTTGTCAGACACGCTATTGAGCGCAGCAGGGAAGGGGCAACTGAATCTGCCAGGGCTGTGTGTTGCAGGACGGGAGGGAGTTCCTGATGCGGAGCGTGGCGCTGTGGCTCCCGAGCCACAGGAGCGAGGCTGAGCCATGTGGGCGAGGGGAAGATGCGGAGGATGAAGAACACCAGCAGGTGAACATACACTCATAACTCAATATGACGTACAATGCACTGCACAGTGCGCTATACAGTACACTATTCAGTGCACTATACAGTACACTGTACAGTACTCTATTCAGTGCATTATACAGTACACTATTCAGTATAAGCTACACAATCCGCAGTGCCATATGCTACGCGCTATTTAATATCTATTAGAAATGAGATGCAGTATGCTACACAGTAGGGTACACGTGGTGCTTAACAGTGTGGTATAGCCGATGTATTAATATAGGCTCCAGGAGTGAACTAAACGGGATTCGTCCTGATGCAAATAACATCACACAAACATGTAAAGATTGTCCTCCAACATTAAGTGGTATTCAAGCGAATGGGAAAAGGCATCTGAACATGAGATTGCGAAACCGAACCACAGCTGAAAGCCTCTGCCAGCCTTGATCTGGAAACGCTTCCAGTTTGGCAAAGAGACCTGCTGACGGGCCAGGCTTCCTCCTGAGCCCACTGCTCCTGGAGCTAAAAAAAAAAACACAGTAGAGAGACTTGTGTACATTTTGAGATGCCTACGTGGTTAAGGGGGAACTGTGGTCTGATGTATGATCGATGGTGCTTGTGAATGTGAATGAAGTCATCGGTCACTTACCGGGAAGACTGTGTACCACGGTATCGCAGCGCCAGGTCCTAGCTCTGACGGCTGATCACTGGGTCATTAGTGGTCTCTATGTATCGCTTTCTCTCTGACCTCATGCATTATAAAATCATATCAGAATGTAGAATTCCCCTTGAACACAAACAGACGTTCTGACACGCCACGACAGAATTCCAGTTCATCAACTGCGTAAACCTCATCAAAAATGTAAGCAGTGGCATTTCTGAGAGCCGCCAAAGGAAGTAATGAGTAGCGTATTATGAAAGGTTAGCATTTGTTAACGTTCCCCGTGACACGAAATTCTGCTCGCCCTATATTGCGCTCAGAGGTCACAGAGAAAAACAATTAGTGCTCAGAATTGCTTTTACCTGCTCTCAAAGCAAGCATGGAATACATTGTTTGTCACTGTCATCTGGATTTAGCGGTACCAGAGGCTAACGTTGAAGGTCAATTTTGAAAACGGGCATGTCCAATGGAGGAGACAGCTATAAAGATGACTGAGGTGAAAGGTAGTGATGTAATACACCGTCACTGTCATGTAGTTATTGCAGCATTATGTCATTTACTCAGGAGGACTTAACACATGCCCCCATTTTATATCTGAAAATGGTAGTGTAGTGACAAAATAATGTGTGTCTGTATTGCATGAGTTTTTCTGAGAAAGCAAAGGATATTGATATTAACGTGGTCTTGAAATTATTTATACTTTTGAAATGTGACTGCCCCGTATGTGCTTCGATGATGTCAATATTGAGATCTGCACTTTCATTATACGTGTGCCATTAAGTCTAACATAGAGGTAGAGAGCCTTGACAGGCTAGGCTTGACAAAATGAAAACTAGACAAGCTGTCCTCAACCCTGGTTCTGTAGAGCTACAGGGTCTGCTTGTTTTTGTTCTCACACTAAAATCAACAACCAACCTAGACCCAAGAAGCCAGGTGTGTCGAGTTGAGGGTGTAGTCACTGCTTCCGTCGACGAGCTAAAAAACTAAAACCAGCAGACCCTGTTTTCAATGGCCATGGGGCCACATAGAAGAAGTCCAGAAATCAAGGCCTGCATCCTCCCAATGAAAACTTTAATTTTTCTGGTTACATATTTTCTACATACTTGGAGTCATCACCACAATGCAAATCAGGGGTTTTCAGACTTGGTCCTCGGAACCCGCTGTGCATGCTAATTTTGATACATCTAATGTCTTGATTGATTAAGATTGCTAGAAATTGTATTTCTTTCAGAATTTTTCTTAAACTTATTCTACCACAGTGCAAGTTTGGCTCATTGCCGTTTACTTTGTTTTCAAACTTAATTGTGCCAAAAATGGTTTGTGTCAGTGACCAGGTGTCCAGGCTTGGTGCAATTAGGATCCCACTGATTTCAACTGTCAGGCTATATTTTAATCTGATGGACAATTTAACCTTTTTCTAAAGGAATTGTCTGCCAATATAGCGCATAATGGAAAATGTAAGCTTGTGACTGATTAGAATTCCTGACGTGAATATGGGGGAATTTTTTCTTCATGGCGCGCACAGCTATTTCTGACATAATTTGGCTTTAAAAGGGTAAATAATCCCTCAATAGGTATTAATTGTCTAATTAAGAATAATTAACAGCTCATTGCAATTCAGAAGTTTCAATTATCATTGTAATGAGAGCTAGCATATCGAGTGGGCCCCCGGGGCCAAGTTTGAAAACCTGTGATGTGGATCACAATATTTGAACGTTGTATTTGTTCACCGAACGCAGTGGAAACACCATTAGAGCTGAGAGCATCAGTAGCACCCTATCAACAGTTTGGTTGCTTGGTACTTTAGAGGGTACTGCACCTCTGTATCTCATTGATCCTGTCGTCACACACTTATGTTTTTATTTTATTGCAAAGGCAAATATATGAGAAGTGTTTTTATTTTGAGGCTTAGAGATAGTATTGTCTCTACAATTTGCATAGTTTGCTCGTCACATTTCTATTTTTGATCTTTAAGGCTTACAATTTCATTAACTTCACAGCTGCGCTATTGCCTACACATATTTGCCATTTGGCAATAGGCTGGTGTGTTGGCAATTATTTTTGGAAAATAAACAACAAACGTACATGGTTTACTTGTATGTAGAGATATAAGTTCAGCTGTCTGGTTCACCAGAAAGTCTAGTTAAGTCCTTAAGTTCTTCTCTTTTTGTGGTTTGGTTTTTATGCCTCCGCGGGCGATAGCCGTGGCTGGAGGCATTATGTTTTCGAGTTGTCCGTCCACCATATCTCAGGAACGCCTTGAGGGAATTTCTTCACATTTGGCCTAAACGTCCACTTGGACTCAAGGATGAACTGATTAGATTTTGGTGGTCAAAGGTTAAGGTCACTGTAACCTCACAAAAGACGTTTTTGGCCATAACTCAAGAATTCCTACGCTAATTATGACAAAATTTCACACAAATGTCTAATAGGATAAAATGATGAAGTGATGACATTTTATATCCAAAAGTTCTAAGGTCAACTTCACTGTGACATCAGGGACAATGTTTACTTATGTTTACTTCACTACATATATTTTATGAGTCTGGACAGACATGGATGTAAACTGCAACTTGACTTGTTGGCGGAGGCATACAACCGCAAGGCGGTTATTTCTAGTTATTTATTTTTCCACTGTTTTGAGGCCTCTGGAAGGTGAGCGCTGCTTAAACTATTTCCCACTCATGTCAGTTATATAATATATATATAATAATTATTTAATCCTATTAGAGGGGGAAATGAATGGAGGAAGCATGGGAATGTTGTGCTATATTGAGCTCAGAAATAGTTAAAATGTTGATACAATGTTTGTTATATACACAGATAATTTGTGATTCTGTAAGCTAGAGCTGGGCGATAATGGCAATATACAATACAAAGTTGGAAACCGAAGAGACACAAAACCTTTGAACCAATAATTGTTCTCAAGCTGTTTTCAGATAGCTTGCCAGGTCAATATGTCCTTGCATACCCTTTACATTTGATGACTGCATTGAGTCTGCGACTCATGGACATCACAAAGTTCAGTGTTAATGGCAACGAAAATTCCAAAAAAAAAGCTTCAACAAAGCTATTTTTCATGATGGTGACGTTAATAAATAGCCCATAAAAGGAAAAGACAACTATCACTACATCTTTTTAGGCATATTGTCATTTTTCTGCATTTGCACTGATTTATGGCATATTTGTGCTTATGGTTCTTGACATGATACTGATGGGACAGCAGGTTCTGTTGGACCTGTAGGCCTAAGTAACGTAAGACTGTTGTCGTATTTAATTTGCTTTGGGTGCACTGTGGAGTGTTTAAGTGCGTTTGGTAGTGGATGTTACCGGTTGCCATAGAGTTGCGCTAGCATTAGCAACGTGTCTATGTCCAAAAGAAGGGACAGCATGGAATTAGCCGAAAATGGTTTCCATCAATCAACTACATCATGGGTAAGTCGTAATTGAGACATTATGTCCAAAATTCCGAACTATCCCTTTAAAATCCTTATAACCACTGGCGACATTTAGCTTGCAACGATTGGGTTCGTTGGCGATGGCAGTAGGAAGACGATGAGGCAGAAGCAGGGGTTGGTGTGGTAGGGGAGCTGAGAACTTGAAACTATTTCAAAAGTGTTTATTTTAGCATTATAACACTGCCTAATTTCTGTTGTCATCATATAGAACAATGCATGTTGCTAAAAATGTTTTATTTGAATTTGTGGCACTTTTTTTTGTGCCTAAGTTAGTACTGTAAATGGTACGACTGTCTTGCTTAATTTCCATCACTCTGGTAAAGATGCTCACACCTGGAGTGATAAAGCCTTAAATAGAACAGCACCTAAAAAGGTGAGGATTGACCAAATTTGGCACAAAGGGGTTAATAAAGGCTAAGCCTATAGACTATCATGTTTAATATCACAAGAACCATAATGCCACAAATTAGCATAAATGCTACATGTAAAGTTAATATGTAGTTATAGAGTAGAGCGCTTCTGACTAAGTTTTGACTAAAATATTTGACTGAGTTACACTGACTAAAAATTGACTAAAACTAAATTAAAATAAATGACTGAATATATATATATTTTCATGAAATTACATGACGTGGATTTTCAGACTAAAACTAAAATAAAAATTCCTGTCAAAATGAATGCTGCTTCCTGATAAGCTCCTTGGTTAGGTTTGCTGTATGTTTTGGGTCATTGTCTTGCTGCATGATGAACTTCCGTCCAATGGGTTTGGTGGCATTTCTCTGAATATTGATGGACAATATGTTTCTGTACACTTCAGCTGTCATTCTGTTGCTGCCATCAGTGGTTACGTCATCAATAAAGACCATTGAACCGCTCCTCTGCAGATGCAGCCATACTGGCCCAAGCGATCACACTGCTTCCACCATGCTTGACAGATGAAGTGGTTTGACAGATGCCGAGGGTCCAGAGCAGTCCCTCTCTTTCTCCACACTTTCACCTTTCCATCACTCTGGTAAAGGTTTATCTTTGACTCATCTGTCCATAAGACTTGCTAACAAAACTCATCAGGCTCATCCTTTTTTTATTTTTTTTGCAAATTACAATCTTGCCTTTCTGTTCTTGGTGCTGATGATTGGTTTACATTGGGAAGCGTAGCCTCTAATTTGCCTCTCTCAGTCTTCTACGCACAGTGTTCTCACTGTCCTGTAATGCTTTCACCCCCTATGGAGCTCATTATCCATTACTCGAGCTGACAAAGTTTTTTTTTTTCACAGCTCTTTTAATCACCCTGTCATCACTTTCTGATGGTCTTCCATTGGTGGCCTGACTCCTAAGTCCTCCAGTAGTTAGTTTCTTCTTTAGGACATTCCGCAGTGTTGACTTTGGAAGACACAAACATTCTGCAGTATCTGTAATAGATTTTTTGCTTGTCTTGTATCTTTTATCTTATAAAGTAGACTCACAGCTTTTCATTTATAAATAGAGTCACATGATAAACCTGTGAAATTTGAAATTACAGACATTGAACTGTTTTTAACTGTATATTTAAGAGAGACTTACTAACCTTATTGCTTGGTCAGATGGTCATTCTCTGTCTTTATGATGTCGTATTCTGTCACATGGGCATCACCGTGATATGGTCCAAAATTATGTTTTCTTATCAGTTGCACCAAATAATATTTGCGAAATTCAAAAATGTGAACAAATTAAACATTGCAGTATATTGTTATGTGTCCTCACATATCATGTCAGAGTAATTAATTAATAGTTTGGTGATATTTAACATTTTAATCACATTTTTGGTTACACAACATATTTTAACACAAAGGTTTCACCGCTATCTCTTTTATATTCAGTTGTGCATTTGAAGGTTACTATTATCCTCATGTCTTCAAAGAGGTGGTCATCAGGGCAGAATCTGGCAGGGACAGGACCCCCCCCCCCCCCCCCCCCCCCCCACCACCTTCAGTAGCCTACTCGCATGTGTAAGAGGGAGAACGTAATTGGGAATATAGTGGTAGCTTGGAGTCAACCAATAAATGCAAACTTGTTCTGCCAGGAGAGACAACGCAGAGTGTTTTACAGCAGGTATCATGACCCCCCCTCTTCCCCCCACACCCTCAAACTCCCACATATAATTTTTTAACAGTGCTTGAAGTGATTCGCAAATGCTACAGCAGCCCAAGAAAGGAACACTTCGCTCCTGGTGAAATCGATGATGTTAGGAAGACGGATGGAATGTAAACGAGGTTTGATAAGTGCACTTGTCGTCAGCAGAATAATGACTAGTGTGAAGATTGCGGAGGGCTTTTTTTAGTCCCCCCCCCAACATCACTAAGCTGTCATCATCCTTTCTCATTTTTGACTTGCATACTCAAACCTGCGGTGCTATACTTTGCAGGCGGCAAAGTAATTATTTCCTGTGATTGGTCTGTGAATTTAAAAAATATGTTTAATAATCCATATATGTTTTTTTTTTTATATAACAGGTTTCATTTCCAGGTTTTGCATTCATTTTTCTCCACTTCTGCAAGCTGCAGTGCTCTAATTATGACCGTTAAACGGAGCCACTGGTCTTGAAATGAGTTCCAGATGGGAGAAGAGAAATGTATTCATATTAATATGCTGGTACTTTTATGGTTCAAACAATCAAGCTTATTAATCTGCAGATTATGTAATCTTTAATTGTATAATAGCTCTTTAAATCCTTAATAGGTTCACATTGATGCTTAATGGAGGTCACATTTGATAGTTGAAAGTTTTAACTAATTGGTTAGAGACACACTTGGACATACTGATTGATGCGAATAATATTCACTTTACAGCTGTTCCAAGATTTCTGTCCAAAGCTGACCCCTATTTTCTTATACGATGAGACACTTGTATTGTGCTGCCCATCTGTTTTACAATTCATGTATTAACAGGATCAAGTTCAGTTGCTCTTCCTGTCAATCAGTCTTATTGCTTTTTTCAAATAGAACACATTGTGCCAGTTCAAACGATATAAAGTTCAACTTAAAATAATACATACTGAAATGTGGTAGTACAGACTCGATGAAAACTTTCTCACTTCAGCTATTTAATGCGTGGGTAAACATGTACACCCACAAGTAGTGATTAGACGGGGCTGAACTCTAAGCTCCAGAGGAATTTCAGACGGTGTTGTCGCACCTGTCCTTAGGTACGGCTAATGTACACTGCTTTGGCATTGTGCTCTGCACAAAAGATAATGGCACAGCTACAATGGCACGTAAGTGCAATGCTGTTCTATTCACAGTTCACCTGTCACCAAAGACATGATGGGCAAAAAAGAGAAAGTGGAAAATACAGTCAGGAGAAACTCATATATAAACTATGGAATTTTGGAATTAGACACAAATTGTCCTCCACTTTGCAACAGTAACCAGTAATAATCCATGTAAAACACATTGAAGCCATTACTTTATACAGTGTACCCCAGCATTAGTAAATTACCGAAAGTAGTATCCGTACAGCATGTAATAAAGCCAATACATTTAATATGTTTAGTGTATCCAGATTGGATTTTTACTGATAATCATTCCATTTGGTTCGTATTTGGCCTGCAAATGTACAGTTTTTCCTGTAGCTGCAAAGTGAAGGATGGTCAATAGTCTCACGTTAACAGTAGGATGAATGAATGCAGGGCTCTACAGTGCTCCCATTTTAGGAGCATTTGCTCCTTTGAAAAAATGTTAGTGTAGAGCCCTGAAATGCAACATATATTGTGACCTGCTACTGGGTACTTCTTCATAGTTCTTATTTTGAACTGAGCGGTACTGGCACTTACAGTATTCACGGTTATATTCAAGTTTGCTAAATCTGCACCTGCATTCTATGTCTCAACACAGTATTTCTTATTTGATAGTTGCCAATTACTTATTTAATTACTTCAATTAAAAAAATGAAGGCAATTATATGCCTGTAGAAAGACCAGTGCAGCTTACAAATGGGGGCTGACGTCCATAGTGAAAAGTTACTGAACTTGCACCTTCTACGTTTTCCCATACCATGCCATCCATGAGTGAACAATATCACATGTACTGTGTTTGAGCATTGTGATGTAACATAAAATCCCATTAAGAGCCATTAAAATGCAGGTTGCCAAGAAAGACAGTATTAACACATTTGAAAAGAAAATATTGTTCAAAGTTTTTAAATACAATCTAAACATGACGTCTGGGCAACTTATGATGATCAATTTTAGAAATGTTTGTATGGCTGTTAAAGTACAATGAACCAAGGGGGATGACGATTTTTATATTTGTAAGTAATTGTAGATTGAACTTCACATTGACATTGTAGGTTTTTTTGATTACCAGCAAAAATGCCTGATTAAATACATTTTTATAAAATGTTCATACACAGGAAGATATTAGAAAGTCTAAGGGGGCTAAATACTTTTTCAACCCACTATATACACCTTTTGGTTCAAAAGGTCAATTGACCCAAATGTCTCTGTTCTTAGTTAATGTATTTCATTAATGTAGTTCATCTTTGTGTTTTTTTTTTTTTTTAAGTCACTATTTTCACTGCAAAAGTGAAAGTGAATAGACCCTTTTGTTTGGAATGTTTACATGCTTTTGGAAGCTGTATTCCTTTGTTACCTGGAGTAAGATTTATTTTCTTGGTGCCTTTTTATGCAAAATATGACTGCCAAGGTATAACATTTCCTAGGGTCATCCCTGTAGCTTGACTTTTTTCTACCAGGCAATTATACCCAGCTTTGCTGGATCTCGTAAAATAACAATGTTCCATCTGATTGGGAGCCCTTGCAGCTGCGCAATCAGTTTTCTCTACGCGCTTTGGTAGTATGATATTTCATTTTAATTTGCGTTATATACTGTATACATAATTACATTTTTTCCCCTGCAGAGTGAAATTCCACCGTATGAATCAAGAATAACGACAGCCAAGCTGCTGGTTGAGGCGGAAGAATACGAGGTAAGATTTGGGCGAAGTACTGCCCCACTCCCCAACTCTTTCAGATTTCAGTTTTTCCCTCAATGCTTTATGTCACATATATCCATATAAATATTTAGGAATATTGCGTCCGGTGCACTTTGTTGCAGTTGGAAGCCGTCAACAAGCTTTGGGAAAATGGCGTCAGCCCCGTGGAAGCAAACCTGCAGAGTAGGCCGTGTTCTCATTAGGAGTGAGTGCTGAATATCATGTTCCACTATCACTTGTGCTTGACCTGCCACTGGCGAATCAGTGACTGCAGTCTCAGTCCCGCATGTTGTTTAAAATAGTGGGGCAGTAGCTGGAAGTTTTGGATGCACTCTCAGATTAAAAATAAATAAATAAATACATTTTATTCAGTTCCTCCACTGAAACTGTTCACATGCACTGTTGAATGTACATGAGCATATTTCAGGTTAGTGTAGTGAGTGTCTCAGTGCGGACCAAAAACAGAGGGGAAAATGGCTCCAGGAAAGGTAGATGTTTAGCAACAGATGTTTAGTCACATAATGTACTTTCTCCTGCAATTACAGCTAACAACTGATTTGGGTTTAAGCGCTGCGATACAATGGCGAATAGCAGCAGTGTTTCTCGAGCTTCCGTGCCAGTTTTAAACAATGGGCATAATAAATTCAGGAGAAGATATTTTATTTTGTGCTCTGTCAGTGTATTCTGAAAATAGCACTGGGAGCTTGTTAGTCCCTACTCTCTGCCTTTAGCTGCACTGTGTGGAATCCTGACGAGTTTTGTGCACTGAACAGAGCACACTCTTTAGGACTGTGAAACACACCTGAACCTGTTTCTCACTCAGGGACTTGTTTACTGGGGTTTATGATGGCGGACGGCTTGCATTCAGTGTTAATGCTATGGATTTGAGTTCTGAATTCAAGTATATCACTTCTAGAATTTTGGGGGGAAAAATTGTCCTCCCCCCAATATTATCACAAACGTAATGGTCACTGATATTAATATAAATTATTACAGTCTTTAAGTTTGAGGTTAAATGTGATGGCTTGAATTTAGACGAGACACCATACGTGAAGTGCTTAGACTGTTAGCCTAAGAAGTAACAGAAGCCTGTTTCTCAGGTGTAATTATAGAAGCTGGGAAATTGTATCTCTTTTATAACAGGGTTATCACATGGAGCAGTGGGTACTGGGTAGTGCTGTACTCAGCACCTAATATTCTTGGGTTTTCGTCTCCCTGGGAGCTATTTTCTTCCATTGCATTGGTACTGTGCTTTGGTTGCCATGGCTTAAAAAAATGAATCTGAATAAATGAGAATGTTATGAGTGGAGGTCTCTGTGGATAAGCGTCTCTGCTAAGCAAATGAATAATGGCGTATTGCTTTTGTAGAAACCTCCTTTTTCATAAAGCGAAGGTTATTTGTTTAATAATGCAAGAGTGTGTGATTTCCCCAAATGCTCTTGTGTGACCTTTCTGTGCAGAATGGCTGTAGGCTTGCCTGTTGGCTCCGCTACGCTTAGCACTGTGCCTTTGAACTGTGGAGTGGAGGCGAGACGGTCAACTGGTCGAACAGACAGTGGGAATGAAGCCTTTTCTATTGTTGCTATTCATGTCCAGACCAAAAGGCTGGATGCTCAATAATTCGAAGAGTGCCATTTCACGACGGTCATTAAATATTTAACGTCGGCCAGTGTCCGCTGGCACCTTTGGGTGTCCTCCAGTTTGGCTGGCGTTTAGTGCGAGGATCGGTACTACACATGGGGATATCATTTAACGAACAGCAGCTTAAAGGGAAAATAATTCCCATCTCTGACTGATAAAGTAGATAAAAATTTTTTTTAACAATGAAGAAAAAATGTACATTCTCAGTATGATGGTTGTGACATGAAAATCGGAAATTATAATTATACTCTTCAAATTATACAATTTCAAATGATATTTTTTGGTCTTAACATAAATGGCGTTAACAAGCTGACTTGGAAATGTCTGGCTTGTTCAGTTTAGCCAATTAGCAACTCAACTTTCCCTGGGTTTAATTTAGAAATGTTGTCTAATGTGAGCTTTGAAGACAGCTTTCATGTTAAGGGTCAGTGAGGGTCAAAATCAGGGTCTACCATTTATTGTAATTCTTCACAAGTTTTATCTCCGATTTTTTTTCTTTTTGAAATATGTAATTTGTTATTTTATGTCATGCCATTCAACTTCAGCTGCTTTTTCTTTTTAGTTGTGGCTGTGAAATGCTTGCCTACAGTCACATTGAGTGCAACTGCACCTGGTAGACATTGGAACACAAGCCTGTGAACTCCTTATGATTCGGCACTTTTAATGCATTAATGGAAGCTTTATTACACCCATTTACCTTGTAATTATGTAAAACGAGGAGGCGCAGAATGGGTTTGGCTGAATTGCAGGCCACCAGAACGTGCTGCAGAGCCAGAATGACAGCCAGGGCTGCCATATTAAAAGAGAGGAGGCCACCGGTCTGCTGAGGGCAGGAAACTCAATTGAAAGTATCCTGTCCGCAATATAGATTTTTTCTGCAGAAACACTCTGCACCAGGAGCACTTGGTGAACAGTAACTTGTGGAAAGGATTTTCTATTCAGCCACTGCTGCTGAATACACAAGAATACAGTGAAAGCTGCCTTGCTGGTCAGCTTTGTACCACCTGTCCATGATGGCCACTTTTTGGGACTCCCTTTCACTATTTATTTTTTATTTTTTTGCATCACGGTCACCTGCACAATGCGGTTGGGGGGGGGGGTGTTGTTTCTCTATCAAAGGAGCTTTCTCTAGTCAAAGCAGAGTTTTACAAATATCTGCCTATGAGAAGGCACATTATGCCCTTAAGCATTTTGAGAAATACCTTTATTTTATAATTTTTTTCTTGAGGGATAGGCACTTTCTCGAAAGATTGGTATTGTAGCGGTGGTTAGCATAGTAGCTAGCTAGCTAGCCACCGGCTGGCTAATGTCCTGTGCACCAATATGTTTTTTGATGTACACTTGTGTCATAGGAGCTATGCCTTGTTGCTGTGCATGTATTGTAATGTGCGTCTAACTGTAGACGGAATTGCATGGGTAGAGGATGGCTCTCGGTCTTTCCCCCCTCTTTGCTAAGCTTGTATTTTGGTCTGATAATGGTTGCTGCTAAATAAAATAAAGAATTTATGCGTCTTATCCTGATGTGCCTGGTCTCCAGTCAATCATTACAGTATTTAAGGGCATGCCGCGATCATTGTCGTTGTATTGTGGTTTATATTCTTACTCTGTGAAAGTTATTAGTATCGATTTTAAAATGGCAGCTCATAAGCCGGTTGCGCTGACACTCAACAAAAAAAATCTAAATGATTAGAAGCGCTCAGAAAATTGCAGAGGAAATGGGTGTCGGTCGTACACAAATACAGTGAAACCTGCCTTGGCGGTCACCACATCTCATTTCTCCAGTGGGTGGCTGCCTTAGGTAGGTTTCACTGTATGCGATGATGAGAACAGCCCATTCAACTCATCTTGGCTCATAATGAACCAACAGTCTTGTGAGTATCCAGCCCTTTGTCAAGCCTGGGCTTGAACACACCCAAGATTTCTTGCTTCTACTGTACTTACATAGGACTCAGTCCTCTCCTTCAGTGTATTATTTATTGTTTGCTGGGCCATGCCTTCAGCAAGTGAGAGCACTGTTCTCACAGTTTGAGTAGAGAATGTGCAAGTACTGCAGGCATAGTCTTTTATTTAAAGAAAGTCTAAACAAAAAAGAGGATGTCCTTCCCTTATTAGAGCTGTGGGATTGATGTGGATGCTGGCGCCAGTTGGCAGGGGGGAGTCTTTTATTCTAGCGGAGTTGGTAGCTGTGATGTGACGCATGTCAGGGAGCTAACCCTGCATTGGCAGGCCTTTGCTGCAGACCAGCTTCAGTGAGGTCATCAACAGGGCTGAGCAGGTGCTGACAGGGTGAGCTTGATCTCTCTCTTTTGCTTTCTCTCTCTTTTTGCCTCTCTCTTTCTCTCTCTCTTTTTGCCTCTCTCTTTCTCTCTCTCTTTTTGCCTCTCTCTTTCTCTCTCTCTTTTTCTCTCTCTTTCTCTCTCTCCCCTCCCCTCTCGTTCCCTCCATGGTAACTTCTCCTGAGTGCAATACTTACTAGGACGAGAGGGCCGGGCTTGCCTTGCGGCGTTTGCTGACACTTTGAAATAAGATGTTCCTCTTTTAATGATGTGGGGATTTAATTTCCTTAACAACTGGAGATGAAAAAATTACCCCCATGAACTTGTAAACCTGCTGTTATGCTCACTGCTTTTGGCAAAATTGTTGTATTTGTTCATTCCGATAAACAGGGCAATTATTCTGCCTGGCAAACATCAAGAGAATTCATATGCTGTTTAAGTATAATGGCTACTGGAACGCTGCATTTTGCTAATTAAAGCAGAGTATTGTTTTAGATTTGCAGTTGCGCCCACTTTGTTAAATGAACATTCAGGCCTTTTATTTTAAAAATTTAATGATGTGCAGAAGCTGGGAAAAACGACCTCATAAATCCAGCTGTCGGTGGTCACCAACTTGGAAAATGGAGAGATTTCCCTCCAACCTGAAAGATGAAGCACGTGTTGAACTTGAAATCAGCTGGCCGTGATAATGCCTCATGGCCAAATGGTGTGATTGGTTTCAGGAGAAGGGAGGTCTGGGTGCGGAGAGGAGATGTTGACCTTCAGTATAGAAACCGCATGCGTTATCTGTGCCTTGGTAGAAGGATATCTCGTCGACCCCTGAGGTTCAGGACGAACATCTCAGCCGCAATCTTGGTTAGATTGCAGCGGTGTGATTAAAAATTTAGCATTCTTTGTCTCCGGGTCAAAGCACACGAAGGCAGTGGCAGTGTGAAGCTGGACGGAGCGACTGTTCCTACCGGTACCTGGGCATTCAGCTCAGAACAAGGCCTCCTGCTCAATGTGGATTTCCCTTGCTAATCATTTCAGCGATCATTAGAGGCAATCATCTGCCTCTATTCCCATTTCGGCCACAGGAACTGTTATTCCTGAGGCCACAAGCTCGGAGATGGGGCCTCAATGACCAATTGGAATTCCAGAGACTCAAGCAGGGGCATCGCTATACCAGCAGCGTCTTAACTATACCAACGGATTAAGTTTAATTCTGTTTCATTCCCCCTTGTCTCAAAAACTTAGTTTTAGAAACATTTTTCAACAATCAAAGAAAATTGTGTCAAAAGTAATCTCATGGTGTCGTGTACTCCAGAGTCCGTTCTTTGAAAGCTGTTCAGTAGATTGGGCTCTGTTTACTCGGTTGCCCCTTTTATTGAAACCCACCCCCATTTTTTATTTTTTTTTTGCTGTCTCAGTTTTTTCGTGTTTTTTCTGTTTCACTTCAGTTTTATCATTCCCTGCCTTATGAAGGATCAAAAGAAAGCGGTTCCTTCTGGAATGCCGTCTTGGGGCCTGGGGTTCTCGGTTCAGAGCCTCGCAGACGTTTCACCGAAGCTTCTCCTCTCCTCTCCTCTCCCCGTTTTTATTTCCCTTTCCCCCAGGAGAGAAACGTCTCATTTGATGGGAATCCGGATTGTTGTCAGACGGGTCTTTAAAAATGAAGGCGCTGCACTGCAGACATTTCTGCTGTGTCATTTGTCTCCCTTTCACACAACCGCCTCCACCCCTCCCCTCCTAAGCTAAGCCGCATACTAGGGCGGACTTTGAGCTGCCATAGCTGCTCAAACGTATGATTTCAGAAAATGTCTTTCACTCGCCGCTCTGTTTATCTGTGATGGTATCCTTCTCTTTGGCTCGTACGTACAATGCCGGGTACCGGGAATAGAATACTGATGTGGTGCATTTTCTTTGAATAAATGGCTCTTTCCACCCCCCCCCCCCCTATTGCACAACGTGCATCACCATTTAAACCTGAGCGTGGTTCATTCACGGTGTTCTGTGTTTTCACATAAAATTTGCGATGGTTCCCTTTATTCAAATGAAACTACGAAGCTACGCGGTTCCTCGATTTAAAGTAATTGTTTAGCAAATTGCTCATCGTTAAATTGTATTGATGAGAGCCAAGACGGAATGCAGTCTCCCCCAGCCAAGGTTGTTTGAAAATATGTCATAGAACTACAAAATCCCTTGGTTCTCCAAAGAATGTTCAATTCGCCTTTGTGGGGGTGGGGGGTGGGGGGTGTGAAGGAACTTTCTGTTTTACAATATGTGTGTATTAACATAGAGACAATCACATGATTATTATTAAACATTTATTATAGTTTTGATTATTAATAGATCAATTATATTGAATTAAGTAATTAAACATATACTCTATGCAAACACATGAGCTAGGTGTCAGGCAGGCCCTCTGTGTCCTTTATCTTTCATTTCTGCGAGAGACAGGCAGTCTGTGAGATTGATGTTTTTTGTCTTTTCTGTTGAACATTCCTGACCCGGTGGCAAGGCTAAAGGTTATCTATAGTCTAAACACCGGAAAATTTAACACCCCTGTCTTTCTGTATTATTTAGTAATCCGCCCCTTGTGGCAAATCTGTAAGGATTGTGTATAAATCTCTGGGTATTCTGTTACAAGTCAGAGATCTGGTAAGACTCTCATTCTGGTTTATCTGCAAATCAACTAAAAATCTTATTCTAAATCAATATACGGTTTTGTTGTGGTTCTGTTTGGACAGACTTGCTCACTGTGTGAAAAAGGGAAAATTTCCACGACAGGGGCAGAAATTAAATATCTGTGAACAGATATTAAAGTAATCTATTTGGCAAACATTGTCTAAAAGAGGCCACTTAATTGAATCATCTCCAGATCTCAAATGTGTAGCACCATTTAGCTCACAGCTACAAGCACAAGTTACTGTGTTATAGTAGGAAAATGGCGGGTTAACTGGCGTCTTTCACAAACAGATACCATACCAGTGAAGGTGGTTGAAAGTTTTTTATATATATATTTTTTTTTCAAAAAAAGGAAATAAATTGTCTTTAGATTTAAAATTGCATCTGAACTCACTGCAGAAAGTGTTGAATGTATAAACTCTCTACCAGAGGTAAATGATCCTGATTTTTTTAAACTCACTTACTCACTATGTTAAGTTGGAAAAATTCAGTTTTCCTGCCCTGAGGGGCACACCACTGAAAAATATCTTGAATCATACCGAATATTCCAAAAGCACATTCCACCTGCCTCCCATTTATTTGTATTTTTTTCCCCTCATTTAAAGTTTTTTTTTTTTTTTTTGGAATGTACAGTCATAATTGAAGGGCTGTCCCAACATTTAAGTGCCCTTTGTCAATTTGGGAAGGGTCACGTTAGCATGTATGTCCTCCAAAATGTTTCTTTTTTGCTCTTCAACCCACCAGCTGAGCTGTGCAGTTGAATGAGCTGGAGAGCTTAAGTGACTCATCTGGTGCAGGTGCCCAGTCAAGCAGAGGAGTCATTGAAAAGCAGGTGCGGGGCGTTGAGAGCTCCTTCACTGCAAGATGAATGTTTTCACTTAAGAACTCCAATCTAACCTGAGGGACAGAATATCAGAGGGTGATTAATGTGCTTAATCCTGTTTTCTCACTTCGAAGGGATTTGAATATGTGGGGTGAAAAATATTGCAAGGAACATTTAAACTTAAAAAAAAGTCCTCCTACTTTTTGAGTGTGGACAAGTCACATGCTCTCCTCTGAAACTCAATGTCATGTTTCTTCTTCCTTTAGCTCCGCAGTCGACCAGTTAAACTGGCACTTCAACACTTCCCGGGTAGCTTGTGCAGGCAGACAATGGGCTCTGGCTTGAACAGAGCTGTTGCATGAGTGTAAAATGAGTAAATGAGTACTCCTAATTTGAGTCATAGAAATCATGAATTAACCTCGTCACCTAGATAACTACATCTGACTGCGATAACTGTCATAAGAACTATGGGACGATTAGCTGGATAATGTTAGTTAGCAAAATATCTATGGTTTTCTAGTTGCCCAGCGATGTTAGTGAGTTAGATTGCTTACAAACTGACGAACCATAGTCTCTTTTCAAAACAAACTGTGAACTTAACTAAGCGAATTTGAACATTTTCTGTCCCATCGGCAATTCTAGCTCAGGCTACTGTAGATAAGAGGCCTTTGACGATGGCTCTGACTTGCCAGCAGGCTCTGATATTATTGTCACTTTTTTTGTCTGCGTGCACTCTTAGTCTTAGAATGGAAGAAGGGAGTAGAGGGGCAATTGTTCCCCTGGCCCCCCTGTCTCTGGCGCCAGTGCATGGAGCTTGTGATACTGTAATCGCACCTGTTTTATACTCATTCTTTGACTTGCATTGGTTAGCAGTTTAGTTTTCTCTCCAGCGGAACTGTTTTCATACCTATCTGATCTTTTAATACGATCAGCCTTTTTCCATCTCAGTTTTGCAGCGAGATATTATTGTGCATCGGTTTCGCTGGTTTAAAAAAAACAACCTACAGCCAAAGGATTTCGGTGTCTGCTTCAAATTTCCGCACATGCCGCTGGCACTGGAATGAGCCGCGGCTTGTAATCTTTCGCTGTAGAGAGGTTTAGGGTTTATCTCCGAATTGGCTCCTCGTTAAGCAGGCATTCATCTTCCTATTAATTAGCATTTTAACTTCTAATTTTATTGTGCTCGGTTAAGAGTTATATACGTGCAAATCAAACAAGAAGTAACTGTGTTCCACAAGCATGTTTCTGGGACAACGCTTGCGAACACCCTTGAGACTGATCTTGGGGGAAGGGGATCATTACATTTAAATACTGCTTTATCACTTAGATTTTTTCATACTTCCCCTTGACACTGAATTGAAACTTCTGTAGGTATAAGAAATTTTAATTTGAAAATCAGGGCTACATCATTACTCAAATGTGGCTTGTGAAGAGACAGTTTTAACGTCAGTACGCAAGGTGAAAATGAGTGGGAGTGAAAAGAAAAAGGAAAAGAAAAAGAAAAAAAAGTACAAAAATTGAATTAACTATCATTTGGAGCAAAATATAATGTACGATTTGCATTATTACTTTTAATGGTTGAATGTTTTGCCCCGAGAGTGCTGAATAAGATGGGAGAAAATTGATGGGCAGTTCTTTTTCAGGCTATAAGCCCTTTATTGAATTCAATTATAATATGTGGAATACATCCAGCTTATTTTAATTAAAGATAGAGGGGAGAATGTAAAAATATAACAAATTCCATCTCTTGTTGGTTTGTAAGGTTCAAATGAACTGTGCTATTTCCTGAAGTGGTATTTTGATGATTACATGGAATAGACAGGTAAATCTTTAGCTAAACCCTTGAATTATTTTAATTAAAACCCAGCCACATTTCAGAGTCCATTTTCTCTTTCCCTTTTTTTGTGCCTCACTGTGACTCCTATCTCCTTGTATCCGTCTGTGTTTTAACTGGACAAAGCAATTCATGGAGAACGTGGTCGTGAGTGTAGTTTACCGAAAATGTAATTATATGTTTATGTATTCCATTTCAAGCTGTTAGAGGTGGCACACTAACAGACAGTGGATTGTTTTATTCCAGTTCAGTTAAATCCTTCGAGCATATCTCAGAGTTGCCTATTAATTGATGTGAACATTTCTAAATTACAGAAGGTTTTTGTCAAAAGGGAAGGCTGACTATGTATTTTTTTTTTACCAGGGTGTTTTTGCAAGTGATATCAGGGTTCTGAAGTTTCTGTAACAAGTGTGAAACTCAATGTCCCCCCCCCCCTGCTGTTTTAACATCAAACATAATAAAGCCTTGCAAAGATTTGATTAACTCTGAATGTAAGAAGGAGTCGCTGCATTAATCATCAAGGGGATCTACATTAGAACTTATGGCGCTACATCGGAGCCAAGCCCTACTTTATCTCTGCGAGTATAGGTCACGGAGCAGTAATGTTCCGTGGATGGATGGATGCTGCACCGCTGAATTATCTGCAAATGTTTCTCAAAAACATTTTTGAAGATTTACTCATCGATCTCTATTTGGGCATCTACGACAAAACTCGACTGCATTTTCTGACACGGGATAAAGTAAAACGGGTACACATTAATTTCGGTTTTCAAAAGCAATGCTGTCGCCCGTCAGTAATTTCATAACGTACACGCATTTCTTATAGAAAGGGCGGCGCTTTACGTCCTTTGGCCACAGAGGGGCAAACTGCGTATCCCTGCATAGAGAAAATGTGCACGGCTGAAAGGTCTGCTCGGAGAACTCAAAAGGGTCCCCCTCTCCCAAAGGAGGCGGGGCCAATTCCACTTTTCTAGCGCTGTTCCTGCTCCTGTGCAGGTAGATGACTTTTTGAAAGGGCTGCCGATGAGTGTGTGAGGTGAAAGCGCCACAAACATCAGACGGGCTTTCATTTCTCCCTACAGCGCCGTAGGCTGATGACTGCACAGTTGCTTTTCTGTGCGCGCTCGCTCACTCTGTCGAGTACAAACAGAAAGTATTGATTTCTCCACTCCGCTCCACTTTTTTTGGTCAGGATTTGAGGATCGCCGCGCGGCGCACCGCGTCGCTGGCCTTAACCTGCCATTTTTTCTTCTCTGAAGCTGCCGGCTTCTTGTACGACTCGGCCGAGGAGGAAAGGAGCGCCGCAGAGAAGTTTCCAGATTCGCCTTTCCCTTCGGCCCGGTTCTCAGAACCGCGAGAAGCCGCACAGCTGCGGAAATACACGGGGCGCGGCAATTTTCTCCGGGGAGACCGGCCTCCTAAAAATCGAGACGCCGCCCACCCCGTCCCCCGCCCACTGCCGCGCTTTCCTCTGCAGTGACACGGATTCGACTTTTCCTTTGCCCGTCACCCGCTGCAACTTTCCGCCCTTCCCTGAAATCCTCCGTGATGGAACGGATTATCATTTCATCTTTTAATGGCGCTCTGTTGCCAGCTCCGCTCGCAGCACATTTACAAGGCTTCTTAATGGCCTCCCAGATGGCACTCCTCGTGTGGAATTAGGTGTGTCGAACCAAAAAAGAAAAAAAGGGGGGGGAAAAAAAACGGGGGGAAGCCATCGGAGAGATGAAATGCGAGGCACTCCAGTGTCTGATGAGAAGAGCGGGTGAAGAATTACAGACTACAGACAAGTGGAACTCACTAAATATCCCGTTTTAAGCACTGCATAGCAGGGTTTTAGACGGGGGGAGGAATGGACAGTGTCGCCTGAGGTCATTTAGTAGGCAGGTCACTCAGTTTATAATTGCATTCACATTTTCTAAATAGTGAATTAAATTATGTTTGGAAGCC
The DNA here is from genome assembly GCA_029718625.1 of Synaphobranchus kaupii. Classification (NCBI taxonomy): domain Eukaryota; kingdom Metazoa; phylum Chordata; class Actinopteri; order Anguilliformes; family Synaphobranchidae; genus Synaphobranchus; species Synaphobranchus kaupii. The sequence continues at coordinate 43,552,602 of CM056382.1, read as the reverse complement.
AAACTATTAGTGCCCATAAAGTATCTAGTGATTTATTTTAATTATATTTTTTTAAGAATTCGTGACTTGTCAGGCGGAGAAGCTTCCCATTGAAAAGCGGTAGTCAGAACATTGCTGTTTTGACAGGCAACAGTGACAGCAAATGAACATGGGGATGCTAAGAAATTGAAACATTGCTGCCTATGGAGCCTATGCAGGCAGTGGTTCTGCCTTAGAGCAAAAAAAAAGACCCAACTGATTGGTTTAGAACCTGGGTTTTAACAGGGGGTATGTGGACCCCTGGGTGTCCTTGAAGGTACTGTAGAGGGGGTCCCAAGCCAGACTGGATATGTAATGACTGTATATACATTTTGAGAAAGTTTTCAAAGTATAAAACCTTTTTTAAATATAACCCTTTTTTTAACTTAACTATTTGGATCCGCTGGATGCCTTCGAATCTGAGTGGGGGTCACTGGATCAAAAAAGGTTGAAAATCCCTGGTTTAGAATGTGTTCTTTTTCTTGCTACTGCCAGATGGCTTTAGCTAACCAGTATAGAAATTGGGGGTGATGCTAAATAGGTCTTGTAATCCCAACCCAAAGTCACAAATTCTGATTATTTCTATGAAAAGGACCCTCAAATTTCACTTGATTTCACGCGCTCACACGCTTCTTTTGTAAACTATGAAAATCTTTTGCTTATACAGTTAAACTGAAAACCTGCCGGGTCAAATTAAGCTAAAAATAGGTAATTTGGTCGTTTGTTCTCTACCTTAGAACGAAAGTCTATGAGAGCGATTACAATTCAATGAGAGAAATCTCACGCGGTGCAGCGCTTGGCCTGCCCAGCATTTAGGATACTGGACCTGGCTGCTGATACTGCTGGGGAACGGAACAGCAAAAAGCGTTCAGCTCTGTTCCCAGTCCTACAGTTCTGTCCCGCTACAGTTCTGTGCGCGCTCGCTCGCTCACTCTGTGGAGTACAAACTCCAGTACTGATTTCTCCGCTCCACTTTTTTGGTCAGGATTTTGAGGATCGCCGCACGGGACCGAAAACCCGCGGCGCGCCGCAGGCTACAGTTCTGTCCCGCTCCGCACCGCAGGCTACAGTTCTGTCCCGCAGGCTACAGTTCTGTCCCGCTCCGCGGCGCGCCGCAGGCTACAGTTCTGTCCCGCTCCACGGCGCGCCGCAGGCTACAGTTCTGTCCCGCTCCACGTCGCGCCGCAGGCTACAGTTCTGTCCCGCAGGCTACAGTTCTGTCCCGCTCCGCGGCGCGCCGCAGGCTACAGTTCTGTCCCGCTCCACGGCGCTCCGCAGGCTACAGTTCTGTCCCGCTCCACGGCGCGCCGCAGGCTACAGTTCTGTCCCGCTCCACGGCGCTCCGCAGGCTACAGTTCTGTCCCGCTCCACGGCGCGCCGCAGGCTACAGTTCTGTCCCGCTCCGCACCGCAGGCTACAGTTCTGTCCCGCTCCACGGCGCGCCGCAGGCTACAGTTCTGTCCCGCTCCACGGCGCGCCGCAGGCTACAGTTCTGTCCCGCTCCCCAGCGCACCGCAGGCTACAGTTCTGTCCCGCTCCGCACCGCAGGCTACAGTTCTGTCCCGCTCCACGGCGCACCGCAGGCTACAGTTCTGTCCCGCTCCACGGCGCACCGCAGGCTACAGTTCTGTCCCGCTCCGCAGCGCTCCGCAGGCTACAGTTCTGTCCCGCTCCGCACCGCAGGCTACAGTTCTGTCCCGCTCCGCAGCGCTCCGCAGGCTACAGTTCTGTCCCGCTCCGCACCGCAGGCTACAGTTCTGTCCCGCTCCACGGCGCTCCGCAGGCTACAGTTCTGTCCCGCTCCACGGCGCGCCGCAGGCTACAGTTCTGTCCCGCTCCACGGCGCACACTGCGCGTACCAGTCCAGTACACCTAGGACTCTGAAGTCTGCATACCACTCTCTCTGTGTTCTGCTGAAGTGCAGTAGAGTGTACATTACACGAGGGGACGGCCAGAAGACAACGCAGCCGTACAGTTCACTCTGTTCCAGTCCTCTCTCGCATTTTGTTTGCATTTCTTATGACTGGTGGGAACTTTCCCTTGCTTGGTGTGCCAACCGTGCATGCCTCCCTCTGGCGTTTCTGCTCCCTGTAAAAATTGCTGATAAACATAATTATTTCCCCCTTCTCCCCCTTGATGCATCAGTTGGCGTAGTGGACAGTTTATATGTGAACATGAAAAACTATTTTCCATTGGTGTTGCTCTTTATATTGACAGTGGGAAATGCAATTATCATGTCCCCACTCACCCCTTCTTTTTATTATAAGAACTAAATTAATCACTGTCAAATTCCCCAAACACCTACTGCCTAAAGTCAAACATTACTTTAAACACTTTTGCCTCTAAATCTGTTAAATTTTGAAAGGAGAGTAATCGGGTTCATTTGCCAGAAGCCCTCTGCATCCAATATTCTGTATTTACTTCCAAGCACTCAAAGCACCCTGTCTGTGGTGTGAATCAACGCTTGCAGATGGTGAATATTCTGTGATTGTCCTTCTTATCAACACGCAGTTAACAGTGATGACGTTTTTTTTCCCCAGAAGAATTTCACACGGGTTTTGAAGTTTAAATTACTACCGCATCAGGTAAAATGAAAGAAAAAAATCACACCCAGGTGGTGAAGTAAGCGGTGCAGGTTTTGAGCAATCATATTAAGAAATGCAATAGAAAATGGGTGTGTTGTTTACATGTACAAAAACAATGGCCTCTGGTTTCGTGATATTTTTACATTATGCTTCTTATTAATTAGTATACTTACAGACATTGCATTTAACAAACATGTAAAAGAGAGATAGAGATAAAAGGACAGCAATTGGTATTTCAGAAGAAACAGGAAATATGACAGTTAGTACTCTGATAACAAACAGGAAAGATTACAGTTATTACTTGAACAATAACAATGGAATTCCAAACTCAACAAGAGGGTGCATGGATTGTTGGGCCGTTCCATAACTGACTGGGTCCAGCAGAACACTGGTGGTAGATTTTGTATTGATTTTGCTTCGGGGGGGTTGCTACGGCGACTCACCTTGCTAACAGGTGGAATGTTCAAAACTCCACTCTAGCGGCAGTTGGTAATTTCAATTTTGAACCCATTTTCTAACTTGTGACAACGACTACAGTCTTTAAGGTACACAGACATAATATGTATCAAAATGTTCATGTGGTTCCCAGAATTCCTACGGTGTAAATATCTAAGCTGTGACATTTTTAGTTTGTAAAATATTCAGTGTTTGAAAACCAAAACTCCACTCTAGCAGCAGCTGGTAATTTCAATTTCAAACCCATTTTCTAACTTATGACCACGACTACAGTTTTTAAGCTACACAATACATATTATATACAGATGTGCATCTGGTTCCCAGGATTCCTACGGTGTGAATATCTAAGCTGTGACATGTATATTTTTTGAGATAGAGCTGTCTAAATCTGGGCATGCTTTTCTCAAGCTACTATTGTATTCCCGGGCATGTGACGCCTAGGCGACTCCTGATTGGTTTAAATCTCATGCTACGGACGGACGGACGGACACACGTCACGTATAGAAGCGGCTGCACCGCTTAAAAAGACGAAAAGAAAGGCAATACCCCACATGCTGGCAACGGCCGTTGATAATTATCGTTGCGATATATCGCCCAGCCCTAGTCAAGAGTGATGTATGAGAGGTGGGAGTGAAAGAGGTTTCTCCATGTAAACTCCAGTGAGAAAAATGCCAGCCAATGTACTGATAACAGTGTACTGATTAGTTACAAATTCACATGAATATTTCAAGGCTATGTAAGGCTCTCTACTGAATTGGTAATCACATTATTTGTTTTGTACTTTCACAAATGATGGTGTAAAATACATTTTAGTGAGTTTAGTAGTCTCTTGGCCTCTGAACAAGGACATATACTGTTAGCACTCAGTAGAAAAATAATGGGATAGGGAGTGGTTTCAAAGTCAGAGCTCGGATATTATGCCTCTTTGTGGAACTTGTTCATCATGCTAATAGTTCAGTTTATGATTAATAGATTTCAGACGGCAACACTAGCTAGTATTTTTAAAACGCATAAATCCTGAAATATTGGGAAATAGTTTTTTCTTTTTTTTTTTGTGAAGGTTATGGAGGGTGGCTGCAAATGGAATTGCACACCATCATATATTACCAGAAATAAAATTGATTCCCGTGGACCTTAGAATTGCAAATTTGTATGAATGCCTTCTACACAGTACCCTTGAATAATCTCAAACTTTTCCAGTCCCATAGATTCTCACGGACAAGAGGTAAAAATCTTACTTTGTTTTAGATTCATCTTTTAAAAAAAAGTGCTGTGAATACAATTTTCCCCCAATCCTTGTCTCGTTTTATATGCAATTATCTGAAGCATTGAAACAAGGAATGAATCATTGATGAGGTGTTAGCTGAAATTAACGAAGCGCACAAAGACATGCCTCGTACCTGCAGCTCTGCAGGAGACAGCGATCGCCCATGTATCTGATTAAAGTCCTGTTTGGTCTCGCTACTGAGGCAGTTAGATTTAATTAACGGGTTCTGTTTGCTCTATCGGTAATGACTAGAGCTTGCATTCTTCTGCAGGAACTAATAATCTCTTCAGTGATTTATCGATTGCCGTGTTCTTATCTCCTCAGAGAGCCATTTCCAACACAAAAATTTCCTCCTGATTCCAACCAATAGAAAAAAAGTCTGCATTTTGTCTATATTCTGCAGACCTCGTTATCTCATATCTGACAGACTGTTGAAGGTTCAGCCCCCAATACATTTTTCTTCTTTGCTTGGCTGTTGCAGCGGACAATACAGAAAGCTTAGTACTTGATGCAACAGCTGCTCTCTTTAGTGTATTATGAATCTCAACAAAAACACTTTGTTAACGTAAAAAAATGCCAAGTTACTCACGCATAGCCTCCAATCACTGTAAGTCCTTAATTCCAACTTGCAAAAAACTAGGCCTGCCTTGTATTGATATCCAAATGTGGCCAAGTTACAATATTGCCTATTGTAGCTCACATGAAATAAACTAATTGTATTCCAAAGCAATGCTATCCAAACTTTCCTAAATTATTTAATGCAACTTGGCCCTGTGTTTTTTCATCTTAGCATGTGAAGAGATTGTGGTCATTCAAACTGTAAATGTCAAATAACAAAAATTGCCTCATGGAACAACATCATTTCAATTAATGTTTTAAACAGTTGATGAACCGTTGATGAATGATATTCCAAATAAATAAATCAATAAATACATAATAATAATAATAATACATTTTTATTAATGCTGTGCTTTTCATAGACCCAAAGCAGTGGGTGCAAACAATTGTTCCAACATACCCTGTAGTGTAGTAATTTTAATTTTAATTTTCTAAGTGCAACACATCTGAATCAGAGTATTTCCACTATAAATTATTCTCATTTTGCAGTTTGATATGGAACATACAGTTTCATTGACCAGATTCTCTTGAGATGGTAAGATGAAAAAACACAGGGCCAAGGTGCATTAAATAATTTAGGAAAGTTTGGATAGCATTGCTTTGGAATAGAATTAGTTTAGTGTGAGCTACGATAGGCAATATTGTTAGTTGTAACTTGGCCACATTTTGATATCAATACTTTTAAAGGCAGGCCTAGTTTTGGCAAGTTGGAATTAAGGACTTATTACAACAATGCGATGTTAAGCAGACAATATTTTACGTTAGAACAGTATTGTCTGTAGCCTACCTGAGAAATGGGATATGTGTTCATGTAGGCTACTGCGTGAACGTTAACCTGTGGTGAACCTTTGGTTGGTAGCGAGTAGACAAATGTTAGGCTACCAGACTATGTCGGGTGACTTTCACCTCTTTTTAAATACAAGTGAAATAGTGAACAGTTAATACTGTTCAATTTCTTAGCATTTGCAAGAAAACTATGTTCTTTAATGTGAAAATGACATTAATGTATGAGAAAAACTATACATTTGCATACTGTTTTAGTCGAAAATGAAATTACACTTTGGTATCTGGCGGGGGATCAAACCACTGACCTCACGCATTTGCAAAGCAATTTAACAGAGATCAGCAGACCAAATAAGACTTTTGTCTTTCGGTACCAGAAATTGTGTAACAAAAATAAATGTTAGGAACAGGTGAGAATCGAACTGCAAATGTGCTACATAGTAGCGCAACACTATAACCGCTAAGCTACAGACGTTTTCACAGTTTGTGTGAAAGCCGTAACTTGGCGGATGGCATACGTGCCATCCCAATAGTTACCATTTCCAGCAAATTCTGGTCGTTTTTGTTGTCTAAAATAGCTTTCCTTCTGTTTCACTTCTATGGCTGTTTTCTGTGTTTTTTTCCTCCCATTTATGATAGATTAAGTCAAATCGAACAAGATGAGTGACTGTGCCTGGCCCATTTGTTCTGGTTTGCTAGAATAATGAACTGTCAGACATTAACTTTACATGCTTCAGCATAACAATTGATGCCTTTCAAGGTTTCGCTGGCAGGAATGGAGTGGAGTTTTAGCAGGCCAGCGGCATGATGAGGTTGTCCCTACAAATTAGACATTTTATGGTACTTCTTTCATTTGCTCTGGTGGAATATCAGAAGTTTACAGCCTTTTAAAGCTTGAACCAGTGGAAATATTGAAGTGCTCTCGGTCTGTTCATTCTATTGCAGAGTATTCTCGTATATTGTTTCCTTTTTTGACCTGACATATTAATGGCAATTTTCTCTGTAAATTTGTTTGACGGACATCCAAGCGTCGCCAAGGGTGACCGGAGAGTCATTCCAAAAGAATGCTTTATCAGTTTAAGGTGATAAAGGAATCCCTTTAGCTATTCTTTAAATGGTCATTGCAAAACATGACACTAAACGTGTTTAACAATCTGCAAAAATAATAATACATGACCTAGCAGAACAGCATAATCAGGTTTACTTGCACAAAATTGAAAAAGCTGTCCTCTCTTCAGATTTATATCCTGCCAGCCACCTCAAGAGACTCGGGGAGGGGGGGCGCCCTAACTTGACCATTCATTTGTAATGTCCATTACTTTGTGAAACAATTCCTGTTTATTATCTCATCCCAGCAACACTGACAAGATGTGATGCGCTGCTGTAAATCAAGTTTTAATGGCTTGGAGTGCGCCGGGCGTGCTGTCATTTAGGGCGCTGAAAATCGACTTGCAAATATGTAAATACCAGGACATTTCATTTTCTGAGGCAGATGTCATTAGCGCCGGGCTTGCCGCTGTTTTAGTGGCCATTGCTAGTCTCAAATGTTTCTCCGAACCCAAAGTTGTTTTGTTTTAGCTGTGACGTCATCTGCTTTGAACAGAACCGGTGCACACTGCAAAAACACTGCTGTACTCAACAAAAGAGTTATGTAGGCCAAATAAGTACCAAGGGGAACAGGGGAGAATATTTTTCCTGTTTTGGTGAGGCAGTGTTCGAGGCGGGGTGGGGGACTGGCGAGGGAAGGATCGCGTGGCGTATTTGCATACCCCCTTTGTTGACAGAACATCAATAATAAAGCGACAATCTTCATGCCGATTTTCTTTCATGCTGCAGCCCGTTCACCTATCCTTCCGACAAAAGGCTGTTGAAACCAGAGGTCCTGCTTGCAAGAGGCTTTGCACAATTATTTGGGGGGGGGGAAAAGGAAGACAAGAAAGACAGGAACCGACACAAACGGAGAAAAAAAATAAAGGGAGCTGAACCCTCCTTGTTGTAGGAGCTCATGTGATTGTTTTGTGACACTGATAACAGATGGAGTCTAGGGATTCCCTTTCCCCTTTCTCTTTATTTTGATACGGGCCAGAGATGGCACATCCTCACCCCCCGGGGGGAACAAATGCCAATTTCAGGACCCCGGAGTGGTGCTCGCCCGTGAGAAGAAGGCTCCCCTCACCCTCTTTTAGAACTGCTTCCGGGATCCTGAGTTTCTCAGCTGGGTAAAACGCCACGATGCGGCCAAGCGAAAGCTGTGCAGTGGGAAAGCAATTTCCTTTTTTGCTCGTGAAGTGATCCTTTATCCGTTATCTGGGCTGACAAAAGGGCTAAATGTGTTTGGCGGACACGAGATCGAATGGCACACAGTGTGCTCCTCTGTAGATCTCTCAGATCGATACCTCTATCAGACCGACAAGGAGTGCATGCCCTGAGACCCAAAGTAGTTAAGGGGTAAGACGGAACAGTTCTTTACAGTGGGAGGGGAGTGCTGTGTCTGTGAGAAGCGCATTGACAATAATGTAAAAAAAAGAAAAGAAAGCTGCAAACAATCTCCGCATCAGTTACCTAATTCAAACTCTGAGATATAATATGGTGCCAATATGGAGTATTGTCATTTACTCTCCTGTGAGCAGACCAACATGGGATTTGCTGTTATGCTTTTTTTTTTGTTCATTCTTTTGTTGTTACAAAGGCAGTTGTTTTCCCTCACTAAGGGAAACGATGCTATGAATTTATCCCCCAGCGTTGCAGCCAAACAGGGCGAGAAATACCCCCCCTCAAATAACCGCAAAACTGTTAGCTGTGACGTCCAGACTCGTAAGCCATTTGTCTTGCTTTGTTCTCGTCTCCGCGCAGTATAAGCCATGCTAAAATGATGGCGTTTAACAGTATTGCTAACAAATTATTCAGAAGGCGATGAGTGACGAGGAGCGCAACATAAAAACAGAACGAGTGCGCCGTGAGGTTTCCCAGAAGAGCTGTTTTTCACGCGAAATAATAAGGCAGATGCACTTCCCCACCAATTTTACATTCGCCAAACATCAATTATTCTTAGTTCTAATGGATTTTTCAGGCGCTTTTTATATTAAGTTAATTGATATTTGTCCTTTCGGTAGTACAGAAATAAATGTCCTGATCTTTGCATGCAGAAAGAGAATAACTTAGCAGCGCAGTTGCGATTTCCACGCATAACAGGTGAGCAAGTAAGCACCCTCATTAATCCACCCGCACGTTCCTGAATGCGTTGTTTATCATACTTACGGAAAGATGTGTTACTTTTTTTATTTCAATTTTTTTTCCTACGACTGCAATAATTAATGGCAATGGAAGTTTTCAATTCCTAGGGGGTAAGCCGGATTCCGTCGATTAGAATATTCGTTAAGGGAGAGGATGAATCAAACAGTTGCATAGCCATCGACTTTCATAAAGCCAGTGAGAGGTGTTTTGTGTTAAGATGAGGGCATGAATGCAGTTGATTCAGCTGTGGCGGCGAATTGGTTGAATTCACCCGTGCCATTGGGGAAGCAGGAAAGAAGATTGAGTGCATCTGATTTGGCATCAGACTTGCTAATGCAAGTGTTTTCTATGGAGGGGCCATCTGAATCACTGGTAACATTTGATTTTAAAGGTCAGGATAAAGTACTGATTTACTGCAACAAATGTGGTGACAAAGCACTAATTCTTGGCGACTAGAATAATTACGTTTTACTTTCTGGGCAGAAAGCAACTTTAAGTTAAGAAACTAAACATTCACCCCTAAACATTTTATGTTTGAAACTAAGGAAATGTATCAGAAGTATTAGTCGAGCTATGGGTAGCGTAACTTCTATTGTACTAAAACAAGTAAATTTAATCGGTTTAAAAGCTGAAGTTGTGAGAATTTTTTGGGGGGCAGAGTTTGTATCGTTTGTATATGATTTGCCACTCTCACTGAAGGCCTGGGTCAGTGTGATCTCGATTTCCAGATGCTTAATCGCTGAGCGTTATGGCGTAGGCTTGCTGTAATCTGATTGGTGGCAGCAGATCTCTGCCGCTTGATTTGGTTGGCTGGGGTGGTTTATAGCATGTAGACATTGTGCTCACCCCCCCGATTTGCATTTTCTCCTCTCTGTCAGTATTGATAATCCCTCTTGGAGCAATTTGCTTTGTTGGATTAAAATGAACTACTTGCAGTATGGAGTTACAAATTCTGTGAAATGGCATTATTGCTTTTGGTCAGCACATCACAATGGCTAAACCTGAACATTATGAGTATTATGTCCACCGCGTTAACATTACAGAAGAAAATTAGAAAGGATCTTTGGCTATACTGCCATGTCATATTTCAATCTGAAAGCTAGCAATCTTCCTAGCCAACATGTTTTTCTGTATAACTGCCACAACACTGCAAAATAGCCATAGGCTTACTCCCTGTTTCAGTCAAATTCGGTCTGTTCGCTGATGTGTTATTTTAATACTTTTTTTACATTTCCAAAATATTTCAAAATAAAAAAAATTGGCTTGCTTTCCTCCTTGGCTAAAGGCCAGGTTTGCAGTGGGCGGGATTGGCTGGGGTTCAAGTTAAGTCAATAAGGCTGAAAGACCAGTAAAATCCTTTCTACCTTGAATATTAATGATGCTCTTGCCACTTTTGCGCTGGCAAGCAAAATTGAAAACGGTTGTTCTGAAGCATTGTGCCTTTCCTGGATGCACAAATAAGGAAATACTGTTTTATTTTCCAAAAAATGAAGAGACCAACAAAAAACTTTATTTCGGGAGGTCCACGGACAACCAGGGGTGTTGCTGCTAGCGACACTCCTGGTTGTCCTGGTCACTGTTGTTGAGAACAGACGTGTGATGGACCGGTAAGTAGGCCTACCATTAGTTTGCGATAATTAAATGGCTCTCAAGCTTAGTTATGAGGAAACAAAGCCTTTGTTTATTTGGGTGTTATGTATGGAGTTCTCTACTTTTGTAGAGTAATAGGGACAGTAGCTCAGTGTTGCGTTATTACACATTGAATGATCTGCAGGTTTAACTATACGATGGTAAAGCCTAGCTTGCTAGCTTATGTTGCCTTCTTTCATGTTTTCTGGTAGTCTAATGTTGATGTTACTGTAGGAAATTATAGTCGTTTCAAACTAAGGTACACATCCAATGCTATTCTCATCTATACAACCACCTGTGCACAAAATTGCAAAGGAACCGTTTCATTTAAGATAATCATTTTTGTGGGACTAACCGGTGTGACCTCTCGTCAGCAGACATTTTCCATCTCTGTAGGCAACTAGGCATTAACTGACAGTTGCCACATAATCGCTGTAAAATGCCGGTATTTCCACTGTATGCCATTTTTGTAAAGGTCGCCAACCTGCACTAACCTAGTAACAAGGAATTGTCTACATATGACATCTTACGGACATGAATATTAATGATTGCAGGATACATGCCACCCTGTCCTTATCTGCCTAACAGGTCATGATAATCGGATGGCGTTTATTACTAGTTAATGGTTTTAATTGGATTAAAAACAAAAGAAATATTAAGAAGACAGTCAATTGTCACTTCTGGGGAAGATTTGAATCCAGGTTCCCAGACCAAACCAACCAAAGTCACCCCAATATACTGTATAACCTTTTTAAATAAAGTCCTGCTGCATAAGATCCTGCTGCAATGATTGAAATAGCAAGCCAATTAACTCATGTTTTGTTATAAAGACTTCAATCATAAATAGACTTATTTTATTCATTTTTAACTCAATTACTGCAAATTACGTATGGATCCGATTTACTTGGATGTGATTCTTTTAAGCTAATTATATCTTGTTAGTTAGCCACATGTTCTGTCACCTATTCTGTAGAATAAGTAAAGTCAGCCCTGAAGATTTCTAGTCAAGTGATAAATGACTTAATTTTCTATGCGGTTGCTTCATTTCTACGCTCGTAATATACAGCAGTTTCCAAGATTGTCATAAAAAGGTAGAAGTAAAAAAAGGAATTTGTTGCAAAGAAAATGGGCCGTGGCCTTGCTTCATGAAGAAAATGCACGTCTTCTGTACATACACCCATTTCTTTTTTTCTGTACCTTTTCTTTGAGTTATATTAAAGGTTGTATCAGCGATTTTGGGTGGAAACATAAATGATCACATTCATATGATTTTTCCTCACGATCCGCTAGCTGCCCGCCCCATAAGCAGGCCGTCAAAAAACCGCGTCTCTGTAGGCAGCCTATGCTCCGAGATCGTACACAAAAACAAATGGTACTACCAACCACTCAAAACCAAAATAAACAGTATTCCAACCAATCACAATGATCTGCACAAACGCTAATACTCTTATCTCGCTGAAATCTTGACGGATTTACAAACGGTTTGGTTTCTTACAAACGTTATTAACGTGGTTATAATTCTGGATGCTTGAACACTATTTTTTAAAACATAACATAATTATTCATAAGTATGTTTGTTTGGGATTTCGCTTCAGAAGTGACGTCACCCAAAATCGCTGATACAACCTTTAACTATTTTTTCTATCCTAATTCTATTTGCTACATTTATCATGTTAATGTCCCTGACATCTTTGGCAGCATCAGGTCTACCCTAACTCTTTCTCAACCTGTTTGTGGCCTGTCCTTACAGATTTCTCATGGGGGGCTTTGCATCTTTTTTATCTTGACTTTCAGGTGCGCCATAAGGATCTGTTCCTTCAAGTCTCAATTCTCAATTCATTTTATGTAGAATGACAGAAGCTGTGCGGAATGAAATCTTTGCATGTAGACTTAATATGACACAGCAGACCAAGCCTGTTCTAACCACCGCTGCTTTTTAAACGTCTTAAATGTTTGTATCATCCATTCATTTGCGTACAGCAAGGGCAATTTCAGGGGACATTTAGAATATAACTTTGGTGTTGTTTTGCCTGCACTTAGTTACCTGAAATGGTTTCCTCTTGCCTAATGCACTGTGTATCATTACTTTCATCCTTAATTTATTCCGTATCAAAATATTATTTTAATCAATTCTGTAAACATCTGCTGCAAAGGTGAAATAAAGTTTGTCCTTTTCCTGCTATATCACTCGTTCAATGACTGTAAGAATTTAAATTTTAGTGCTGGACTCCATGTTTGTGGATTGTAGAGAAAAAAGAAAAGACGTGTGGGTAAAGGAATTTGTTGAATGATTGCGGGGCTTATTCAAAACAAAACACTTGACACTCACCAGGTCCTATATCAAAATAAAGTAATTGCTGTTTTGGATGAAAGCAATTCATAAACGAATAGGATGGGTCTCCTCCTTACAGGCAGTCCCCTTTCAGTCTTTGGAACAAAGTGTTTTATGGATGCCAGGTGCAGTGTATCCTTTACAGTGACAGAGTAATGTAGATTGTGAAAGTGCATGCCATAAATTTGCCACCTTGGCTGTTGTAGTGATAGTCATTTAGCTTATGTGAATTTGGGAAAGGACAACCCTAGGTAAAGAGGTTGGCGTGTTTTACAAAGCCAAAACCAACCTATTCAAACCTATTCAAGAGGCAGACATTTAGGTCTGTTAAGTCACAAAAATAAAAAAAGAAACTGGCATGAAATTTATTTTAAAGAATAAAACAAAAGCACTAGTACATTTAAGCTGATCGCAAGCTCCAAATGACCAAAAATGTGAGCCTCAAAGCACCCAATATGTTAGAAGGCAGTCTTTGCTGGTTTCGGCATTGTAACCCGTGTAACCGTTGTTACATTTGCATTCAAAGCTCTGTTTAACCTTCAAAGAACCCAATATATTTCAGCCCAGCCTTTGCTTGCTGGGAATTCAAGCTGTGACAGAGAGATGAGAGGAGACACAATGAATTTTCCGAAAACTCCTAGGGCCAAGGACCTTCAAAAACTTGCCATTCGGCGATGCTCACAGAAGATGTTCTAAAACGTGTTAGTTTACTGATTACACATTGCCATCTTGTCTCGTCTCATTGCATCTTTGATCTAAACTGGGGTCACATGCGAACAAACAAACTAAGAAAAAGAGCGTGGAACAGTGTTCTTCTAAACATGCTCCACTCTGTGGGGAGCACCTAGTAAAGGAAGCATTCCAAACAAGGAAGTTGTGCCAGGTTCGTGTCAAACGAATGCTGGGTAGTGTCATGTGGTAAACGTTGAAACATTTACTGTTAAATTCTACTCATTGAATTCCACCAAATTCCATCTATTTTGTTCTACCTTTTCAGACTGTTAGCCAACATTAGCGAACAGTCATGGCGAACATAAGCTAGCAGAAAAAAAGTTTGAATATGTTAGTGAACGTTCGCCTTGTGAAAGCACGCCTGTTTGAAGAAGAAATGTCACTTAATTCTATAACATATTTCAGAATCTGAGATGTACAGTTGGTACTTTTCTTATATCAAGTTATCTTTGTAATGTATTAGAATAGGCATGGTGACATTGACTTTTGTTAAAATGAGTTTCCAGGGGCTTCTGGATGGCGTTTTCGGTTAAAATCATTTTTGAAGTCAAACTATCGTTGAATCCTTTACTTTGTGCTGACCTATATTCTCTGTGGAAGTCTGTCGACTACAACAACAAAGAAGAGCAACAAGTTGCAGTGGCCACATTCGCTCCGCTGCCGTACTTCCTCAGAGAATATAAATGATTGTATAAACACTCAAAATAACCCCGATAGACTGTCGTCGTATTTTATTTGCTTTGGGTGCACTGTGGAGTGTTTAAGTGCGTTTGGTAGTGGATGCTACCGCTTACCTTAGAGTTGTGCTAGCATTAGCAACGTGTGTATGTCCAAAAGAAGGGACAGCATGGAATTAGCTGAAAATTGTTTCCATCAATCAACTACATCATGGATAAGTCGTAATTGAGACATTATGTCCAAAATTCCGAACTATCCCTTTAAGGCACCATGCTGTGGTCCTGGGATGCAGATTGTGGCCGGTAGATCCACAGGGTGATGCACAATTGGTGCCTACATCACCCAGGGTATTGGAGGGTTGAACTGGACAGGGTTCCGCGTTTCATCAGTCTGTGGTGACCTGTGCTGGCCGAAAGGGCTCTCGTAAGACTGCATGCAAAAGCCCCATATGAAACCCTTCTCCAACGCCGCTCTGTGTGAGCTTAGCTGCAGTCTGTGATGCGAAAAGAAGTAGGTGTTGACACCATGTGTTTCGGAGGAGAACCGTGGATGTTCCAGCTCTCTCAAATTGGCAGGGTGGTTCACTGCAGATAGGTGGACATTCCAAATTGTGGTCGGATTTGGTTATATACAGCCCTGGGTTGGGTGGGGGAAAAAAATAAATAAACAGGTGCAGCAGTTAAAGTTCATAAATGTGGAAACTTAAAAGTTTATCAGCTTTCCCTGTGTTTGTTTCTCTTTATTCCATTACATTACATTACATTACATTACAGGCATTTAGCAGACGCTCTTATCCAGAGCGACTTACACAACCTTTTATCATGTTTTACATATTATCCATTTATACAGCTGGATATATACTGAAGCAATTCAGGTTAAGTACCTTGCTCAAGGGTACAACGGCAGTGTCCTACCTGGGAATCGAACCTGCAACCTTTCAGTTACAAGGCCAGTTCCTTACCCATTATACTACACTGCCGCCTACATTTCCCCTTCCCCAAAAAGCTTGGCTTTGCCACTAGCCTATATCTATCCCACTCTTAAATATTTTGAGAATAGGTCATTCATAGGTCCACTTTTTAATTATCAGTCGAGTCCAAGCTTCCCCCCACTGGCATCTCTCCAGGTCTTCCTCCGGCAGTTTTGTGGGTTGCCCTCCCCAGTCTTCTTTTCAACTCAGCCACACTTTTACTTGTGCCAATAAGACTTCACCATTGCCTGTAGTAGCATGCCATTTCTACTATGTCTGCACACTTTTTATTTTTTTTTGCTAGTTGCACAATTGTGCTAGTGTGCTGGAAATTTAAGAATTCTATGCAAATGTATTGCTTTTTAGAGGGTATAATTGCAGAAGAAAAAAAAACAAATCTGGAAAAGCACGTCAGAATCAGTATCTTCAGCAAAGTTAACCCATATCTAATTACACTACTCACAAAAAGTTAGGGATATTCGGCTTTCGGGTGAAATTTCAGGATGAACCTAAAATGCACTATAACCTTTACAGGTGAAATTAATTTGACCTTCTCTAAACTTTTGAATGCACATGTCCAACTATTCAATGTTTCAGTACTTTTTGCACAACTTGCTGTTCTCTAACAAGGAGCTGAACGGCAAAATTCACAACAGGTGTTTGATCCATGAATCGACCAATAAATTTCCTGGTTCAATTAGAATTGGTATTTAAACAGTCCTCTTCATCATGCTGTTCACATTTTGACATCATGAGACCAAGACGACACCTAACAATTGATCAACAGTACCTCGCCATTGCGAGGCTTCAAACAGGATGTTCTCAGAGGGAAGTGGCCACTGAGCTTAGAGTGTCACAGAGTGTCATCAGCAGGTTGCAACAGAGATACAGAGAGACTGGAAGAGTCACAGAAAGGCATAGAAGTGGACGTCCTTTGGCCACATCCCACACTGATGACCGCTTCATTGTGAACAGTGCCCTGCGGAACCGGATGATGAATGCCACTCAACTCCAGGCACATTTAAGGGAGGTGAGAGGCACCCAAGTGTCACGTCAGACCATTCGAAACCGTTTACATCAGCGTGGTCTGCGTGCTAGACGACCTGCAAGGGTACCTGACCACACCACCAGGCACAGGCGTCGTCTTGCATGGGCCAGGGAGCATTTACGCTGGACGAGGGACCAATGGGCCTCAGTGCTGTTCTCTGATGAAAGTCGATTCACGTTGAGCAGAAATGATGGCCGCCAACGATGTTGGAGACGTCAAGGAGAGCGCTATGCATCAGCCACTGTTGTCACCAGACGACCCTTTGGTGGTGGCGGTGTTACAGTGTGGGCAGGTGTGTCTAGTCAATACAGAACTGCCCTACACTTTGTGAATGGTACAGTGACAAGCCCATACTACCTGAATAACATCATTAATCCAGTCATTGTGCCCCTGCATGAACAACACAGGCCTAATTTCATCTTCATGGACGACAATGCTCCAGCTCATCGAGGTCGCATCATTAGGGAAAGGCTGCTGGAGACTGGGGTACCTCAAATGGAGTGGCCTGCACTTTCTCCAGACCTGAATCCCATAGAAAACCTATGGGATCAGCTGACTCACCGTGTAGAGGCTCGTAACTCTGTACCCCAGAACCTCAATGACCTGAGGGCCGCCCTTCAAGAAGAGTGGGATGCCATGCCTCAGCAGACAATAAGTCGACTTGTGAACAGCATGAGACGTCGTTGTCAAGCTGTAATTGATGCTCAAGGGCACATGACAAGTTATTGAGACATTGACATTTTTGTTGTGGTATACCCACCACTGTTGTTGGCTTTTGTTTCAATAAATTGTTTGAGATGAGGAAATCACCATTGCATGCTTCTACTTAAATGCCCTACTTTCATGATACGTATAATATCACTGTAGCGTGAACTTACATTTTCCATAAATTTCACCCGAAAGCCAAATATCCCTAACTTTTTGTGAGTAGTGTATGTTGTTGTCGGAATCTAAACAAAAACATTTTGTTTAGAAGCGCCACGTGGTGCTTTTTTCTGCAGTAACCCAAAAGCAGACAATAAGATTTATTAATCCCTTATATCATGTAGGTTCAAAACTGACCCTGATTTAAGAACAATCCTGAGATAACATGTTGTGCCTTTAAGCCAAAATGGTTGATTGCATCATGCATTCCATAATTTGACTACGTCCAGTTTTTTGAGGCTTTGGAACAGGATGAAAAATTGAAAGTGATCAATATTGGTCTGTGTTCCTCCTCACGTCCTTTATATTCCATTTTCTGAGTGTAAATCTAGGCCAGCTGTAATCTCTAACATTTGATAAGATCCAGCCTATATTCTATTTGGCTCATTGGGATGGCTGTACACTGACTGGTAGAGCTGTATGACTTTGCAGATGGAATGGTTTATATTAATGAAATATATGCCCTCACAAAGGTTACACAAACGTTACACAAGGCGCGTCCGTTTGCGGCAAAACCCTGGTGTTTCTGTGGTAGCAAATCTGGTTCTACATGCAAAACCAGAAAATTAATATAACAAAAAGGTCTCCCCAAAAATATTTGCTTGTGGTGTATTTCTTAACGTCTTGCCGCTCTCCTGCAGTCATGGAATCAATGCCTCTATGTAATACAGTACATTTAAAAAGATACGCTGCACAGTGCACTTTTTAATGTGCTTTGTAGTTAATGTTATGCCTCTCCAGTCAAGTGGTTGAAATGATGGTTTATGAAATTATGTTTTTGATGTTGCCCTTTCATCATTGGCTTTGATTAAGCTGGATATGAACACCATCCTCAACACGTACCCTAAATCCCATCAGCCTACAGGTAACAAGTTTTATGGTAAAGATCATAGTAGCTTCTGATAGGCTCTTTTATTTTGAATCTACATTCTGTATGGATTTTGGTGAAAGCCGAAACCTTTTCTTTGATATTCTTCAGACTCCTATTGATTTTCAAGTCGAATGCCATTTGCAGGTGTTGCAAATAATGTCCAAGAGCATATTTCAATTTCAGCTCTCTTAACTCTTATGGAGGTATTTTAATGAATCTTTACACAGATGTTCTCTTCACGATTTTCCTAAACTGAAGTCCTTTTATCCTCATGTCCGGAGATATAACTACCGATTCTAATAGATCCAACTGAGCTCTGTCTGTATGGTTAACATTGAATGGTCTTTCTTCTTACTGTTGATGCTGAAACATTCAAATTTCACACAGCTTCTAAAAATGTATCATCAAGTGGAACCTCTTATTGTTAAGAAGTAGGAAGGGATTCTGGAGCTGAGTATCTGATGAGTCTCAAGAATCTGTGATAAAACTTCACAAAAGGTCTATTTACAGTTATATTTCAATGGATATCCATGCCTGTCTATTCTGGCATAAACTGGTGTGGCATACAAACCTTCACCTGTAGTAATCCATAAAAATGATTAGCCTATGTAGCAGCATTTTCCATCAACCTCTCTATGTTGTTATTAAGGGTGGGTTTTATAACTAAAAGGTACTTTCAGTAATAGTTTGAACCATTTGGTGCAATTATTTGGTCGTGCTTTGTGTGGAGTAATTGCATTCAAACTGGTATAGCAGCTTTTGTTTTCTTTGAAATCGTTTTTGATTACAACAGAGGCATTTTCTAAATTGTGTTTTTATTCTTAATCTTTCATTAACTATGGAACAGATTCAGAGAGTTAAATTTTTTATTAGCGGTAAAAGCATTCTTGGGTTTGAACAGAAAGTGTTTTTTATTTGTGCTGCCACTTTAAAATTCTTAAACTTAAATCCCTTGCTTCAGGGACATTTAAGGCTTTATTTTTAACAAGGTTAGAAAAAATGTCACTGAAAGTGAAAGTAATTGAAATAATTAATCTGTGACTTTGGGCTGTGGAAGAACTGCCCAAGAGCATTTGCATTTTACAGTGCTATCACAAGGAATTGCCACCATGATTTATTTTAAAACAATTTGATCTCGTTTTTCAATTATCGTGTTTTGTAACTTGCATTTCTTTTCTGGGTTATGTAATTTAAATGGGGAGAACTTTGTTGCTTATGCCATTAGAATGAACAGCATGCCACATAAAGATGGTATACAGACTAAATAAGCTTTGTTTTGTCATAAACTGCACTGCATCCAATGTTATAAATGGCAAGAGGTACAAGTCAATAGAAAATGTGCTAGGTTTTCTGAGAACAACCGTTTCCTACATCCATTTGGTTAATATGCAGTTCTCAGACTTTGTGAATGGCTTGAGTTGTTTCTGTCCTGCCTCCTGCTAAATGAGTTTTAATTAGATAGGATTCATCTGCCGTCAATGATTGCCACCTCTGAAAGCCCCCCTTTGTATCAGAGGGTTTTTGTTCAGTATAGCTAATTAAGAGGCTTTAATAAAATGAAATTATAGAGGATTCAGAGGTGCAGTCTAGTATTTTGTTTGGGGGGAAAAAAAACCTGAGATTGAAGGTTTTTCCATTTTATGAGTATTTCATGAAGTTTCCATGGTAACAATCCCTTGGCCTTGCATGCTGAGCACAGTCTCTTTAATTTCTAGTTTATTTGTGTGGGACAGATATAATAGTGCATAAAAGTGCATGAATGTGGACATAACGTCAGTATCTTGACACTTGAAATCATAACCGGTAATGGTTTTGCCATAATTAGGAAAGACTCCATTGAGAAATTAGTTTAAATTTAAATAAAGCTGTGTCAGAAATATAGAATTTTATGGTGGCAGGCAGTTGAATTTATTTCTATAATAAGATGGTTGCATTTGGAATTAACTAAATTTGTTTGAAAAATTTAATTTAATGTAAATTTAATTTTCATGTAAATTATATAAACAGACATTTTACCCCAATTCTTGCCAGTAATTTAGCCATTGGAGTATCTAATTTGTCAAATTAAGAAGGGTCTGATTTGCAACCCAAATATTCGGTGTTATTCCGGTCATGGTAATTTTCTTCTTCTTTTCTTTTTTTTCTTTCATCTACTGAATATTCCCCTTCGGCCTCACTCCCAGGGTTACCGTTTGGCTGTTTATGTGTCTTTGGGTTTGCTCTGTTGTTAGGGAAGGACATAAACCCACCGTAAGGTTAATCGATTGTGACGCTCCTGCTCACGTCCCTGTTACCCTGCTTTCGACTCTGACGGCACCTGGTGATCAGCTGAGCGCAGTGTGTTCCCTCTGTCACCCAGCCTTAAAGTTCTCTGGTTCTTGGCTGGGGCTTGTAACGAAGAGTAAGATTATTTTCTCCCCCATCCTGTTCTGCAGTATATGATTCTCTTACCTGCAATGGAACAATACAGCACCCATCAATCCATCTACCAATCATATAGTAACTCACTGAATTCAGGACCTGATTTCTGTGAGTTACTACATATATGATTGGAAGGCGCTCCACATAGACGCAGCCAGTGCATAGGTGTTTCCTTCTCGTCCTGTCTCCTTCTCTCTCCCACTCCTTCCTTATGCTTGGAAGGGATATTATAAAGCTGTGTTTGCCCTGCTTGGCATTTCCCCCAACACATGTTCCGTCCGGCATTTCTAATGCTGTGGTTTTACTGCCTCACACTCGGCCTATTGGTGTGAGGTGAGACTCGGTGAAATTAGGAACACGCAGTCCGCAGTATCATTCCTTGTAGGGAGGATGCCAAATTTTCAGTTTAAAACGCTGAAGTAGGGCAGTTGAGTTTGTTGCCCCAAGGAATGCAGCGCAATATTGTTTGCCAGCTATACGTGAATTAACCTGTTTTTTTTTTCTGGATTTGTTCAAACGTATGTAGAGTAAGTCTTTATACAACAGCAGCCTTTTCACCAGTCATCTCTGAGAGAGTTCATCAGCAGGTCCCTCTCTGCTGGAGAGCTCTCTCGGTTAAGTTGGTAAGCTTCCAAGGTGAGAGTAAACGGCCCATTTTGTTAGTTGTTTTTAAAATTGAATTTCCACCCCTACATGTACTGAACTAAAAAGACTGTTTAGACTATATAGGACAAATGACACCTTAAAAAAAACCTAGTCAAAACATTAATTTAGATTTGTGGTTTGCTTTTATGGTGTATCGGTTTAGAATTGTATTGCTAATCTTTTTCTTTCAGAGTGATTTGGATTTCTTTAGTCTGTTATGCTTATGATCAACTTACCCAGCAAATCTCCACAAATATCGGCTAAATGTTAAAAAAACACGATGTGCCGTCCCACAAAGCATCCAGAGAGTTTGAAAGTGGGTGGGCGGGTTGCCCCGGGGAATGCATCTCAGGGTAATGCAAACGGAGCCCGAAATTAACATCTCAGAATGCCAGACGCCACGACGGCAGCTGTGAATGTTCCTCCGAGCCGAATCATGAATTCCATTGAACCCTGAACCCCCTCCCTCAGATTTTTATTTTTATTTTCTTCCTGGTGACAGCGCTCGCTCAGGAGCGGTTAGGATCAGCGGCCTCGCAGGAGCCGACCTGATGCCTGTCACGGATCGTCACTCAAATCTGATCCACCGCCCGCGTCCCGCAGCACTGTTAACGCGTGCGCATCTGCAGGGACGAGGGGGGAGCGACGGCCACCTGTCACACAGGTGCGTCAGGCTGGGCCCCGGCCCCCGGCCTCGGCTCGGGACCCCGGCCCCCTGTTCAGCCAGCGCCTGCTGCCTGGAATAACACAGATGGAGATCTTGTCATCTCTGCGGTTTTATTAAATTTCCAAAATTTCTGAAAGGGCACCTTGGCCCGGTCCGGAAAAATTTGCCGCAGTTTAGTCTGTTGTGATCACTCAACACCAACGAAAAAAAGAAAAGAAAAAAAAGTCAATGAGCAGTTGATGGTGAACCCTAGGGAAAGAGGTGAGTCATGTTGTAAGCGCACACCAGAGCAGTGGCTTTTATTCAGACTGATTTATAGGTTGGTACGCCTTTTCACAATTTTTCAGTGTTACCATTAGGAAACATAAGTATCATTTTTTTAAAATATCGGAATTTTGTGCTGCTGGGGCTGCTGGGTAGCTAAAGGCACAGTTCTAGTGCATGGATGGGCCCGTGACAGTTCTGACTGCGGCCGGCAGCCCTGCAGGGTGATGCACAGTAGGGGCAGCATTACAGCGTCTCATTGCGAGCTGTGTTGCTTCAGTAATGCCACGCATTTCCACGTCTGTTTCTTATCCCCCTGCAGTCATGTAGTCAGTCTGTAGGTCTGAACAAATTTTTAATTTAAAATTTTTTTTTTTTACAGGAGAGAGGATAGTGCACCCTCCTTTCATATTTTTTTGCTTTATTCAGACAAGTAGAAAGTGGAGCGGGTAACGGGTAGAGAAAGGATCACAGGTCAGCAGGTGCCATGGTGGGGGATCATGTGTGGCTCGACAGTTGACTGCCCTACAGGCTGCCACACACGTCCCGCCATGAAGGTCCAAATAGATTTCCCCCAACAGATGTTTTTGTCTCTGGAGTCGACTTCTCCATTGTGTTGTAACCCCAGTACTATGAGGATGTGCTTTGTTAATAAATTAGCGGTCAGCTACTGTTAATGAAGACACCATCTTAAAGGTTGGATTCCATGTGCAGACGTCAAGTCAAAGCCAGAACTCTCTGGTGGTCCTTTGGTAAGGATGTATGTACTAGCTACTCTTGCCAGGGTCATAATAACTATTCAGCTACCATAAAACGTGTTTCACCCAGAAAGCCTATAGGATTACTTGGCAAGCTAAGAAAAAAGACCATTTAATTGAATGAGACTTACCACTGAAGCACTGTTTGAACTTCATCCACGGTCATGCCAACCAAATGCTGATGAAACACTGGAGTCAGCACTTCTTGCCCATTGTTTTTATTCAGCAAGATCATCTCCGTTGATCCAAAACGATGTATAAGCAATATCAACATCATTGTTTTGACTAGTGTATGCAGCTGATAAACAATTTCTCTTCAAACATTTAATTTATTATGGCATTAATATAAAGATAAAGGGAAAGATAACCATAATTGTAGCATATAGCTCTGGGCATTGCTGGGTATTTATTTGATAACAAACTTCATACCACCAAGTTTAATATCAGACTTTCCCATATCCAATTGGCAGGCACGCAAGATGGCTGAATTCAAAGGGACAGTTTTACAAAGACTAGAGTGGTGTAAATGCAGGAATGCAATGCAAATTCAAAACCTGTCCAACAGTATGCTTAAAAACCGTCTAAAACCTCCATATTAACAAAGCACAAGTTATCATCATCCACATATTCCTAGTGAGGGAGATCGAAACAGAAATACACTTGTATGAAATAGAAGAAAACCGTCCTTGCCAACGAAATTCATTATCAGATGTTGGCACGAATCAGATTGCAAGAAGGCTTGGCCAGAAAATTGAACAGAGTTTTCCAGATGCTGTATTAGAGATTGAGAATCTGGAATGGAGACTATACTGGCCTTGAAGTGTATCTCTGTTGTCATTGGCCGAAGACTGTTCATCCGGGCTGTTCTGGAAAAATGGGGCACATTAGCATGGGCCTTTTCTGCCATTATTTTTTGTCAAAATGCTCCATTTGTCATTTTTTGAAAAATCTATTAAAGATAGTACTGTGCTCTTTTAAGGTCAGGCAAACAAATTCTGTATTGCTTGAATTGAAATTACCTCTGTATTATTGTGCATAATGCAAGGCACTTAAGTCCATCAGGAAGTGCTTGTACTCCAGCACTTCCCATTGTGAAAATGTCATATAATAGTGCATTCTTTGGGGGGGGGGCCCCACAAAAATTCTGTCAAAAAAATGAAAAGGTTGCCGCACTCCACTTATTGCGTCGGCTTACCGGCTCATTGCACGTCTCACCCACGTGTCTGAACCCACCCACTCCCTAGGAACTCTTCTGCCGTCCAGATGGCTCTCGTTTTTGCACCCACTGTCTATTTTTCTTCATTCAGCAAATTTATTTTTAATCTCGCAGCTAGGTTGCTATAGCTCAGCAGTCTGGCGTACAAACAAAAGGCATGAGGATAATGTCATCATATTCTAAACGGGTACTTTGGGGACGAGTGGTTTTTGGGGGGTGAGGGGGTTAGGTACAGTACAAACTCAGCCTTGCAGAGGCCCGACACAAGCTCACCTTCAGACAACTGCGCCTCTTTATTGTGCCGAAGAGGGGACGTAATACTAATAATCAACTGAAGATTTGTCCCTTTGTGAAATTTCCCCATTTTGACTATGCTTTTTAAAGATATAAAGGTGTTTAGGTGTTGTTGGGGAACATGTCTCTGGCTATTTCTGCCTCAGCAGTAGCCTTTTAGCTTATTTGCCTCGTATGTCATTTCTAAACCTGAACTTTAAAATATCCTCAGCTGCCTGTAGGACTATGTAGAAGAACATTGTATTAAAGTTTCACTTCCACCCCACCAAGGCAAAGGAGATATTTCCAGGAAGTGATGTTTTCATAAATTAACCGAAAACCTTGAAGGAAAGTTATTATTGAACCGTGCTACATTATTGTGCATCGCCTCATTCACTTGGTGTCGCCATTTTACTTCTAATTCTTGTCAGTAATCATTTTTTTTGCAACGGCACACCATGCGCACAGGTCTTCTGCTAATCAGGAAGGCACGGAGATCCCTGCACAGCGTAACGTTGTGTCATGTGAGCCCTTTGATCATAACTCGGCCTCTACGCGGCTGTAACGTGGCTGTTGATTTCTAATTTATTTTCTGAGTGCACTCAATCTGAGTGCAGTGATCTGAATAGCAATGTGCGGCAATGATTTTGATTACGGTTATTAGTGGTGTCCTATAAAGTTTGCAGCCTGAGACACTGGGCCGACTTCTAAGTATTCCAGGCTCCTGTGGCTATATTTCACGGAGTGCATGTTTATTACCAGGACAAAAGCAGTACTTTCAACTAACAGACATCTAGTGCAGTGACAACAGTCTGTATCTCCAGTCTCCACTCTGTAGCTTATTGAGGGAAAATTCCATAATTTGCAAAAGCCTGCTTGCAAGAGACCATTTAAGGCCCATTCTCAATCCGGGAAGTGAATAATATGCCTTACATTCCAAGGTGTGACATCATGCATTGTCTGCATTGTTTTGCATTTGCAATAAATGCATCTACTTAACATCCTCTTAATACCGATGTGCAGAGAACATCAATGCCACAGTCCACATAATTCTTGAATCACATGGGAAGCCGTTGAAATGATCCTTAATGATCTGTGGTCCAGTGTTTCTTGGAATTCCAAGGGATAGCTGCTACATTATGGGAAGGATGTGCTTTGTCTTGTCTGTTCTGTAGTGATCTTGATGATGTCTCTGTATGCATTATTGTACGTCGCTTTGGATAAAAGCGTCTGCTAAATGAATGTAATGTAATGTTAACAAACACTGTTTGGTCAGTGTGTTCTAAGTAGAGATGAAAAGCTTTTAGGAAACTCAGTCATGGCTTTTCTAATTGCTTTTGATGCGATCTCTGAGACTGCAATTGCTGAGACTAGACACTAGAGACTGCAATCTCTGAGACTAGACACTAGAGACTGCAATCTCTGAGACCAGACACTAGAGACTGCAATCTCTGAGACTAGACACTAGAGACTGCAATCTCTGAGACTAGACACTAGAGACTGCAATCTCTCAGACTAGACACTAGAGACTGCAATCTCTGAGACTAGACAGTAGAGACTGCAATCTCTGAGACTAGACACTAGAGACTGCAATCTCTGCACCAAATGTTAAACTTTTTTTAAAAGAAGCATTTGGGTCCTGAACATGGTCATTTGTCATGTAGACGTGTTGTGGTTTGTCTTTATCTGAGAAACTAAGTGACTTTCTTCTTGCTTTTGTGGAATCTATAGATAAACTTTGCATAGTGCTCAGCAACCATGTCAAGCTGAATAGATATGGAAAGCTCAATGGTTTAGTGGGTACTTCCCCTTGCAAAGCTCTTCAAATTGTGATGAATGACTTTAGGAAATGCAATATTTTAGGCTATCAGCATTCGTTAGTGAGTAAATCTATCAGATGGCAAGAGGAGACTGCTGGGCATTTTCTGAAGTCTAATCTCTGTAATGTTGACAGCTGCTGTTTCTTCACCTGTATGGGCCATGCAGCTGTAAAGCCATGTGTACATGGTTACACTCCTGAAAATAGAGAGGCAGGTCGTCAACCATTAGTCTTTTTGTCATAGTTTTCATTGCTGTAAGAATAATACATGTCCTTTTGTGGACATGCGTTTTTTAGGTTGACGTTATAGTGTACCCAGTTAGTGTAATTGTAGCATCGCATCTCTTTCCTAATGAGGCCCTTTTATTTCCCTATTATACAAAACATTTTTAATGTTAAGGGGTCGATTTACTGAGATCCTAAATAAGGTGTGTGCGCAGCAAAAGTATTTGCAGGTGTTATCATTTCACACTTTGCGGGTGATTGACTAAGAGTCATTGTGTAAATTACTCCTGCCACAAACAGCCATATTTACAGTGCCCTCCAAAATTATTGGCACCCCTGGTAAAGATGAGTTAAAAGGGTTGTAAAAAATGTACCTTTTGGTGAATTAGCTTAATCTCACACTGAAAAAATGAGAAAAATCCAACCTTTAATTGAAGTAAATTTATTCTGAGAAAAAAAATTCCCTCATCATGAAATAATTATTTTTTTTAAAACCACGTGTGCCACAATTATTGGCACCCCTAGAAATTCTTATGAACAAAGTGTAACTGAAGCATTTTTTCCATTTATATTTTACTTTTTAAAGTTGATCAGAGTGTTTAGGAACTTTCAAGCAGTAAACCATGACTTCCTGTTTCACTGGGGTATAAATATGAGGTGACACAGAGGCCATATTCCCTTATTCATACATAAACATGGGAAAGATAAGGGAACACACAAATCAAATGAGGGAAAAGTGTGTTGACCTTCATAAGTCAGGGAATGGCTATAAAAAAATAGCTACTCACCTGAAAATGCCCATATCTACCGTCAGGGCAGTACTTAAAAAGTTCAAAGCAACTGGAACTGTTACAAACTTGCCTGGAAGAGGACCCATGTTTATTTTGCCCCCACGCCCAGTGAGGAGGATGGTAAGAAGAGAGGCAAAAAAATCACCAAGGATCACTCTTGGAGAATTACAGATGAAAGTAGCATCTTGGGGTCATCAAGTCTCCAAAACTACCATGAGATGTCACCTCCATGCTAACAAATTATTTGGAAGGCATGCCAGAAAAAAGCCTTTCCTGTCATTTCACCACAAACGTAAGCACCTGGAGTTTGCTAAACGCTACTGGAACTTTGACTGGAACCGTGTTCTATGGTCAGATGAAACGAAAATTGAGCTTTTCGGCAACAAACACTCAAGGTGGGTTTGGCATAAAAAGAAGGATGGCTATACCGAAAATAACCTGATCCCCACTGTTAAGTATGGTGGAGGTTCCGTGATGTTGTGGGGCTATTTTTCCTCCAGAGGCCCTGGGAATCTTGTTAGGGTACATGGCATCATGAACTCCATGAAATACCAGGAAATTTTTAATCTGAATCTGGCTGCCTCTGCCAGGAAATTAAAACTGGGTCGTCGTTGGATCTTCCAGCAGGACAATGATCCAAGACATACGTCCAAATCAACACAAAAATGGTTATCTGAATAAAATAAAGCTTCTGCCATGGCCATCTCAGTCCCCTGACCTAAGCCCCATTGAAAACCTGTGGGCTGAGCTGAAGAGGAGAGTGCACAAGAAAGGACCTTGGACTCTGGATGATCTGGATAGATTCTGCAAAGAGGAATGGTCTCAGATTCCTTGCTCTGTATTTTCCAACCTTATTAGATGTTACGGGAGAAGACTCAGTGCTGTTTTATTGGCAAAGGGAGGTTGTACAAAGTATTAAATGCAGGGGTGCCAATAATTGTGGCACACGTGGTTCTGTTAAAAATAAGTTCTTAATGAGGGATTTTTTATTCTCAGAATAAATTTACCTCAATTAAAGGTTGGATTTTTCTAATTTTTTTCAGTGTGAGATTAAGCTAATTCATTTTTTATAACCCTTTTTACTCATCTTTACCAGGGGTGCCAGTAATTGTGGAGGGCACTGTAAATGAGAGATTTTGCATCTTGTAAGAAAATGGTGAAAAGACTGGCAGCAATGTTGCCAGTGAAAACCATTTAATGAATGGGAAAAAATTTATAAATCCTCTTACTTTAGGAGATTACCGTTAAATAATTATTCTGCATGACTTTGACAGTGTTTTGAAAAAAAATTATAAACATTTTACTTTAAAAATATATATTTTTTTGCAGTACTCAGTTTCACTGTTTTTTTTAACACTTTCAAAGTCATGTAGAATAACAGCAATAACGCATTCTTTAACAGTAATCCCATAAAATAACAGGATGTATAGGCTATAGCCAAGTAACAGGATTCATAGTTTTTCCCCTTCATTACATTGTTTTTCACTGGCAACATTGCTGCCGCTTTTTTATTGTATTTTTTTTACAGTGTAGTTATAGGCTGTTACACTGAACAAGCT
Source organism: Synaphobranchus kaupii (assembly GCA_029718625.1). NCBI lineage: Eukaryota > Metazoa > Chordata > Actinopteri > Anguilliformes > Synaphobranchidae > Synaphobranchus > Synaphobranchus kaupii. The sequence continues at coordinate 43,523,819 of CM056382.1, read as the reverse complement.
GGTGGTTTACTACAAACTGTTTCACTGGATGTTTCTTAGTTTCTGCCGGGGTTACATATGTTTGTCAGGACTGAACTGAGCAAAACCTTGCAGATAAAATCACATTTCCATCTGATCATGGGTTTTATTTTGATAAAGTTTTTATTTGCTTTGTTATTCACTGTTTTTTGCAATAGACATTGTATTGCTTGTCTGATTCAAATACTAGTTACGTACTTCTGTATTTTTAAACATGATTTGCTTCATGATTAAAAATGTATTTATTCTTACTGTTCATGATGTGTGTATCCACAAATTATACTTTGAGCATTAGCCAGAATGGGCCAGTTCTGGCTAACATTGTTATGCAATCATTCAGAGCGTTCAGTTATGGATATTCCAAACACACCCGTACATGTCTTGCTACAATGACAGCCATCATCTTATTGATTGCACGTGTTTTAATACCTGCTTTCTATTTGTACTAAAATGCACACGTAAATACCCCAACTTGCTTTCAGGCTTAGTAAATCACATTGCACATTTGCATGACTTCCTCCCTCTATTTCGCAAAATAACATAGGGGCGCCCGATTTTGCACCCTAAATGTAGTGTAAAGTATCAAATACACCTAGATTGTTTAAGGGCATTTGCAATTCAGTCAGGCATTCTGGATTAATCCTGCACCCTGTCTCAATAAAGTGTATTTTGTTCTCTGTATTGAGATACAGCACCAGAAGTAAATGTTTTCTGCTAGTAAAAAAAAAAAAGATTGACACTTCTGGTTGTGAGTCATTAGTCAAAGCATTTTTAAATTCCTTCCATTCCTTTTCCTTCTCTTTGGGCCAAACTTTTTCAAGCATGCTAAATTCAGTTCAGTGTTCCCCAAAGCACAGGGTAATAGCCTCTTCAAGGTGAATTTTTATAATCCTGGTATTGTAATAAAAAAGGAGGAAATTAATAAATTTTGTTGCATTGGTTTAATTTGATTACATAAAATACCACCAGGGCAAAGTAAATTTTGCTTGTGTTCGTTACAAATATTGTTTGTTTTAATCTACCAAATCGTAAAAAACACAAAGGTTTGTATTAGGATTCCGTTACTCATGCAGTTTTATAAATGGTTTCATCTACTTCCAGGAAGTTGTGTTAAAGACAGACCTGCCCCTGGACCCTATGCAAGTTAGGTTATTGATTTGAAAATGCACAATATTATACAGGCTATTATATAGATCATGTTCTTATATAATCTTTTCCTTTTGCAGTAGCTGTCATTGTGTTTTAAACAATTTTAACCTTTTGTATATTAATCTACAGTACATGCAGAGATTTCAGTTTTGTTACTACAAAGTTAACTTGGCAGATAAAACTTTGTCTTGAGGACGTTGCACTATTATGCAGAAGCTAACGTTAAATCATAAATGAACATTCTCATAATTGCTGGTCCAAGGTAATTGACTTTGGACTTTCTTTGCTGTTCTTTGCCCATTGAAAAAGAAAGTTTATTAGTATGTTGTGCCACAAGATATGAAAGAATGCTTGTGGCACTGGAGTCTAGAACAAATGCTAGTCAGAATGGTACAACTTGTGGTCCGTTGTGCATTTCATCTTTAGGAAGCAGAAGAACTCTGGCTAACTCTGTTAACCAGGCATAAGCAACAGCCCATGTACCGCATATACAGTATGATATCTGCTAAAAAGCTGATGACTCTTTAATTATCATTCAACAAATCAGAGCACCACCAAATACCAGCTGAGTTATTTGTTTTTTGCATGGAATTCGGTATCCCAATAACATTTGAATTGTTAGATCAACTGTTAGTAGTTTCTACTTAGTTGTACTCTGAAGCACTTATATGACTTACCAGTTTTTGTCTCCATCCTCTTCATTATTACATTCAAGCAAATTTATACATACCATTTGCCAAAGATATTAAAGGCAGCACTGGGAAAGAACTAGATTATTTAATAGCTTTATTCTATTGCATAAAATGTTGCATGAATTAAATGTAATGATATTTCTCTATTCACAAAATTATTTTTAAACTTCTTTTGATTGTATTTTATTAACTTTATTAAAAAGCAATGGCGATGACCTGGAAACAGGTAAAGAGATTATTTCCGTGGAATAACTTCCTGCCTCTAGCCCGGGCACCACACTTTTCAGGGCACACTTCTTCCTGTTTCTTGGATTTTTCAGTCCTAAAAACATTTAAGGTGTATTTGTTGAGTACAAAACAACTTAAGTTTGGTTCAATTGAATTGCATGTGCCCTAAACTGACTAAGGGCCAGATACAGAGTTGAGATAAGCACGTGCAAATGGGACTTACTCTTGAAATTCCACGTAGCTTAAGCTATTTATGATTCAGACATTTGACTTATCCGCTGTTTTAAGCGTCTCTCCAGTAGATACGCGGCATTACGCGCGTGGGGTGGAGATTTGATGAAAATGAGGCGTGTCTGCAAGTTGTTCAAGATACGTGTATTTAGAGTTTTCACTTAATCATTTTTTTCTGAGCTTTTCGAACTTTGTTCGAAAAAAAAAGGTGTTTATATTTAGTGCTGCCAATAGATTATTATGAAAAATACAGCATCTTTTGCATAAATGGATATTAGAATGAGTGCATGTTATTTGAACATAATATTGGTCATATTTTCCTTTGCATAGCTAACTTACAATTTTCAGAGAGCTGTCATAAAAAGAAAAATATGTAAAAGTAGGCTATGATTGTATATCATACCAGACACATATTAGATGGATTAATTGATAGACAGTGTCTGGATCATATTCGCTTTGACGGAGAGACGATTTGTGTCAGCACAGCTTCTCCAAAACTATTAAGTTCAAGACGTTGCATATAGGCTATTGTGTTCAACCACTGTAGACTACATGACTTTAGTCGGTAAATTGTTAAAAAAAAAAAAGATTAGATTTTTAAATTTAATTTTTTCAGTAAATCCAACGATTTATTTGTTACCTAATAATATTGTGTGCAACCACTGTCCAGCGATGATTTCTTTTGATTGTGTGACGGGTATATCCCAGTCATCAATAGAAGCTATGATCATTTTATCAATGCGATATTAATACGTTCACTGCATGCCTAAACCCCGTCACACAAGAGCAACTACGATGCGCAAAGGCAGGATTTTTCAAAAGGCAAGTGCGGTTATTAAAGGCACTGTCACTGACACGTTGAAAACCCATAACCCCAAAAATATTTTTAAGTAGTTATTTGGCAACCCGGGGGGCAGGTAAAGAAACAAGTAATTAGAATATCATGCCCTGTACCACCCACATTTTGAGATAAGCACCTGCGCAACACGTTAGAATACGGCGTAAATCAGCTCGCGTTAAATCCGCGCAGGAAAGGCGCTTAAGCGCATGGCTTAAGTTGGCCATCTCTGAATCCGGCCCTATGTGCTTTTAATTTGAATCTAGGGGATTGTCTTTTAGGTGCATTTGTTGAAGTTGTTTGAATCTGTGTAGGTCAACTCACACATAGCAGCTGTGGAAAGAATATAATTTCTGGAGGACGGTAAATCCCTCGTCTGTCCCTTTCGCTGTCTAGGTTTCCCATCTGTAATATACATAGATATAATAGATATATATATATTATATATAATAGATATAAATATATCTATTTAGCAGAAATATCCATATACCTGTCTGTATGCCATTTGTTTTAAGTTTTTATTAATGCAACGTTTTTATCGTGGTGCTCTCCACTGGTTATTCTAGTTTCCCTCGGGCAGCAGTAGAGAAAGCTGTTTTAGCAGAGGGCTAATCCCAAGCACACAGATGCAGGCAAGAACCTGTGGGCGCGACAGCTGCTTCCCCATGCGCTCGGTGTCAGTGACAAACGACGGAGGACCACGCGCAATTTGGAAACGTGCGTCCGGAGCAGATTCCCCCCGCGCCGTCACCTGTTCCCAGGTACGAGCATCGGTGTAGGAAGCCGCAGGGACGTACAGCGCACAGCGAGCGACGCGCCGTTTCGCCTGCGCTCAGCATAGTAAAAGATGACAAACGACACGCAGACATTTTTCATACCCGAAGCAGTGACAGACAACCATTTGGAAAGGAGATAAACGATTGGTCTGCAAAGTTCCTGCTAGAATGACCAATATGTCACATAACCATCTGCTTAAGCTTCCTTGATAAGTTGGATACAGGGTGTACATGCTGACAGCTCACTCGGTTTATTATGATAATAATCCCTAGTGAGGGCTGTGGTTAGTTTTATTATATAGCCCTATTTTTTGAGTCGGAGGGAAGCAGCTATTTTTTTTCTGTGGTTGTGTGTGTGTGCGTGTGTGCTACCTTGTTTTTTCGCAGGGAGATCTTACAATCTTCCAATGGATAGAAATCTTGTTTGTGACAGGCATACTATACTATTCCCCATGGCCTCCGCTGTAGGTCATTACGGAGCATTATTGGTTTCAGATCACTCCACTACATCAGTATGTGTGCGTGTTTGAGTGAGAGAGAGAGGGACACAGAGGGTCAGAGAGAGGGAGAGGTAGGGAGCGAGAGTGACTTGGAGCTTAGTGGATCAATTTTTAATTTGGCAAAACTATGGGCCCTGCTGTGTTTATGACTGGAGCCGACATTCACCTTTGAAATGGGGATTAGGAGACCCATTGAAACAGATGAAAAAAAAAATCAGTTTGATATTTTTGATGCTGGCGCTTTTCTTGCTGAAAGGCGGATGTGGGGTAAGACACGCCGACCTCGGGGCCAACCCCCGGGGGGCCGAACCTGCACTCTTTCATTTCACCAGGGGGCTGCCTTCACCCGTGCGTGCGTGCGTGTGTGTGTGTGAGAGGAGAGAGCTGTCTCAGCATCCCACCTGGATACATACAGCCCCAAGCCCGAACACGCAATGCATGTGTGTGCATACGTATGTCTACACGCGTATATTTCTCTCTCTTTGTGTGTATATTAAAGCAAGTTATAGGCCTGTGCAAAACATGTGGGCGAAAAGGCCTTTTTATCTCGGGTCTTTCGTCCTCCCTTGAGAAGAGGGTGTGTGTTTTTTTATAAATATTTTTAAAGATACCACAATGATCTAGTACAATCTATTTGAATGTCGAAACGGCAAATCGTGTACATCTCAAGTGGTACGCGCATGCACATTTAATATACTGGCAAAATCTAAATCTGTTACAGCCATTCAGCTTGAGCTCAGTGTTGCCAGGCAGAAAGTCTATTGACCTAAGTCTATTGACCGAGCTGGTATATTTATATAGAAATACCAGTACATCAGTACAGCTCAAATTAAATGTTCAAACATGCTTTAGTAGTGTCAAAGCAGTCCCAAGCTTCTCCTTCCGTTGAGATGCACGTGCTGTCTTTCACTGGCTCCCTGTTGTCCTCGTTATAGTCCTGGCCCTTTTGCCTTAATGCCGATTGGAATTCTTCTGACTCGCCCATATTCGCTAGATATTTCCCGTTCTAGTTAAAATGAAAATCCCCGTTCTTAGAAAGCATTTAACCTCCAATTCATTTGCTCGTGGTCGGGCGCATCGACATATCAATATGTAGCGTTAAGGACTGAGACATAATTACCACTTTGATGCCACATCAGAGACAGATCGGCTTCCTTTGCCGTTCAAACCACTTTTGGGCGTCGTCTTTCACTCGAGTCCCCGGTGGAAACGACGCGCGCGTCCCTATAAGTTTTTTAAGTTTAAGCGAATGACTGAGATTGTTTATGCAGAATTTGTCAGGTTGAATTTTCTTGCCTCTGCTAAATGGCTTTTTAAAGGCGATTTGTGTGAACGCTGCAGGTAATTTGAATGCGGCGTAACGGTGCAGGTTTTCGGGCGCTGCTGTGTTCCGGAGAGTGCCCCGCTGACTGATTGGGTCTCTGGGCGTAGTTCTGTGCCGGCGGAGGGAGAGTCAGCCAGGGCAGCTAAAGGTGGAGGTGCTGGAGGGATTAATGGGACTTCGCTGCACACCCCTTCTGCTGATTTCACCATCACTCAAACATCTTGGCTTGATTATTTGGTTTACTTTCTCTGAGGAACGCTAAAACTTTTCACTGTATGCTTTCTACCTGCGAACGTCAGATGTGTGTGTGTGTGTGTGTGTGTGTGTGCGCGCGCGCCGTGTGCGTGCATGCTCTCGCTTAGGTTTGTAATTGAGCATGTGTGGATGTGTGTGTGCGTGCACTTGTGCATGTGCATTTATGTATGAGCATGTGTCAAGTGCGTGTGAGTGTACGTGTTACATTTGTATGTGTGCATGTGTGTGTGTCCACCCGCGCATGTGTGTGTGTGTGTGTGCATGCTTATGTCTATATGTATGTGTGCGTGTGTGTGTATGAGTGAGAGTGCTTGTGTGTGCTGTCCCTGAGACAGTTAAGGTTATGTTATAAACAGCCCAACCTTGGACAGTCTCTGGGCAAAAAACAAAAAGCTTGAAGCATTCTTACATTGTAGTGCATTTTCTAGCTTTTCATTATCATTTAAGCTGCAGTGACTGTTTCTCATCTTTCTAGATAATGGGAAAGGTAAAGATTGGATCCTTGTTTGTGTTGCTATTGATCTGTGTTCGCTGGCTAATGTTCTGTTTGCTGCAGCCGAAGCCCACGTAGTCTGTGGCTTGATTACCACTACTGCGGTTTCCTCAAGCCACAAAAATATTAGCGGAATTAAGGATACGCACAGTTTAAATGTGATGTTTTATCTTAAATATTCCTGCACATATATTCCTTAAAGTTGCTTGAAAATTCTAATTCTCCCATTAATCAGAATCCCTTCATTCCACTCAATGACTGGAATGAATGTTGAAAAAAACATTCATCTCTGTGGTTCATCTGGTTTTTCATGTATTCTATTGAAAAATTGGTTCTAAAAATAAAGGCGGTATTTGCTGCATAGAGTCATTGTGTTGGAATCTGGCGTGTGGAGAAGAGAGTGGTGCAGGCGTAGCGGCAGGTATAGCGGCGGTACTTGCCTTTCAGTGTCGCACTGAAAGGCTGCTTTTGTGCATTGGCACTTAGCCTTTTGTTTTTCGTCAGCACCACTTGGCTTTTCCGCAGCAATTGTGATGAAGTGGGCCTGTTGGTGGGAGCTGTATCTATGTGATCTCATGGCCCTCTGGTCTGGGGTTTGGCTCTCTGGCGCTTTGGCCGCCATTAATAATCCGGACCTTCCGTTCGAAACAGCGGAGAGCGAAGCCGGAGGTCGCCGCGACATCTGCTTAGCCCCACGCCCACGTGCATAGCGGCGTTTGATGGCGCCTTGTTAGCCGCGGCACAGCGATCGGGATGAGGAGATTCGCAGCCAGGAGGTCTGCGGCGTTCGACACTGCCTGGTGAATCGCGCGGTAATCCCGCTACTAAGGAAGATGTGGTAGAAATTAATGACTTTGTCGAGCAAGTAAATCCCTCCTGTCAGTTCTGACCTGACTGACACGCATACTGGCCGGCCAGGGCCAGCCTGTGCCAATCATGCTCAGACTGGCAGGTACCAAATGCACGCGCACATACACGTACACACTCACACACACACACACACACACACACACGCGCGCTCAAATGCATACACACTAATGAATGTGCACATCCAAGCAGACAAACAAATAATACATGAACTACTTGGCTAGAAAAGAACCATGTGACAGCAGTGAAGTTGATGCAAATTAATACTACCCCATGCTATGCCATTTCACATTCTTGGAATCAGTGAATGCAAAAAAAAAAAAAAAAAAGTTTCAGAAATTATAAGAATAATTGGAAACATACCAGGCACTCGCCTGACTTAATTGACAGCCTCTGTTTTACTTGAAGCTGTTGCTATGGAAACCTTTTTCATTAGGAATCATAAAAGAAGGGACATAGCCCTGAGGAATTTATTTCTGACCTTTTATGTCAAAGCAATATTGAATACACAAATTCAGTCATTTCAAAGATGAGAGTCAGCCTAAATAATGAGGATTTAGCCTCAACTGCTACTGCACCACATTTTAGCTCAATATCAAAAACCCTTACGTCCCCGACTGTGATCCATTGAGGCGCGAACATGGTGCCTTCCATTTTATGCCAAAAAGCTGTGGTGAAATTATAGGCCTATAAATCCAAATCTCCCAGCAGCAGGTGGTGTAAGAAGAGGTGGCTTTGTCTCAGGCGGAATGTACCACTAGGATATAATTGAGCTTTATTCTTTTTCCATTTTCAAAGTTCTGTGGATTATTTTAACTGCGGTTCTTTTGTACCTTTTGTGAGCAGAACAAATGCAGGCTGAAGTCTTAGTTATGATGTATCAAATGGTTATTTTAATCCTGTTGAGGATCTAGTGGGCCTTTTAATTTTTAAAACGTATTTAAAAATGAGAGTGCACTATCCTGGTTAAAAATGCAATACCTTTTTCTCCAAATATTAAATGAACAGCAAATCTGTAACTAACTTACAATTAAAAGTGAAGTGCTACGCCACAGGATTTAAGAAATACAAAATAAACAGCTTGGATATCCAGTCAAATCCTTTTCATCCGTCCAGTTCCTAATGATCCCACCACTGTTCATATGTTTTCACATAAGGATGTGATTATTATAAATAAGAATGTATATACGCACCACTAAGGTTTGTCATTTCAGGAAGGGAGTGCAATGCAGTTCACATGCTTGTATTCTGGAGGGAGGTGAATTTGTCTAAGCAGTATTAAGTGCATTCAGCTTCACAACGTGATTTTTATGATGGAACCTTTCCCGCTCTGTCATGCTGCGTGAAATGGTGAAATTGACATTTAGAACCTTTGTGGGTGTGCATCAGGATACCCTCCCTTCCTCCTTTCAGATGAAAAAATGTGTAAACAATGTATCAATAAGCACCCTGTGTGGTGTATGTAGCAGAAAAGATCAAGCACAACATGCAAACAGGCAGAACCCGGCTTAGTAATGTATTGGGTGGAGGCATTTTGACGCTTGTGCATTCGGAAGAAAAAGACACGAGGCAAGATCTGCAAATAATCAGTTTTCTTTATTCTGCAGAAGGGGAATCAGTTCAGACAAAAAGGCGTATGTAGAAACTCCCACAAGAGGGGCAGTCCCTCTGAGCATTTATATCATTTGTGTTTACCTTAAGCACTAGCGAATCATCACTTGTTACGTTGTGTTGGTCCCCCAAATAAGGTGAGACATTACTTCTGAGAGAAAGTCTGGGCAGAACTCCCTCCCCACTCCCAGGCCCCATCTAAACTACAATGCTAGTTATTCCATTACTTAATATGAGTAAAAATACACTATTATATATAAAATATAAGTTGTCCACACATTTTAACCCCAACAAGCGATGCATGTCTTTTCATTTGATTTGTTATGAAAATAAAAAAGAACAGCCCCTCAACATGAGGGCCCTGAATTTCAGCGGCCTGGTTCTGTAGTTGGTCTATTAAATCCACTCATGTTAAACACATAACAAGATAATTGGATGTGATGCAATTAGACCCCAATGCTAATGACCTTGATATAATCCCAACAAATTATTGTGTTAACTGAATGTGTGATTCTAGCAATGGAAAATCAGTGCATTTTCCTCAAATCACATAGAGATTTTATTTGCAGAGGCACAGTTTTCTTAGCACAACCACATATGTGTAAGACCTATGTGTATATTCATTTTCTTGTCAAGTATACAGCGCTGTCTCTACTTGCTACCCAAAGCAACGTTTTCTCCTTGCAAAAAACTTGTTTTCTCAGGCTGTCATATGGGTTTTGTCATTTTGAGGATGTCAAAACAGTTGCAGTTTAATTAGAAATGTTAACAGGAATGCATGCAGTGCAACATTGGCATGAGGGAAGCAACATAATGCCTTTTTTCAGTCACTCTTTGAATAATGTGTGATGTTATTTATGTATAACACCATTTTTATTTAATTTCCTTTATGTAGTAGTTTTTTTTAAATATTAATAAGAGAGATAGTTTCTAATGTTTATATATGTGTTCTTTGTCTTTTCTAATAGTTTTTTTTTCTGTTCTCATGATAACATGTCAATCATTTTTGGTTACACGTAAACATTAATTTATTCTTGACACTTTATTTTGAATGAAACAAGTAAAGAAATATGAATAGCTTTGAGCATTGGTGTGCGAATCTTTATAAAAAATAGGTGTGTCTTTAATTGGGTATCTATATAATTCAGCTAGCCATCACTCAGTTGTAGTGGTTGAGTAGAACTGTCTAGATGAAAAATTAGCTCCTTTATTTTCTCCTTTATTTATCAGTTATGAAAACTGTTCTGTTGTTTTACCTGGAGTCTTGGAGCTGAAATTTTTAGTATAGCTATCTCAGTCTGTAATCCTGCTATGCGTAGCTATAAACTTTGATGAACGTTCACGACAAGGTGTGGAGAAGCAGTGGGGGGGGGGATGTCTCTCTCTCTCTGGGCAGGGCCAACAGGTGTTATGACTTTCAAAATGTTATAACATTGCGATCCTTGCGATCCTTTTATGAGCATTTTTGCTCCTGAAAATTGATGTGTGCCAACTGTAAAAATAATTTTGGAGTGCATCTAGTAATTGGAATGCATTAGTGTGCTCCTAAACTTTTCAACTTAGGAGCACATGTGCTCCTTGGAAAAGATATTAGCGTACAGCCCCAACTTTGAATTGTCCACAACTTTTTTCCTGTCAAACATGGTGCAGTTCTGCCTCTTATTGATGCCGTTTACTAGCAGTGTTTTCTTACTTTGCTGTCTGTATCGTAGAGCATTTGTTAGATTTGGCACCGGTGCCATTTATTTTAGTAAAAAAGAAGCCAGACTTTAGTGGTTGCTGTGATATGATGACGGCTTCTTCAAAACACTGCAGTGGCTGACTAGGACGAGAGTGACTGTCATGACTGAATTTTTCCTCCATGTGGGTGATGTGAAGAGCCAGATGTCAGCTCCTAGGCAAGACAATTTTGAGGAAAATAGGGTCTGATAGGATCCCTGTGAGATGGACTGAGATATTGCTTATTTTGTTTGATTTTCTTCTTAATTTCATAATGTACTGAAATGTGGAACTGAACGCTCTGACTTTTCGGTGGTTTCAGTTTCAACTTCGATACACAGCCCTACTCATACAAACGTACAAATTCCAAGCACAGGGCCCACAAGAACCATTTGGCATGAAAACAACATAGCTTTGCAGTTCAGATATTCTCTTTTCTGACTCGGGAGTACAAAGTTGCTTGCAGTAAGTTGCAAATGTAAATGTGTTTGCCTGTGACCCAGCACCCCCAGTGGTGACCTCCAGTGTGAGAAAGGAGCTAGAAGAAATCTTCTGTAATCATCCATGTGAATGTTATGAGCCTCCACTCAAACTGCCTGAAGGCTGTGAAAGGCATTTTGACCTTTAAATTAATTATTCAGATAGTACTGTGAGAACAATGCAGATCTCCAGTGGTCCTTCTGGTGATTAAAACTCTTAATGAGATGAGTGAAGCTTCACCTGAATCGGCTGAATAAATAGAGTCACAGCCATAACCACGCCAAAGTATAGTTAATGAATGTGAAGCAAAATAAAAATAGAAAATGTCTCATCTACTTATAAACGTGTATAATGTTACCTCAGGGTAAGTTCAACATCCTGAAAAACACTCCTGAAAAATGTTAAACATATTTGTAAATATCCTAATTCTTTTCTCAACGTTCAGATTTTTGGTGCGTCTCCCCACAAAAGTGTTTCCCGAAAACGGGGAAAAAAAGAGAATAAATAAATACGTTTAAATGACCAAGGTTATTCTGTACATTAACATCAGTCGCATTCATGTGGATAGCTTGGTCCAATTAGTCTTTCATTCTAGACACGTTTCCCTCCAATTTCAACATCTGTTCAATTGCTTGAGGTGCTGTGGTGCAGTGGTAGCAAAACTGTGGGAGGGGTCCATCTGGTGGGCCATGGGACGTGAAGAGGTGGAGTGCAAAAACATTCACGGAAATAAATGTACTGTATATAATACATTTTCCATTGACATTCACACCAGTCAAATTAAACGGTGCACTTCGTTACACGTGCTGGATCGATTAAGTGCACATGCAGTTGTCCAACCATACACTGCAAAGATTTGAATTCTACATTTAAAATTATGGTAAGCCTAATTTTAATAAATGGTGGCTTAGAGACGATGTATCTGCTCAGTAAGTCGGTTATGGGTAATTGGTCACTGTTGCTACTTCCAGGACTACTGCTCTAGCTGGCTGCACAGCCAGGGAGGCTAGCTAACTCCTAATCTTACTTTCACCAGTTTAAACCGCTTGTCTTGCATGATGAAGTACTCCAGTCTGGAGGTGTCTAGATGGTAGCGGAGACCAGTATCAGGAATTCCTTAGACAAAAAACCTCTTATAGCTACAGTAGCGATTTAAAGCTAATAAAGCTCATACTTACAACAGCTGGCAAAGGGAATAATGCAACGGCCTGTGTGGGCCACTCTTTTGCAAATAGTCTTCATCTCTGTCATACTCCTGTTAATACAGCTCAATGTCTGTCCTGTGAGGTGGTCTTACAGCAGCTAACAATGCTGATCAGTCAGTCTGCTGAAAGTGTGCTTTTTGCGACTCCATTGACTGGATGCGTCCTGGAAGCATGAGTTATGTGCTTTGGTTTCGCCATACTGGTCCTCATTTATATCTCCATCAAAGTTTTCCAATTATGTTTCAGCACATTTAAAATGTGATTTCTGCAGGTTCAGTAGGCCCATAGGTGAATGTCCATGACCTCTTTTGTGAATGCACACAATAGCCGACTTTGATAGTGAACATCAACGTAAATGCCTGCTGTCATTTAGGTTTTCTGCTTTATCATAACTAATAACATGTCCATGAATCAACTAGCTCCTTGCAGCAGAGCAATTTAGAGTTTTGAGGGTGGTTTCCTGGCCATCACTGTGGTGCTGTCTGCATCAGCACGTTCCTCCCTGGCGTTTTGAGGGTGGTTTCCTGGCCATCACTGTGGTGCTGTCTGCATCAGCACGTTCCTCCCTGGCGTTTTGAGGGTGGTTTCCTGGCCATCACTGTGGTGCTGTCTGCATCAGCACGTTCCTCCCTGGCGTTTTGAGGGTGGTTTCCTGGCCATCACTGTGGTGCTGTCTGCATCAGCACGTTCCTCCCTGGCGTTTTGAGGGTGGTTTCCTGGCCATCACTGTGGTGCTGTCTGCATCAGCACGTTCCTCCCTGGCGTTTTGAGGGTGGTTTCCTGGCCATCACTGTGGTGCTGTCTGCATCAGCACGTTCCTCCCTGGCGTTTTGAGGGTGGTTTCCTGGCCATCACTGTGGTGCTGTCTGCATCAGCACGTTCCTCCCTGGCGTTTTGAGGGTGGTTTCCTGGCCATCACTGTGGTGCTGTCTGCATCAGCACGTTCCTCCCTGGCGTTTTGAGGGTGGTTTCCTGGCCATCACTGTGGTGCTGTCTGCATCAGCACGTTCCTCCCTGGCTGATCGTTTCCCTCCCACTAGTGGAAGTCCTCAATCCTACTACTGCGGAAAATAACGCAGCTCTTACGGTTCATTGCCCAACATCACCAGAGAACGGCTCATAAACTGTGCTTAGGCTGGAGAGAGGAGCTCAAGCAAGGGGTAATAGATAATTTGGCAGGGACTCAAAGACAGTGACCCAGCACCAGAGTTCCACGGGCCCTCTCCTCTCCTCGCTTCCTCTGGCAGCATCTGCAGAGGTGCCCACCCCGCCTCCTTATGCCTGGTATTTTTAGCCTCTGATGACATCTCTGTACCTCATTAACGCTTCGGCTAGCCGCCTGTCTGCTCCAGTGCTCATTAAAAACAGCCTCTCTTCTCCTATTATTCTTATTTTAACCTCAGAGAGGCCAGTCTGGAGAGGTAGAGAGCAGAAAAGCACTTCCTAACATTTCAAAGCGACTTATTAGCCTGTTTAATTAACAGGAAAAAAATTAACAATTCTTGCTAAGGAGTGAACAGAGGTTGCACTGCATGATTTAAAAAAAATATACATATTATTAAAATTTTTTATCTCAAAATGAGGATCGTCTGGAGTTTAGCAGCCCAGTTAAATGTCCAGGCACGGGAATGTGCTGTGGGCTAATTACTGTGGTGTTTAAGGAGAGCGAAGGCCCGGTTGTACAGGGTCTGACTGCAGGAGCATCCAGTCTAATGTTAATGCTCAGGACATAGCCCTCGGGTTAATTGTGATCAATAGTGTAAATTCTGTGCAATTTGTCACACTTGTTTGTGCCAGCGTTGACAGAGGAAGGGAGCGGGCCGTGGCCCTGCAGCTCTGGAGACAGGCACCAGCCGCTGGCCCCGGGAAAGCACAGCCGTCAGCTGTTTGGCTCTACTCTTGAAGTGTGGTGGCTCGCTGTTGGGAAAACACTTGCCGTCTTAGTATGCAGTAGAAGATGTCTGTGTGTGTGTGTGTGTGTGTGTGTGCGTGTGCGTGTGCGTGTGCTTGTGCTTGCGTGTGTGTGCGTGTGTGTGTGCTTGTGCTTGCGTGTGTGTGCGTGCATAGTTCTGCTTCACTTAGCAAGAATATCATGAGATGCAAGGTTTCTGAAGTGCAGTTTTGCCAGAGGAGCATCAGAAACGTTCCTCTCCTTGAGGAAACTGTATGGCAGTCTGTAGGGCAGCTGACTCTGAAAAAATGCCCCCGTGCAGTAGGCCTGGTAAATTAATATTCGATATTCGAATATTCCTCGAATATGAAAAAAAAGCTACATTCGAATATAAAAAAATACTATTCGATTATTGGGCGTGGCTTCCGCTCAGTGTACAAAATATATATTTTTATTGGATCAGAGAAGTGCGCGCTGCCCTCTTCCGCTGTGTGTGTCCCTTACTGGCCTATGTAGTGAGCGAGCGAGTCACGTGTCATACAAGCCCGCTACAACACTTTGAACATGGCTGAAAAGGAACCAGGCACAACACAAACCGGGGGGAAAAAAAATGACGTTCAAATCTGAAAATTAACATTCGAAAAAAATAATAAAATGCAGCGTCTCTTTATCGCAGATAAAAGTGTCTGTCTTCCTTTCAACTTGGGTTGTGTTAAACCAAAAATAAATTTCTCATTTTAGCGTCTCCTCTGTTGAAAACGGAAGACGCTGCATACGGGTCATTGCTATGCTTGTACTGGACGGACACGGCACTTTCATTTAATAGCAGATTGAAAATCAAATGTATAGGCATATTCGTCGAGCTGAAAAGAGCCAATAATTCAATAGCAGCAGCATGGCAGAGAGTTTCGGAAAAAAGCTCAGCCGCGGAGAGAGTGATTAGCACTCCGAGCAATCTAAAAAGCCCCGTTTGGAAGTACTTCGGTTTTTGGTCAGTGAATGGCAAAATTGTGGAACCTCGAGACAAAGTTGTATGCAAGCTTTGTAAGCTACGTTAAACGTTAAAACTATGCTACGTTAAACGTTAAAACTATGCTGATCCCAGTTCCCTCTCCAAAAGGTCAAAGATGGTACTTTTCTGTTTTTAATAGCACTTTATTGTAAATGATCCCTCAGGATCAATTCTTTTTAGTAACATTTCTCGACATTGTGTGCCTTAATTTTATTCAAACAAAAGCATTATAAAAGTGTGTATGTAGATTTTAAAAGCCATCTCGAATGTTAACGTTTTTTTTTTTTTAAACTTGACTGCGTTCATGTTTATGTTGAAATTAAATGTACCTATACTAGTTATGCGTCTCGTTGTATTGGTTTGTCCTCTTGTGAACCTAACGCACAATAACACAGCCCGAAAGTTGGTCAAATTGTAACATTTTAAAATTGTAATGGATATTCGAATATATTCGAACTTATGTGTTTTTTCAGAAGGAATATTCGAATGTGATTTTTGGCCAATGTTGACAGCCCTACCGTGCAGCAAGGGGTTCTATTCCCCGTCATGACACTCTGCACTGTGACCCCAATCTCTATCTACAACCCTCTCTGCTTTCCCCATCTGAATAATGTGGAAAAAGTAGGGTGCTCTCCTTTAAAAAAGAGAAAAGGAAATCATTCCTCTCCTACACCAAGCCTTAATGAAAAATGAATGGGCACTGAAACTGAAAATATTAAAATACTTGATTGCTTTTCCTTGTCAAGTTTGCAAGGACATTAAATATATCTGACAGACAGAATCACTGATGGAGAAGTGTCTGAAATCTAAAAAAAAAAAGGAAAAAATTCCTTCTTTCAGCAATGTCTCTCATTCTACTACAAATAATGCACAATGTTCACAGTTGCACAAATAGGCCTTTTCTCAAATTCACATTTCACACAGTTTAATACAACAAGTGCAACTGGCAACCACTCGCACTTCTGAAAAATAGCGTTAAGTACTGGATACGAGTGTCTTTTCCTGTCCCATCAAACTCAAGTGACTGTCTTGTCTCAAGGCCAGGCATTGCATATGACACAATTCACTACGATACATTTCTTGTGCCACTTCAGCTACACAGAAGGATAGAGAATAATAAACTTCAGAATAGAATAATAAATGGACCAATTCAAAGCTAGACTAGGTAATTAACCCTGGCTCATCATTTGCTCGTTGTATAAAACAGGAGTCCCCATTAGTGGTATTTGTTGTTATGCTGCACTTAAATAGACAATTCAAGCATAGTTGACTTGCCTCACTTGGTTTCTTGGCCTGAATTAGTTGCTGATTTTAAGGTGAAGCAAGAACAAGCAGACCATGTAACTAACCAGGACCAAAAAGCAAGATTGGTGATTTGGTGTACCAAAAAGCAAGATTATGGGGTTCGCGAGATCATTTAAGCTTTAACCCTGGTTTTCCATATCAGGAAGCTGACTCACTTTTAATATTACATTGTACTCCCCTGGTCTGAAACTGAAGCAATAAATAAACAAATGAATGTGAACAGTGATTGTGTTATTGAAAAGATCTGGTCTGATCAGCATTGGTTGCACCATTGATAAGATGTGGTGTAATTGGGTAATCTATGTGTTTCCATATTTTGATACTGTAGCCTACAGCTCTGGTGTGTTTAGACCTCTGACCCTACAACGTGGATAACAGGGTTCTTCTTTTGTGGAAGACAAAGCTAAATTGGAAGGTTAAAGATTCATTCACCCATTCCATACATGATGTGAATAATCTAGGAATTACATGGGAAAGGTGAGATATTTGAAGAACATATTATGTTCTGGGTGTCTACAGTGCAGTCCATGAGTATTGGGACAGTGACACAATTTTTGTTGTTTTGGCTCTGTACTCCAGGACATTGGATTTGAAATCAAACGATATGGATATGAGGTTAAAGAGCAGACTGTCCGCTTTAAAGTGATACTGCAGTCAAAAACCGACTTTTCCCGTTGAAAACCGATGTTTTGGGTTAGATTATAATCATACACAACTGTCTATGTCCGAAAATCTCATGTTTAGTCAAAATAGTTTTATATGAGTTTTTGTGTAGGCTTACCAATACGCTGGTTTCCGGGGATTCGTGACGTCACGAGATCCTTAACATAAAAAAGGGTGGAGTTGAGGTGGTCCTAGGAGTGGTCTCGGCTGGGCACGTGGTATAAAAGCAGAGACCAACGGGTTTTTTTCCCTTTGAGACTGAGACCCTTGTACTGCAAACTAGCTAGTTCAAGTTCAAATGCGAATTGCTTTGTATTACTGCTAACGTTAATATTACGATTTATATCGAGCTACTAAGGCTACGTTCACACTGCAGGCCTTAGTGCTCAATTCCGATTTATTGCTCAGATCCGATTTTTTTTTGTTTGGCTGTTCACATTCATTTTTTAATGTGGCCCATATCTGATTCCAGTGTGAACCGATTGGCTCTCCTCAAATGACCCGTGCAAATTAACAAAAACAAAAGACATAGCGCCTGTTACACAGCCTGCAGAAATAAACAACAAAAAGGAAATCATCAAAGTGACAGCTTCTGCGTTAATTTTAAAGTTGATGTGCAGTGGAGCTAATGATAAGGGTGAGGAGGCCCAAATGAGCATTGGAAATGTCAGATTCAATGTGATTTTCTCTGTTCACACTTCGCTATCACTCTTGTCGCTCGCCATTTTGTTGTTTGTTTAGTTGTGAGGAGAGCAGGAAGGGGGCTGAACATAGAGCGTATTGAGTTCAGTGGGCCTGAGTCAGTTCACCAAGACACACCCTTTCACTCCTTGACCGTATGAATATTCATAATATGACTACGTGGCACCTTCGTCATATGACCACACCTACTCACGAGTTCTAGTTCAAATTGAAGCTGTAAAAAAGGCCTTAGAAAAGGCTCTGCAGTATCTCTTTAATTTGCAGGTATTTATATCTATATTGAGTGATCCACGTAGGAATTACAGCCCTTTTTATACATGGTCCCCCCCATTTTGGGGAACCAAAAGTAATTGGACACCTGGCTGCTCAGCTGTGTGTCTTTGCATCATTAGTTCATGTACAAGAAAGCTAAGAAAATGACTAGAGTTGATTTTAGGTGTAGAATTTAGTCTGTTGCTGTTGTCTCTCAACATGAGGACCAAAGAAATGTCAATGCCAGTAAAGCAGGCCATCAGGGGGTGAGCAAATCAGAATAATTTTATCAGCGACATAGCCAACCATTGGGTGTGTCAACATCAACTGTTTGGTACATTGTCAGGAAGCAAGAACACACTGGAGAGCTCAGCAATAGCAAACAACCTGGTACTACGGAAGACCACTGTAGCGGATGACCAACTTTCAATTGTGAAGAAAAAGCCCTTTTCAACTGTTGAACAGATCAAAAACACTCTTCAGGATGTGGGCATAGATGTGTCAAAGACTAAAATAATGAGAAGACCACACCACCATAAGCTCAGAGGGTTCACTGCAGTATGCAAACCACTAGTAAGCCTCAAGAACAGAATGGCCAGGTTAGAGTTTGCTAAAAAAGTACATTGAAAAAAGTGTAGTTTTGGAACAAACTCTTATGGTCAGATGAGATGATAGTCTGCACTTTAACCTCATATTCATTGTTTTGTTTCAAATCCAATATGCTGGAGTACAGTGCCAAAACAACAAAAATTGTGTCTCTCTCCAAATACTTAGGGACTGCACAGTATATGCGTGGGTTTCTTTGGGTGGGAGTATGCATGTGCATTTTGTAAACCCCATGTGCACAGGGCCTAAACTGTTTTTTATAACTTTAACCAAGTTCAGATGCAACATCACTAAAGCACTGGTGCAAGTAAATTATGTTAACCAAGAACCAAATTCTAAATGCATACAGACTACATTCATAACCTATTGATAGCTTGTTAGTTTGCAAGGTGGGCAAGTATAGTATGACACTGCCTCTATCATCACTGCATTGGTGCTTTTGTAGTTTCATATAGTAGTACCATCAATGCCGAGGGAGTAGACGAAATTATTTTAGAAAGTCCTTACGCATAATTTCTGGCCAAATATGTTCCAAGTAGACATTCCTGTCAGCTAGCTAGCTAGCGTTAACATTGGAAGATCGGACCATGAGTTCCTACATAAACTGCAATAGTGGATGCGGTAAAGGTCGAGGGTCCTGCATAACCAGGGGTCAGCAACATGGGTTTGCTAACACTTTTGATGTCCGTGCTTATTTATTCTGAAAACATAAAAAATATACATCAAAACCGTCAGTTCAAAAACCTGAAAAAGGTCATGTCCATCACAGAGTTCCATAAAATTTTAAAGTGTCATGGTGGATGATGGCGCTGGCTTGTGCGTATCATGGGTACATGAGACAAAAGAATGAGAGCAGAGGTCTTTGAACAAATTTGAACCTTCATTTTTATGTAGTGGGGGTACTCTAGGCCTGATGACACTGTGAGTTTTCTACACTGATATGCAAGGCTACCCCTCATTTTAATCTAGATTTCAGTCTTGTTGGATATACTGTTTTTTCCTTTGAGCAGTTTAATTTATATTGCTGTACTGCTCTTAATAACGTGCTGGAGCATATTATCTTTTCATTTTAAAAAGTGACCATGATATTCCCAAGTAACCCTGTGGGGGGAAACAGAGGAGGGTGCGGGTTGCCAGCTCAGATAGTCTTTGTAAAGCGCAGCAGCCTTCTTAGTGTGGGACCACAGCAGCTCCAGTATAACGAGGGAAAGGTATGTTTTGAATCTGACTACACAGTCGGCGAGTCTGGAGCAATCGCTCTTTCTGATGTAGTGCAGGAGAGCAATCACTCACGGGCCGTGGAGCGGCACAGTGCTGAGATTTGGTTATTCACTGCTGTTCTCAGCAGAAAGGACTTCGGAGATGTATGTTTGCAGCACAGTCTGCTTTCTCCGTTTGTTTCTTTCCCTCTTTCTTTCCACATCTCTCTTTCCCTCCCTGCTTTCCTCCCTCTGCAGTACTGTACTATGGCTTTGCCATTTTGATTTTAGCAAGCTTGTGAACTCCAAACATGTTTTATGTCCCATGAACAAAAACAAGTGTATGATTTAATGTTTCTCTTCCCAGGGCTTGTAATGGATGCAGTCTGTGTGTATTTAGAATTTGGACATTGCTATTGTACATTGTACTTGCTTAGCATAGTCAAATTGCACTAGTGCTTTAGTGACGTTACATCTTTACTCGCTGGTCTGGAGATGTTGTGAGGGAGGTCTAGCACTGTTGCTTATATTAATCA
The DNA here is from genome assembly GCA_029718625.1 of Synaphobranchus kaupii. Classification (NCBI taxonomy): domain Eukaryota; kingdom Metazoa; phylum Chordata; class Actinopteri; order Anguilliformes; family Synaphobranchidae; genus Synaphobranchus; species Synaphobranchus kaupii. The sequence goes on along the minus strand of CM056382.1, from coordinate 43,503,267 downwards.
GATGAATGCACTGCTGTTTCCCCTATGTTGTAATTCGCTGCGGATAGGAGTGTCTGCTAAATGAAAATGAAAAAAAGTTTTGGAAATGTGAAACCTTGCACTTTACAAGAGTATACATTTATAACACTTCAACAAATGTTTCCTTTTCTTAGTGTTCCTTGTAGCACTGCTCATAATTTCTCTTCTAGCCATTGACACACCTCATAAAAACAACCAAATATAGACCTATAATTAAGAAATGAAGGAATAGCCATTAATCATAGTGATCCAGATAAACAGTGCTCTTGAAATGCTTTCCCTTTTTCTTCACAGGGTTTCTGTGAGTCCTTAAATTGTCTTAAATACACTTTTCAAAATGAAAGGCCTTATAAAGCCTCAATTTCTCTTATATATGGCTTCCAGAGGTCGGAAATATTTTTTTGGTGGCGACCGGGAGGTGACAGCATCTGCATTCTCCAACATTGCGCTGAATGCACTGTGCATTGTGCAAGTGTGGAGGTCACGTCACAGTACGTGTTTGTAATGTGTGGGTTTGGAACATAGAATGGATGTAAGAAACCAGAGAGCATGGCAGGGACATGGCTGTACTGGAAGAGACTGGAAGCAGCCTGTACTGTCTTTGCTGAGGGCAAAAATATTTTGCTGCTCAGTTAAACCACATATAAAATCAGGCTACTGTGATAGTCTAATGAAGCCTCATTACATTTTAATGTGATGGTAACTTTTCCTAGGTCTAACAGTAAAAAAACATTTTTTATTTTGGTACATGTAAAAATGTAGCTTATATTTCTTTAGAACATTTTAATTGCAGAAATCCCATGGAGCTCTATTCACTATATGTTACCTGATCACGTAGGCTAATGCCATCTCCCCTTATGGAGAAGCCTGTAAGTTAGGGTATAGTACACTGAACATTATCATTGAACTCAGAGTGGAGTGTTTGTAATAGCTCACAACCAAGCTTGCTTCCAGTATTGATCAAGCTGGATGACTATATTGCTGGAAAGACTTTATGAGCATGTTACCTTTTTCCGATATTTATGCATTTGATCACAAAATGATAACAGAATTTAAATGCAGCAAACTTCCACATGTGTCCTACGGGATTAGCCGATGCCCTTAATGTCATTTTCTAATCGAAATGGACTTTTATGCCTGTGTAGTACATTAACACACGAGTTCCTGGTGCAAGCTAGGACTACTGGACCTACCCCACATTATGCAATTTATTTTTAGATACAGTCAAAAGAGGATTCATTCATTTTCAAATTCCAGATACCAAATGTAGCTGAATTAAAGGCGATTCCTTTTCAAGCCTGAAAATTGTCATTTACTTTATATATTCAGTCAGAGCAACCCTTCAAATGCATTTTAACATTTTTAAATAAGTATTTTGTCACCGAAATGTCAAGTGGGTGCAACTTTCAAAATAACATGCTCAAGATTGGAAAGAAATTCTCTAGTTCGGCTTGGTGACACTGAGATCCAGGGGCACTGCATTGTGGTCTGTTGTATAACTGTCCTTGATGGAAAAGAAGCATTCTGTCCACCTCAGAAGATGTCAAGTAAGTTCTTTCTTACTTTATATATTCAGTCAGAACAACTCTTCAAATGCATTTCAACATTTTTAAATGGGTATTTTGTCACCGAAATGTCAAGTGGGTCCAACTTTCAAAATAACACGCTCACGATTGCTTTTTCTTCCTCTAATATGAGGCGTTCATTGTCTGTATTAAAGTACATCCTTTACTTTCTGTGATGTTTACTTCTTACTTCTCGAATTACCATTTTACAGTGGTTTAGGAATGTGAATATATATTTTTATAAATTAAAATATAGACATATTTAAAGAGATACTGCAGAGGCTTTTCTAAGGCCCTTTTTTCCGCTTCAATTTGAACTGAAACTCGAGTAGGTGTGGTCATATGACGATGATGCCACGTAGTCATATGAATATTCATACGGTCAAGGAGTGAAAGGGTGTGTCTTGGTGAACTGACTCAGCCCCCTTCCAGCTCTCTCCTCACAACTAAATAAAATGGCTGTATTAGTTGAGCAACGTCTTCGCGAGGAGAGGACCCGGGATGTAACCGAATGGTAAAGCTAACGTTACCTAGCTAAGTTAGCTTGTTTGTCTGCCTAAAGTAACGTTACTATTGAATACATTCAAATACACAGCAAAACCCAGTCACACAGTAACGTTAGTATATTGAACATGGCTGGTTGTAGCGCCCTCATAACTTCACTTGGTCCGGAGAGAATTATCATTTATTAGCTAGCATTATTCATAAATGTTATAGCTAACTAGCTATCTAAGTTACCAGTTCTCTCTGGACCAAACGGGGCTAAACTCACACACAATAGACTGCCTTGCATTACCTAACTTATCGATACATTCCGTCCGAGTTACTGACCAACTGGTTACTGGTTTTGCTAGGGCTACATCAAATGTATTATTGCTATCGTTTATTAGCTAACGTTACGTATTCATAAAAGATAGCTCACACAATAGGTTGCCTTCAACCCCACATTAGCTATTACCTATCAGTAATGTCAACCGTTTGCAAAAGCATTTTTGTTGTAGTTTGTACAGATAACTTGCATGTAAACAGAAACAAACTAATGTCCCAACAGGTGTGCTTGTGGCCACTGCTCTAACCTGTCCCCTCCAGAAAACCTATGTTGCCGTGAGGTTACTGAGGTAACGTTATGTCAGCGTAGTTATGAAGCTATTCTTGATTTGTCTAATACTGCTGTGCCGTAGTCGGGCATGCTTGGCCCAACTGTATAATAGAGGCCAATACATGTGCAATTACACAATGTCACAAATACAATGTAATAGGTATATTGTACTTAGCTGTTTTACTTAGCTGATGTAATGATTACAAAATTACATCCATCACTGTTGGGATGGCACCTGGCTTCAGCGACAGAGTTTTATAGAAGCCCATCTCAAAGCCAGTTAAATTGTGGTAGCAGTCCGGTGTGAAGTGCGCGTTGCACACTAGGGCTTTCTTCGGCAAGTCCGCGTGCTCTACACCGATAGCTTGAAGCCACTGGCTAAGTAGCGCTGGGTCTCTCGGCAGATTATGAAAGCTAGCAGAGCCGGTGGCGTTGCACCGAGGAACGATACATCTCTGACTCCTTGGCATAATGCAGGCAAGTTAGCTAAAGATACCAAGTAGTAAGACGTCATATATGAATAACTGTAGCTCGATATAAGTCGTAATATTAACGTTAGCAATAATACAAAGCAATTCACATTTGAAAAAAAAAATTGTCGTTCTCTGCTTTTATACCACATGCCCAGCCAAGACCCACCCCTAGGACCACCTCGAGTCCACCCATTTTTATGTTAAGGATCTTGTGACGTCACGAATCCCCGGAAGCCAGCATATTGGTAAGTCTACACAAAAACTCAGATAAAACCATTTTGACTAAACATTAAATTTTCGGACATAAACAGTTGTGTATGATCATAATCTAACTCAAAACATAGGTTTTCAACGGGAAAAGTCGGTTTTTGACTGCAGTATCACTTTAAATGAATTCATTTGAGTTTATCAGTAGTTTACTAAGGTACCAGGAAGCATTCAGAGAGGATGATATTGGTCCCAACATCATATAATGTCATTTTCTTGATTTCTCGCTGAGTTGATCCTTGTCATTTGCAAAGCCATCTGTGAGATCTACGGCCTTGCTGTGATTTTACTGTGTGTGGGATGCTGTCGCAATATACCTGAAGCTTCTGAAAGTAATCTCCCTTGATGTGCCAAATTATTCATGACAGGATTCTGCCTCAGGTTATTTCACAGCGACATCGATTTTGTTTGAGCATGTTTTTTTTTTTGTTTTAAAACTTTGAACTTGATAAATGGAAACGTGCAATTCGATTTATCTGTTGAACAGCGCCTTTTGAGATAATGCAGCGAGAAGATGCACAAAATCTATCCTGTCCTCTCTTTCTGAGGTTGTGCACTTTTTTCTTTGTGTCTTGGTCATATTTAGTGGTATTGGATCTGTGTCTAGAGTTGTGTTGTTTTTTGTTTCTCGTGGTATTTGCTACATCAATCTTTCCTGGTCACTGTTTCTTATAGATGATTCTGAATTCTGATCCTGCTCTTTTTGCTCCATAATTTGCACAAAAATAAAATTTGAATGGCTCAATTGCCTGAGGTGCATTGAAGGTTAAGGAGAAAATGTGAAGAGAAATTTTTATTACTTTTCCTGCTTCTTCTGACAAAGTAGAGATGGGGAAAAAGTCTTGATAGAAATTCTCTAGTTAGGCTTGGAGACACTGACATCCTGGGGCACTGCATTGTGGTATGTTGCATAACTGTCCTTGATGGAAAGAAAGTATTCTGTCCATCACAAGAGGAGAAAGGGCACAAGCAGTGGGTTGTGGGATAAATGGCTTATTTATCTCACCGAAGGAGTCTGTAATAGTGGATTGTGTGACATGGATGCATTGGAATAGTCACACTAAGACTTTGTAGTTAATGGTTACACAGGGACATTTTGGGACTCTGGCTTTCTGACCATGAGACTGGGCCCCCTGCGGAGTCATTCACAATTAACGCTCCTGATCAACCGAGGTACTTTATTTCACTAAGTTGGGCTCTACTGACGTATAGAATTCTAATTGAGTTTTGAACTTAATTAATTCTGAATAAAAGTGACCAAACCTCACTACAGCTTCTATTGTTCAGGGAGAGCCTACAGCATGAATTTGGACTGCATGTGGCATCGGCATGAAAAGCAAGGCTTGTACGGCGCCTCAGTAGCATCCTTCTTAATATCTTACTGATGTAACCGCACCAAAAGCAAATACAAGCATTTATTTAAGGGGTCCTGATATCCTGACATCATCGTTGCTGGAACAGGAATAGGAACTGCCATTTGTCATTGTTTTTTAAATTTATTTATTTATTTATTTGAATTTTTTACCCACCCCCATTTTCCCCTCTTCAGTTAGGAAGATAATGAGCTTCCATAATTTCCATAGTTACAAGGCCCAAACCTGCAATGTTTTGTTTGTCAGGCCAAACCTTTACCACCTAAGCCAATAAAGATGTGGTCCCTGGGGGGGGGGGACTAGATGCCCTTGAGTGGACGAGAGTATGAACAAATATTCGCTCTGTTTGCGTAATCCTCTATCTTCAGGAACTTCTTTTATCACTTGCGCTGTTGGTACAGTAAATGAAAAACGGTCTGCCGGGTTGTGTCTCATCTCATTCTCTCCAAATCCTGTTAAAAGTACAGTCGTCTAACACTTTTAATAACTTTTTAAGCCATGTTATCTTCAGCTTCATTTCATATAGCCAGCAAAAAAAATGGCGGATCAACACTTAGCAAAAGCATCCTGGAGTCGAGCGTCCCTTTGCCCCTGAGAGAAGGGATTTCACTTGATCCCCCTACCCATTCCCTGTGGGGCGCTACAGAGTGGTACGTTTTCTGCGAAAGAAACAGGCTCATGTTTGCACTGCTTCCCAAAGGCCACAGGCGGTTTGGAAGCGGGGGGGGAGAAAGGGCATAAAACTAAAGGGAGCGCGGGTACACATTAACAAACAAACCTACCAGCAGCAGTCGCAGCAATTCTCACAACAGCCGCCGTGCCGTGGCTTTTATCAAATGCCGTGGCATTCAGCCAAGCCGTTAGGCCACGCGGGTTTGTGACCCGCCAGTCTCTGGGCGTGGGGCCTTGGGGCTCTGCGTAAGAGTGCCTCGACTCTTCATCAGCAGGTGTCGGGTTGCGCGGGCGAGGCCGAAAAGTGGCGGTATTTACCTCGAGCGCTTTCATCAAGGGGCCATTTCCACCGCCGCTCTTCCATTTACCTTGACGGGGACTGTGCTGATGAGAATTTTAAGGTCAAATCAGAATGCGGGTGCAGTAGATGCCGTCAGACCGCCATTACGTGCAGGATCAGAGCCTGAACGGGAACACAGGGAGAGAGCTGCGGGTCCCAAGGGGGCTGACCAGGTCACAGGTGTATTATGGTCCAGTTTTCATACTTTACGTAACCATGCGCAGACCAAATTCACTGTGCAGTCGCATGTTTATTTTGTGTTTGCAAACTAGGCAAATTTTGTCACCAAAGCTTGAGATGGTGTCAGACACGTTCACCCATCAATGAGTTAGATTTGCCTGTGCATTGTACGGGAAAAAAGCTGCCTTATATGCAACGATACCTTGTTCGTTGACGGTCTTTCTTTGTACGCTTCTTTGTAAGGAAGAGGCCTGCACTGGTGACCAAAACCTTAAAATTAATTAGTTGCTTAGAAGCATATGCAGTTAGAAGGGGCATTTCCTCCCATCTGCCAGTGTCTGTCTAATTAAATTCAACAGCACTTAAAAAAAGAAAGAAAATTAAAATGAAGTCCTCTGATGAAATAAGGTTGCTGCCGTGTGGAGATGATGCCGACCATCAGGGGTTGCCGTCGCTTACATTGCAAATTTTGCCACCATCGGAAAGGCCGGGATTTGTCCGCTTGGCTGTTAGACATGTTTTTCACAGCATTTGACACATTTCACATTAAGCTTCCCGTGAATCAGCCTAATTGTTCTGCACAGGTCGTGATCCTTGCAAACACATTTAATTACATTCAGGGTTTGAAATGCCTGCAATTAATCTGAAGGGGGAAAAGGGCTGTCTGGCTTGTCAGCTAAGGGAGCACACTGACATTGTATAATGAAATTATATGGAGATGTCACCAAAAACAAAAGAGCACGCCTTTGTGGCACAGTCTTCTTCCTGTGTTCGCTTTGAGTGTCTTCAGCTACTGAAACTCTGTGCTTGTAGAGTTATGGAATTGGAGGGTTAATCATATCATACACATGTATGAGTCAAAAAAAGCAAAAAACAACGGTGGCTGTCAGCGTCATTCTTGTCTCTGCTCTCCCTAACCCCTGTTCACACAGCGAGCGATTCGGTCGCCCAGTTGCCGGAAGTCCATTAATTTTCTATGGAAATGAGCAACGGCAACTGGGCAACTGAGCGACAAAAATTGCCAGAGAAATGTTGCCTGCAGCCTGCACTTTTCATGGGCGTCGCCCGCAATAGCCAATCAGTTCCACGCTTCCTATTTCTCCAACTGATGTGATACCATTTCATGAATAATTGTTCAGCCCGACTTCACTCATTGCAGCAATGGAGGAGCCACTAATAAGTATGGATCAAGCCTACGCTTTCCTGTTCAACCCCAAAACACATGTTGAAAGATGACTATATCTCGGCTATCTGTCTGTCTGTCTGTCTCTCTAGTGAGAGAGATTTAGAGATCGCTAGCTAGCGAGAAAGCTGGATATATAGCTAGCTTGCTAGCCAGAACAAATAATAGTTATCATTGTCATGACATAACTATAAAGAATAGGCTGTATTGCAAATGTGTCTTTAACATATTGTGTATTGCCGTTGTTTCTCATCATCAAAAAGTGTGTAGCTGCACAAGAACATAACAGCAAGCTCTTGACCTGCCCTCAGCATAGTGGACTTCAGCGATCCAGAGACCGAGTCACTCACTGTGTGAACACGGGGTTAGTGACAGGCGACGATAATATCAGGGGTGTATCGGTATCATATTGGCTGATAATATCTTAAAGCTGTAATTCATAAATTAAATGCCATATTTAATACCTTTTCACTCTGGAATTTGTGTGTTTGTTTAAAAAATGTTTTTCAATTATTTAATAAAACGTTTTACGCACTTATTTGTGTGCCTTTGGTGTTGCAAACTTTGATTGACGCTTAAATCCCTTTGGCATTTCTATTCAGGCTCAGTAGCCAGAATAGAAATGTTAGGTGAAATCAGAACATTAAATTCCAAAATTGAAACTACTGCTTCAAGTGGAAGACTTGACATGTTTAATTTGCAAGTACTGTACCAGCAATATATTGCCACATGTCAATATACAGTATCGTTTAATTATCCATTTGGTTTGCTCATTCTAGCGCAACATGCAGAATGTGATCAATAAGAAGTTTAATCTGGCACTTTGCCTTTATTAAATTACAAATGATGCATGATGTATTAGGGTGTACCCACATAAAGCAATAGTAAAAACACTAGGCTGCTGTTTAATGGAAGCCTCCCTTGCTGCATTTACAGTTACTTTTCATTTGCTGGAACAGTAATTGGAAAAGATGGATTTTCAATAAAGGAAAATGAGACCTTCTGGAGAACTAGGTTGTTTGCTGGACTGGTCAGTATTACATGTGTAAGCTTGAAGATATACAGGCGAAAAAGGAATCAAAAAAGGTTGGGCCACCACATTCTGGGCTTTATAAGGTTGGGCCACCACATTCTGGGCTAGTACAGAATCATCTAGCATCTGGAATTCTGCAAGAGGAATGTAACACCACTACTAGAAAGTCAGTCAACTTTAATCAACTTTAGTTGATGGAAGTGGAAAACACTATTTCAAACAGTATTCCAGAATTATCCCATGAATATGTATTTGGGTTCAGATCTCATGACACAGAAGAGAAGGCTGTGACATAGGAAGACTTCAGTGTGTTTCTCCTCAAAAGAGTGGGTGACTATTAGTGCCCTGCAGTTGTTATCGAGGAAGATGCCAAGATGCAGGGAATAAATGCTTTAACATGCCATGATCACTCCATACCATTGCTTTTCCCAGTGCCCTTTGTCATGTTTTATTTTCTTACCTCTCCAGGTGTAAGCACCTCTCTGGCCTATTACAAACAGAAACTCGTGATTACCTCACAGTTTGCTGAGCACCATTTAATTCACATCTTCAGAGGGCGTAGTCAGGTGGTAAATACAGGAGGTATGAAATCCTCAGCCACCCAGTGCAACTTTTCTTTCACTGTCTTATCTCCCCTCAGAGGAACCGTTTGAAAGTATTACAGGTGGAAGAAGAGCTTTATAATAATTGTGAAGGCGCAGGTCAGCCGTGCCTCTGAGAATTCAGGAGAAGGAAAACTATTTCCCCCTAGTAGTTTTTTCGGCTGCAAATATGTGTTGTAGGTGTACAGAGGGAGAGGGGGGGAAAGATGCCGTAAACAAACACACCCATGCATGACAGAGAAGCTTTTCTTTCCATCGTCAATTGTATGGTTAAGGATGTAGCTTCCCATCTCTTTCTGGCTCTATGTCACTCCCTGACAGACATTTCCCTTTTTTCATATTACTTCAAGGTGTGTAACTGACTGTGAGCAAATTAAACCTGAAAAACGTGCACGTTTGGATGCCACTTGCCTTTACTGTCAGTTTGAACTGACAATACTCTGCTTTCCACCCAACTAACCTTTGAATTTTTGTGTTTTTTTCTTTTTGTTTTTTCTTTTTGTCTTCTCGGGAACAGATTGTTTGTGTGATATCTGTTTGTATCTAACTGATGTTCCAGCCGTCTGGTGTTCTTCTGTCTCAGAGGACTCACAGAATGATAATATCTCATTAATTGTATTTCTGTATCCTTAAGTGATATCCTCCATATAATATCAAACCATATAGAAAACAGGCAGGCATACAGAAAAACAGCCAATAAGAAGTATTAAACCGGTTTGCTGTTATCTCTGGGGAAAATAAAATGGTTGTTTACTCAACCCGGGTGACCAGCATGCCCTGTATTAAATGGGCAATGCAGCATTAACCTCCCGTGACCAGACAGGGATTGGTCATTGTTTTGTGTTTTGTTTAGTTTTTTATTTATTTTATTTATTTTTATTTTTTTTGGTGTGACAGGAAATTATTTTATCTTTTGAATGCTCAGTAATTGTTCTCACAATTAATTAATTCTCTGCTCATCTCGTCAATAGCTTGACCCCCAGGGCGTTGATCATTGTGTTGTAAGAAATACTCTGGTAGTTTCTCTCCTGCTTGAATGTTGCATTGAGAGACATTTCTGTTTAAGTGAAAGTGTTCAAATAGATGCACCAAGTATTTACGGATTTAAAGGGGACATGAAGCACTCTGTAAAGTGGGTCTGCTTCGTTAGCTTTTTACCTTAAATGAGATATGGGCGTGCGTTCAAGTCTCAAATCGTCCCATATTTGCTGGAAAAAGAAGTTAGTTTGCCGTTTCTCCACTAGGGCACAGCCATCTTGGACCAACTGCGGTCATGATGTCACTAGGTTGGTTCGTCTCAGCTGCTCAATGTATTCTTATGGGAAAATAGCTGCCTTTCAATGAGCTCAACGATATATCGTAAAAGAAATAATAAAACAAAAAAAACGCACGGACGGTCCTTCTGTATTACCGAACAAAACTTAATTTAAAACTTAATTTTCACGAACTGCTTCTGACCATAGGCTGTAGCCTCTGGCAAGCTGGCAACTGCGCCGCTGCCTTGCCTTGATAAACGATTTGGGAGCTAAAGTCGCTAAAGTAACGGTAACGTTAGTATCTAGCTTATATTGCCTATAGAAAATAAGCGCAAACTTGTGATGCTAGGTTGCGGTAGGTATATATTTGCAGGCTGTTAATTTACCGTAATAGGCTATGTTATATCAAGGCAAGGCAGTAGCCAGCTCACCAGAGGCTGTAGCCTACAGCCTATGGTCAGAAGCAGTTCGTGAAAATTAAGTTTTGTTCGGTAATACTAATTTGAGCATCTCGGGGCAATACAGAAGGACTGTTTTTTATTTATTTTTTCCTCACGATACATCGTTGAGCTCATTGAAAGGCAGCTATTTTCCTATAGGAATACATTGAGCAGCTGAGACAAACTAACCTAGTGACGTCATGACCGCAGTTGGTCCAAGATGGCTGCACCCTAGTGGAGAAACGGCAAACTTTAACTTATTTTTCCAGCCAATACGGGTCGATATTTGAGATTTGAAGGTATCTCACCTTACCTTATCTCATTTAAGGTAAAAATCTAACGAACCAGGCCCACTTTACCGAGTGCTTCATGTCCCCTTTAAAGGGATATTTAATTTGCTTGTGGTTGGTTCATTAAAGGTCACTTTTAAATCTTTTTAAAAAAATGTCTTTTTAGACATGTATTTGTATTTATATAGTTTTTGTAAATTAAATTTAAAACAATAACATTCACTTTTGCAGAAAGCTTTAGTTTAAATTGGTTACTACCTCCAATCAAATGTTTTTTTATTCTTTTTTTTTAATTTCCCTTTTTTCTCCATTTTTCTACCCAATTTGGAATGTCCAGTCATATATCAGCACTCTTAGACCCTCTGCCATGCTTGACCGCATGTGATGCTAAGGTTCACTTCTTATCAGAAAAAATATGCTGCTTCACTTGAGTGCATTTTGTCATGGACCTACTGTCTGTACTGTGTGTGTTGGTGTGTGTGCGTACTGGATGAAATGGTTGAATATATAAAACAGATGTAAGTGCTGGCAGGTCCAGTGGGTTCTGGGAGCCATGCCAGGTTACTGGAAAGTAGCATCAAATGTGGTTCCTTGACAGCAGAAAGTCCGTCAGTCCACCCTCTTTGCCGATTAGCTCCAGCCCATGTTGTCAGCAGACTTGGAGATGTGAGATGTGTCATTGGGGAGTTCTCCGAAAATTAATTGACAGTGCCACTTTTCAAAACAGTCGGTAATCATCTGTGACTTTGACACATTGTGCTAGAATGCATTAGTTGGCAGTGCAATAATGAGGGACCTCTGGCACTTACCTTTTTCTTACTCAATTGCTATTGGCATTTTCCCCTAAGGCACGTAAAGCAAAGGGCCGCACACTTCCTCTCCAACATGCACATCATTGTACTTGTCACCGTGCATCAACTTTCCCATGGGTAAGCCCATTTCTTGAAGGGCATTGTGTTGAAAACTTGACAATTCTTGGATTGTTGTTTACTTCGCTTTTGAGTCATTGCTTCGTACGAGACGTCAACGATTCTGTCATACGTCTCTGAACTTTCATAAAAATGTATACTTTTCTTCAGGGATGGGCAGTCACGACTTTTGTGAGTGAGTCAGCAAACCTAGGGGGTGGATTGGCCGTATTTGTGTCAAAGCTTATATGGGCTGCCGCCTCCCTTCCCTACTCAAGATGTCTCTTTTGAAAGTATTTGATTAGCTCAGCTGCCAGAGTGTCAATTAAGATGTTCAACGGAGGGCTCTTAATGAGAGCCGAAGTCCCCCATCCTGCCTGGGCAGGTGTGCGCACGCTCTCGTGCTCATTAAGGTATGTTAATTAGCACCGGGGCCTCTCCGTGGGGCTGCGGGCAAAAGGAATAAAAGCAGAGCTGAATGGGGGGTCCACCCCCAGCCTTGGCATGGACTGCCAGTCATATATCACCGTTTATTTCCCGCTGCGGGTACAAGCGGTAAACGGGCCCCGGTGTGGGAGGCAGCAGGGGACTTGGGCTCGCGCGGTAATCGGATCTGTCCAGATGGTGAGGAGTCTCATACCATCGCGGGTGAACGTGCCCCCCCCCCCCCCCCCCGCTGTTGCAGGAGCAGACACACTCCTCAGGTGCAATACTGCAGCAGATTTCACACATACCAGCAACACAGAGCCCAGAAAATTCCACCAGCTAGGCGACGTAACAGGCAGGAACATCAAACTTCTATGCCCTTTTGTTGGTTAGACAGAACTTTGGATATGTTTACAGAAAGAATGTCTCTATAAATAGGATTTTATGTTGCTGTTCCACCTCTTTTGAAGTTCAGAATGATGATCTTGAGAGATGGAATCACATATGATATGGATCTCCTCAGCGGTTAAAAATAGAATGTTGGTGCCGGTCATGTAAAAGCATGCACAGCACAATTTGTTCCACAGATGTGTAAATGACCAAGACATGTATTGATACGGCATAATATAATCGCCTATAGGGATATGGGAATATCAGTCAGAGAACATCGGTGAGAACTTGAGATAAGCTCAGGAAATCTTGCTCATTTTTTATTCTCTGCTTTAAGTCCCTGTGCGGAGAGGAGCCATATTTTTGCATCCTTGAAAAGATTAAAAGATATCTTTTATCTTTAGTTTTATTCAGTTGCAGTGACTCAAACCTGTTTTTATTCCGTAAAGTTTGGTTTGACACTGCTAAAACAGTGCCTTTACTTAAGCATTCGGAACCCTCTAATCAGTAATTATGAAGGCATTCTTCCAAGCTCTTGTCGTAATTGCATTGTAGATTACATTGGAAAATTGAGCTGCACTGATCACTGATGGAGCCTTTGTCATTGTATATCAAGATGTCTTTAGTTTGGGTAATTATGTATGATTTGGGCTCTTCTGACATATGGAGCGGATATAGAAATGTCATTCTTTAGCCTACATTTTTTCATTGTTTCATCTTGTATTGAGAGTCCTCCATGTCGCCTGAGACGCTTCTATTGTAGAAATGACTGAATTAAAAACGTAGTGTCTGATTTGATTTACTTTCCTTTATTTGATTTATTTTTCAAAAATAGAAAAACCTTATGCATTACACCAGAGTTGACTAAAGGCTAATTTTCTTGTCCCCAGGCAGGTATAAAAACTGTTACGATAAAAAGAAATCCAAAATATTAAATGTGATGCCGATGCGTCAAACCCAAATTGGCCAAAAGCCACAAGTAAAGCAGCTATTAATTATTCTTATTCAGCTGTCAGTTCACTGATGGTGCTACTATCAATCATGCGTATGTTGCCGTTTACTGAGCTTACTGAGAATATCCAGTAAAAATACATACCGTGTGTTGTATTTGATAGAGGCGGCAGAGTAGTATAGTGATTTGTGCATTGAGCTTGTAACTCCGATGTTGCAGGTTAAATTCCCTGGTGGGTGCACTGCTTAAAAAAGGTATTTAACCCAAATTGATTCAGTAAATATCCAGCTTTATGAATGGATTGTATGTAAAAATAATGTAAGCTGTGTACCTTTTTCTGGGAAAGAGCATCGGCTACATTCCAAAAATGTCTGTCTTAAGTGTTTTAGCCTTGTAATGAGACTTAAAATCTTATTTTGTTCTCAAAAGTGGAAAATATTAGCTTGTTTTAAGTTATTTTTTGCTTGACAAGTGAAATTCTTACCCCACTGGCATATAGTTAGTCTTATTTAGCAAAAAAGTAACAGAAATAAGATTCTAAAGTATAAATATAAGATTAAAATGCTTGTTAAGATTTAGTTTTTGTAGTGTATATACTGAAAATGTAAATGTGAAATTTACAGTTTTGTAAAGGCTATGATTTGGAATGAAATATAGGCCTACACATGTAACTTTTTCATGAATGCATCAAGGTAGTCATTTTCACAGCCATTTGTCTCCATGGAGTCACAATAAATATGGCCGAAAGTTGTTTATCTGAACCTCTGGTTAAAAATGTATCCCCCAGCAGTAATTAACATTGTTACAGTAGAAGAGATTGAGTGCCAGCATGTGAAAGACCAGTGCTATTTGTGTCCTGAAAAGTTATTATCCTGCTTTTTTATTGTCTTGCAGCACTGAGTAGCTCAGACTCTTTTGGCTTTGACAAAGGGCCTGATTCCTGAGTTTTCAATAAGTGCCACAAGCATTGTAGTTTTAAATATGCAACAATCCATTCACATGTGCAATCATATCCTTATTTTAATAGCCATTAGCCACCAGTGGTTTACCTAACTACTTCTATACAATGCATATGTGTAATTTGAGTTTGAATTGAGGCTGTTTGTAGAGTGGTTTGTGTACAGGAGTTCTTCAGCTGTGAATTCACTGGTGATAGTACTATGAATCGTGTATATGCTGCAGCTTAATTTTCCTTTGCTTCTGTTATGTGCATTTATGTTCTCTCTCTTAATATAGACAGTACAATAAATAGACCCTAAGTAGACAAGCCACCAAGGAGATAATAGCTGAATGATAATAGAAGCTACGTTTCACTAGATTAAAAGTTTTATTTGTCATAATTGTAAGATTTACAATATACGTCATCTTTGCACAATAATAGTCAAGCTCCAGTTGATTGCTACTCTGGGACTTGGGGAACCACATATGCCACATTTTTCCCGTCCCTAAAATTTGGGGAAGGGTTCGTCCTCCTTACAGCAATTGATACCTTTCTATATGTAAGTCTCAGGTGTCCCAAGATATCTCTCCTTCTCAAATTAACCATAGATCCATTACATCTCATTCATTCTTTTAGTATCACATTAGGGGATTTCATTTCTGCCGATGAAGCATTAATGTTCAGTCTTCACCTTGAATATCAATGACTGTAATTGTTTCTGGGAAATTCTCCCTTTGAAATACTTGGTGACAGTTCCTGTAAGGGTGCTATATCAAATAAAATATGATAAAAATTGATGCTTTGTTCCTGGGGGGAAAACTGGACCGTATAAAGCACATCCATTAAATAGGCTTGGTGACTGAGTAATGCAGGTTGGTTTGATTTTTAAGCAGGTTTGCCTATTTTGATTTTGCATCCCTGACGCCCTCTTAATGCAGTTGATGCACTCATAATTCATTGCATTTATATAGTGCCCATTATCTAAGATCTCAATGCCCTTTATAATGAGGAGTGGGGAATTGATACTTCAACCACCCCCAGTGTATACCACACTGTCCGTCTGTGACTTGAATCAATGTGTGTTGTGTAAACATGGGAAATGTTTTATATTGCAATTATCAAAGGCATGAGAATGGAGATGCATGATCAGGGGTGGAAAAATTGGTCTACCGATTTTTTTAACGCTACCAACCTTGGACGCTTCACAGCCCCGTGGACAACTTCTCTTGTGGTTTTTTTTTTCTATTGAAAAAAAGAAAGAGAAGATGACAAGTTGTATTTATTAGTCATTTCTGTAGTCATTTCTCATCTTTAATTGGGTTTCCCTTGAGTGGAATGGTAGGTGAGTATCCCTGACTGTGCTCTGAATCACTATTTTTAAGTGAGTGCAGAGATGAATTTGTGCTTCATCCATTCTTTAAGCCTGCTTGGTCAAGAATTCCAGCTGTCCATGGGACAGAGCATATTATTTTATTTAGCTACAATAGCCTATATACTGGTCTTTTTTGTGAAGGTAAATAAACCACTTTAAAGAAATGGCTCAACATATTTAAACTACGCAAATTGCAGTGCTTTTTCCATCTAAGTTTAACCAGCAGACTAGGTTCATTCTGATTTAATGTTAGAATTGTTAGAGTCTAAATAAAACATTTGACATTAAGTTCATCTTGCTGATATACCAAGCTAATAACATAAAATCTTGCCAATGGTGAAGAGTTGTGTGATTAACATTAAACCTAGCTTACCTCGGTGAGTTTAACTTTAAGGGCTCTATTTTAATAAACCAAACGCAATGGTGAACACAAGAGTAAGCGCTTGGCGGTATCGCTCTGAGGGCGTGTCGGCGAGAAATTTGGTAATTTCATGACGGCGATCTTGGCGCATCTGATGGCGGTATTGCTAAAAGGCTGGGTTTAAATGTCCAAGGTGTGTCTCTATGGTAGCCAATCAAATTGTTGTTCTCATGCTTTAAAAAAAGCCAGTTGGAACGCAATCACTCCATGCAATTTCATAATGAGCAACCCAAACGCACTGGACCGTCAACGACAAGAGCGATTTTCCGCACAGGAATCAGACATACTTGCAACAGAAGTACAGGCTAGGACTGTAGTAATTTATGGATCACAATCCACACCACCTCGTCTCCCAGAAGTTCGGAAGGCACGGGAGGAGGTGGCGAATGCATTAATTAGCCTACATTAGGTGATGTAGGCATAATTATGATTCAAATGGTAGGCTTATGATTCAACTGTGTCAATGTGTAATTTATATATTATAGGCTATTGGCCTACATGATCGCAAGTTTCTTGTAAGCTGTCCTGTTTTATTCTAGTAGTTTAAATTAAAATTAATTAATTAATAATAATTATAGGCTATTTGTTCATTAAATGGAAGTGTAATGTTGGCATCACCTATAGACACTACATAGAACTACATGACTAATAAGTTGCCAAATTGCCAGAGTCTATTGCGTTGCCGCTAAGAGGTGGTTCCAGCTGATCATAACGCAATGGGTTTTCGTTGGTTCAAATTGTCACTGAGCCGAAAGTATTTTAGAACACGCCCCAGACAGCGCCACCCATCCCACTGCAGCGCAAGCGAAAGGATGTTATGTTGAGAATTTGTTGATCCTAGCGGTATTGCTGAGAAACGCCATAGCGCCAGTTTTAAGACGTTGATGCTGTCAACAAGCTTGCGTTTGACTATACCATCCCCTTGCGCTGGTTTGTGCCGGTTTGAAAATAGAGCCCTTAATGTTAAGTTACACATTGTTCCAGGGCTAGCAAGAAAGCTGATGGAATGACTTGTGATGACTTATGAAATACTGTTTTAAATGATTTTATAGATATAATCCTCCAAGAATGAAATATAGATTGTGAACTAAGTTTGTGTGCAGATAGATATGAGTGCGCACACACACACACACACACACACACACACACACACACACACACACACACGTGTGTATATACTGGCATACAAGCGTGTACCTGGACTACAATTGCTTGGGCCAGCTGATTTAGCTGCTAAAGAGATGAATATTTGATGCCATTTTCCACCCCTAATTATTTATAGATTCTTGTGTTTGTCTTTGTAGATATTGTAGAAGAGATTTTGATCTCAATGGGGTATTCCTAGTTAAATAAATGTTAAACAATAAAAAAGATATCTCAGCATACAATCTCTACTGGATTAGTATGACATAGCACTACATGAGTCTGGGAAAAATATGTGAGCTAAAACATCAGTTTTATTTCTTGACTGCAAGAGCAGTAAAGGCGCGTCTATACTGCATGTGTAGCGGCCGCCGTGCGGCTTTGTGTGTACTACGCTCGTCACTGAACTGTGCCCAAAGTAAAGGTAGCGGAAGAGGTTATCTGCACCACAAGTGAATGCCACACGGACCCAGTACAGCCTGTTCTATATTTTTGGCTTTCTGTGCGGCACAGAGAAGTGTTTACACATGCATTTGCTCTAAAATGCTAGCGTTGTTATATCACTGCAGGTGCGGCCCTTGTTCCCTTCAGAGGAGAACAGCAGATATTTTAATAAGCAGCTGAAATACTGAAGAACAAGCCTTTTAATTTGCATATTGTCCTGGCAGAAATTTCGTGAAGGGGTGGCGTGATTTTGAAAACGCGCAACAGAAATGCTGATTAAATGATGTCGCCTAAAAGTAAAGGGGAGAACAGCCAGCACGGTTTGTGAGCTGGAAATATAAGAAGTTAACTTTAATATGTTTCCAAACTTTTTCCCTGTTTGATTTCTCACAGGTATTTGTTGTCCACGTTGGCAAAAAGGGCTTTTGGACTATAATATGCACATCATTAAACCAAATTGTGATTGCTGATGAAAATTAACAGAATTTGTGAATACATTTTTAATCTAGCCATTACTGCACTTGTCGTTCAATGCATGGGATGTTATTGGGGAAATTTATCACTATAAGATAAAATGTTTATCTATATGATGAGTAAACTCTTTTGAATAAATCAGAATCTCAAATAATTGAAATGATCAGAGAACACTACCCTGTGTGAGACGAAGGAAAATTTAGCAATGGAAAGAATGTGTTCTTCTGCCTCAGCAAAAATTCACAAGCTCGCTTGGTGAGCTGTGTCCATAGTTCCCAAACCACAAATTATGAATGCATTTTTTAAATATAAAAATATGAAGAGAAGGCAAGGTTGGCAAGGTTCAAGGTGAGGTATTTTCATGCACTAATACACTATAGAAACACTTGCAAGGTTCACTAGCATGAAACATGATGTCTCATGTACTTTGTGCTCTGCACATGTTCCCTGCACATTCCTACATGTTTTGGGACTGCCATCCACTAGCTACATTCTGTGAGGAAGTACCATCCAACCTTTCAGTCATTTTAGCAACGACAATATCTTCAACCGCCGCTATTCTGATTTTAAATGATTTATCCACTTTACATTTGTCTAATTGCTATAAACGTATTTGGCTTGCTGATTTGACAGCAGCAAATAAAATGATTGCGCTTCATTGGAAACCATAACCTAGTTTATCCATTCGACAGTGGTTCCTCACATTCCTAGATGTAATTTACTTGGAATTATGTACAGCGTGCATCAACAGCTAAAAGACACATTGAGTCAGTGGCTCTTTGCGGCTGAAACTCAAAGGAATCATTACATTATTCTGTGTGCAATGTATATTGATCTTTTCCATTTTATAGTGCCCCTAAGGTCCTTGAGTTGAGGGTGGGAAGGAAAATTGGGTGGGGGGCTGGGAGGTACAAAACATATTGTTTGAATACAAGAAGTTAATATTGATTTGATGTTATTGTATTGTACACCTGGGTGTTCAACAATAAAAGCATTTGATCACAAAAAAATAAACAATTGCAAGGCATTGTGGGAAATATTGATAATTCTCAAAGAACATGAGGGCTAACATAGGCCAAGCTGGTAGAGAGAGGGGCTTTAAAAATAGGTCATGTAGCACCTTGTAGGAGAGTTAACTGTGAGAAAAATGCAGAGCGGAAAGAGATGCAAGGAGCTGGAGCATCCACAAAACCAATCGATAAGGACATTTTTTTTAAATGGTAGTCTTGCATCTTGTGAGTCATTTTGTGTTAAAAATATAAATATAAAAAGCAATGTTAATAAAGAAATGGCTACTTCAAAATGCGTACACACAAATTATGTCTTTCTCATGACAGAAGCAAAGTACCACTGTATAAGAAACGTAGCCCACTGGAAATCCCACTTGAGAGGCGCAAGAGACACAAAGCAAATGGAACCAGCCTAGTCACTATGACGACATGCTGTGCCGCTTCTGTGTGCCGCTTACACGCTGCGGCCATTACACCGTATGGTGGAGATAGGGCTTAAGAAAGAAAGTGATTGACACCAGACCAAGACAAATGCCAGTATCGATTACGGATGCATCAAGAGAAGAGAGAAGATGGTGGTTGTGAAGCCATTGCTGCTTATAAAGATGAAGATTCAGCTGTTAAATGGTAGTAGTGTGTCCATAGGGCATCCCCAGGTTCCCTAGTAGCGAAGGGAACATATTTATTTCCAAAAAGCACTTGTAAGAGTGTGGTTCTCCAATCAGTCAACCGGGTATGTGGGGAGACGATTGAGAGCCAGTCTCCTGTAGCAGTTTGTATTTGAGTTAATCAGTCGGTCTGAGTGTGTGACATACCAGTCAAGCCCAAATGCCCTGGAGGGTAACAAATGTTTGAAGATTTTATTTATTCAGCTGTCTTTCTTGGACTTGATTATTTGTGCACTTGAACGGTGTGGCCTTGTGAATCTAGCTCTCAGCCAGAGGCGTTGTATGTTCTCAGAGGGTGCTATGATTGGCTGGAGACCAGCTGCGAGCTAGATACATTGTCACTTTTCCTTTTACAGTAACTAGCAAGCAAATAAAACATCAGTGTCACTATAAGCCAAAGGCAGTTTTGTAGTAGGTGGCCACTGAGATATGGAACGGCGTTCATTTTTCAGCCGCTAGAAAGTATGAAATTGGCATATGCAGTATGTGAAGAGGATGAAATTATGTTCAATGCGCATATGCATTTGTATTGCACAAACGTGTGCCCACGTGTTTTTGTGTGTTAGTTTGGTGTATTCAGAGATGTGTGCTTCTGTTTTCAGTTTACCAGTGGAGGTGGTATATAACAATTACATTGTTTTTCTATTTGCCTGTTGAGAATGGATGCTTTGCATGCCCTGTGCAGAGATGATCTCAAGTCAGTGATGTTCCTGGAAGAAAAAAAAGATATAGATGGGTTTAAAGGAAGGAAAAGATGAATGTCCGAGCATTTCAGAGGGAATGCATTAGGTAGGGATACACTTATATGATTTTTGCATGTTCCGGTTTTTCTGGTAGCATGTCCTGATTTTATCTGTGTAGAAGGGATCTTCTTTTGGTCATTCACTGCCAGGAAAAAGGGGAAGGATCGGACATTCCAAATAGAGAGGAAACAATTAAAGGTCATGGTTAAAAATGGGTTATAATGGCAAGTAGGAGATGATGTTGTAAAGGGCGTATTCTACCTCTTGAAGGCTTCATGACCCATAATGAACACTTCTTTTCAAAACTTTTTTTTGCCAGTGAAAATGTATGTATTTACACAGGTCATTTCTGAATGAAATCAACTAAAAATAGATGAAAATAAAAATGTAAGTATATTTTGCCAGTTTCCACTGCAGTTTCGAAAGAGAAAGATGCTGTGCTGTCTCACATGCTGTGCTGTTTTCATGCTTTCTCTTTTTTAACATGGCTTGCTATAAGATGGATTTTTTTTTTAATCAGCTAGAAAATTTATATTTTTCTGTATGTGGTGGAGATATCAGCTCACTGTTTACCATGGTAAAAATGATTGGGCAGGTATTGGAAATGACTTGCATTTAAAGCTTTTCAGCCTTTCAAGCACGCTCAAATGGCAATGTAACATCAGGAGGTTTTTACAGCAGACGCAACCTTACCACAGGGATGCACTTTTATTGTGTAACGTGTGCTATGTGGATGTGAAACAGTTTATTTCAATGAACCTGGGACAGGAAACCTTGGATCATAATGGGTTATTTTACTGAAAATACTGCTGTTTTCCTTTGAGAGCTGTCTGTGTTGACTCTTATCATTAAGCGGCAGATTAGCTTGCAGTGGAAGCCTGTACTCTATGGTGCTGAATGACTGCTTTTGCCCTCCAGTGGGGATACTTTATGCATTAACGTTGTTTGTATTGAACTGAAGCCTTGCAAAACACAAGAATGTGGAAGTGATGGAGCTGGAAACGTTGCTGCGGACCAAAACCTGACGGTGACACATTTTCTTTTTTTCCACGGTTGCTGTGCTTGTTGAAATTGCACTAACACTACTATCAAAAATATTTAACAGAAAATATTTGTAATATTGCCTATTTTCTGGCGAAATGAAATCTCGCTTGCGTTTGGTGGGAGTGAATAGGCTGTCAGGGCGTAACAGCGCAGCAGGATATAATGGCGAATCGGGCTGCGCGTGATTGCTCAGGCTCGGCAACAAAGCAGAGCGGTGGCGTGAGGAAGAAGGGGGATGCGAGGAAGAAGGTGCACACAAAGAAAAAACGGGAGCGAGATGCGATGGCGGTGACTTTTGTCATTTTTAATGCGACAGTCAGTCACCATTCCATAGATCCTCCTGTCGGAGGTCAGTAGAACCGTGGCACCCGTGGATACCGATTGAGTCCATCGAGTTACTGCCTCTGCGGAACTGCTTGAGGAGGGAGGCTGAATTCTCCTAACAGCCCTGTCAGTTCTCTACCCCTCTGTATAAACCAGGTGTGGGGAACTCCATTCCTGTTGAGCTGGGGTGTGTGTGTTTTTGTTTCTGCCAGTTACCCAATTACCTGTATACACCAACACTAATTCACTCATAGATTAGCCCCAGTAAAAAGCTTCATATAGAGACTCAGGAACCGTCTTTAGCTGTCATTCAGGATTGAATCAACAAGTGTCGCTAAAATATAAGAATAGTTAATTGTCTGAGGTAGTTAAATAATAAAGAGCAGAAGTTAACATATGGTCCTCCTTCACCAGCGTTGGCATAAGCTTTAGATTGAGGCAATGGAGAGCTGAGCCTGGCTTTGAGTTGATGTTTAGACTGTCCTTTTTGGGGCAGTCACAGGTATTTGTGGGGCCTGGGCCTCCTCCTCTCCTCACTATAATTGCCGAGCTCCATAGCAGATGCCAAGCAGACCGTTTGAGTAGTTAAACCTACATCTGTTGTAAGGGGAATTTAAAAACTCGTTTTGCTCCTTTCCGCTGTAACACTTATTCCACCGGCATTTTAATTAGCCCCTGAAACTATGAATATAAATAAAGATTAAAGTGATTTGGTGGTTGAATCCCATGATGATACTTGAAATATAAAGATATGATTGCAAGGTTATACACAATTACAGCGATCAAACATTAGAAAATCATTTCCACAAAGAACAAATTATACAGGAAATAAGAAATTGGTCCTTAATTATTAATACATGTATCCGACTCCTAGTTAATTGAGAGCTGGGAACAAAATGGATTTGTGATCTCATTGAATGATTACAGCCATGATTGACGTAGCTAAGTAATTTTTTATTTTTATGTTGTTATCACAAGGCAACACAGCCAATGTGATTTGGCTTTGGTAAACCGCCACGTCTGAAGTGTTTCATGAGGCTTAGTGTATGAAAGAGATTTCCCAGTGCCTGTGGTAAGCAAGTAGAATGAAGTGTAATTATTAATAACTGAATCCATATGAAATAATGAAAATTGGGTTTATGATTCTGGTTCTTTAGTGCTCTCAGATACTTCTGAGAATTTATTTATTTATTTATTTATTTTTCCATCTGAGGTTTAGATTGCTGGAGTGAATGTGGAAGGAAGCCTTAAGGTGTGAATTACCTTTAAAGGTGAATATAAAAAATGACTGAGAAAACACAAGTAGTCTACTTTAATTTAAGGTCACTTGGTTTATTTGATGTATCTGGGGATTTAATGCGTCTGGTCAGGGTAATCAAGTACAAGTGGTCCAAATGGTGTTCACTCACCGATGACAAGAGACACAAGCAAAACTTTCTCTCTGCCTGCTTTTGCAGCAACCTGAGGTTAAAGCGGGGGGCAGTTGCACGGCCGGAGTGACAAAGTTGCTTACCGTTTACTTTTTTGTGCTAATCTTACCCTTTTAAAACAATGTAGTGTTTATAGAAGTGATGGTGTTTCGAGAATTGGCTGAAACATTAAAGTGGAATGTTGAAAGCACCAAAAATGTCACCGGCTGACAACGAGCAGAGAACAGGCAATCCATTATGAGTGCAGTGTGCTGTAGATTATGGTTACGTTAAATTGCGTGCCATTAAGCTGCCAAGACTGCGACAATGTCGGCTCCTCTCCGTCAGGACATGGTATTTTCTGAGCGATGCATCATGGTGTGGGATGGCTATTACCGTGTAATGTTTTGACGACTCCTGCCGAGGTTACAGACTTGTAGACGAGACAAACTCCACTGCACACATACAGAGCTACAGCAAGTTAACCCTTCCCTTTCAGCGTAGTGACTAAACCGTGTCATAGTATTAATTTTAACTGCGGTATGTGTGCCTGTTTTTTATTTAGTTCATTTTCCTATTTGTCAGATTTGTTCTGATAGTGACTCATAAAGGCCACTGCCTATTAGAAAGAAACTACTTACAGAACTGCAACTTGCAATAGACAACTGTTGTTTGATTTAAGTTTAAGTCTGTTGAAGGAGAATTTCTTTCTCATGGTCAGCGAGCGTTTTCTGTAATCCCAGCCACGTGCAGTGGATTCTGTTCTTTTTTTATTTATTTTTTAATCACAGCCGAATCTACTGTTGGCCTATTATTGAATCGCACCTCTTGCTGCCTGCACTCTCTGTGGTCATTTATACCAACGTTTTGAACCGTGAATTCCAGCCCCTCGGCCACAAGCGCCTGTGGGGGACTGCGGCTGAACGTTGACGGGCAGGTTGGCTCCTCGTCTGCGCTGCCCATGCACCCGTGGAGCCCTGACCCCGCCCCTGCTCAATGCGTGTGAAATGGAAATGAGATTGGGCATCTCTGCTTTGATTGCTGCAAGTTGACACCCGTTCACCTCTGCGTGTCTCCTAAAGGCACGATATCCAGCGTAATGAAAGACCCCCCCCCCCCCCCACCCCACCCCAGTGTGGAGATGTGCATTATCTGACATTTAAAAACAGCGGGCAGAGGATCAGAGGCTGTAATAAGATTTAACTAGACGATTAATAGCTTCGCTCTTATTAAAGCCTGCTCTGTGTGAGAGGTTGTGAGTGCCTTTTTCACTCCAGCATCTGCCTGAAGGTGACTGTTTTGCTGCTTTTCTTGATGTAGACACAGATTCTATAGACTAACCAGATGGTCCACTCCTATGTTCCTTCCATTCTAAAGGAAGTATTCTTGTGCCACAGTATAGTACATTACATTACAATCATTTGACAGATACTTTTATCTAACGCAACATACAATAAGTGCATACAGAAGGTCATCGAAGCCACTACAGAACAGATTAGATAAAGCATATCCTTCCAATAACGTAGCAGCTATCCCTAGTAAAGAACATTGAATGTCGTTCACACAGTAAGCTATGGGTGAATCAACTATACCTTCTAAACTATAACATCAAACAGTTACAGACAAAAAAACAAAAAACACAGGGAACAAGTACTATAAAAAAGGTCCTGGAACATGGCCACACCTTTCATAAATAATAAGAATATGCTGCAATGGTAGGAAGACAAGAATGGTAAATTTTAAGAACATGGAGCTGAGTATCTGGTGGCTGGCCCTATAGTTTGTGATAGATGGTGCAGTATTTTCCAGGATGTCTTCTGTATCTGGGTCTTGTGTTGTAAAAAAAAATACACATTTTTTAGGCTAAAACTCACAAAGACGTAGTACAATAAATTACTGTATTGTCTCCTGGGATCTGGCAGCATGGAACTGTGAATCAAGACTGAACCAAACCCAAAATGTGCATGTTCTAATTTATATTCATGGGGGGGACGAGAATGATTTATTTATTTATCCTTTATTAACCTGGTAATGCCTAGCATACACTACAGGATTTTAGTGACGATTTACCCATTTTCAAGATCTTAAGAAAATCCCCGGTCTTTGTGTGATCACAGCGCTCATCCGCAACCAGAGGCGGCCAGAGACTCAATTGCAGCTCTCCAAATCCAGTCTTAAGCTAGTCTGTGACTCTTTCAAGAATATCAAGCTGATTAAA
The DNA here is from genome assembly GCA_029718625.1 of Synaphobranchus kaupii. Classification (NCBI taxonomy): domain Eukaryota; kingdom Metazoa; phylum Chordata; class Actinopteri; order Anguilliformes; family Synaphobranchidae; genus Synaphobranchus; species Synaphobranchus kaupii. The sequence goes on along the minus strand of CM056382.1, from coordinate 43,477,590 downwards.
TTTTATCACAACTTCACAAGTCTTTTGGCATTGCTCGTGTAGTATGTGACCCCCGTAACTACGTGGGTAGTGTTAGCGATTTGGTCATTAAGTGTGAGATGCTTTCCACTGTTAGGATTTTAAAAGTCGTGTAGTGTACACAAGGCATACGTCATCTGAGAACACGGTTCTGTTTTTCAGCGATGATCTGGGCATTCAAAGTGGTTAGGAATACAAAGGATGCTGTAGCCAATTAGGTATTAGGGAGCCATTTTTTTTAGGGAATTTTTCCAGGACATATGGGGTTAACACTTCTACTCTTTTGAAAAGTGCCACGGGATCTTTAATGACCACAGCGAGTGAAGGACAGTACCGTCTACAGCACAGTGTCCCCATCACTGTGCTGGGGCATTGGACTTCTGTTTTGTCCAGAGGGAAGAGTGCCCCTACTGCCTCTTCCAACAGCACGCTAGATTTCCCAGGTCTCCCATCGCTTTAATTCTGTGGTATCACAAGTGTATATAAAATAATATACAAAAATGTATGGTTTCCAGTTTTTTGGGCTTAAATTCCTTTGTGTTTTCTACTTTGTCTTGCTTGACTGATTCCCAGGCAGCTGATTTGAAAATGTTAGGCTGAATTATTAGTATTACCTTGAAGTTAAGCACCATAGAGATTGTGATTTTTATTTTTGTTTTGATAAATTATATTGTGATTATCGGTGTTGAAGGTCTACTAATGAAATGTTATTAAAATGATTTTCTTCCTTCAGTGTCTTTAGTGTGGTTATTAATCACCAAGTTAAGTGGAGTCATTCTCTCTCTCTGTCTCTCACTAACTCACACACCAAATTGAGTGGCAGGCGTGTGCAAGCCTATTGGGAATGAGGCTTTCTCAGGTACTTACTTGGAGTTCATGAGAAGGGCGACCTAATCTATAGACATTAATTGAAATACCAAAGTGCTTTTTTAATTCAAGTGTAAACCACAATTCTGCAGGACACAAGGTCATCTTTAAGCATACAAACAGAAATCTTAAGTATAAAGAAGGTGGAGAGTTCTGCCTCCATTTTCCTAAACTACTAAGGTACATGGAATAGGAATCTGCAGCAATGTCAATAAAAATTGCAGCTACACTTGAATTTTAATCCCTTTGTCAGGGTTTCATAAAACTATGGAAAAGGACAATATTTGTATATGATAGGGTAAGGTGTTGCTTGGTGGCTCATTCTGTTAAGGCACTGTTTCAGTGTGTGGTTGGGCCACGAATCTGGACGTGCCAGTGCTGTCCGTGGCCGGCAGCCCTGTAGGGTGATGCAAAATTGGGTCTGTTGTCACCTAGGAATGGGAGAGTTTCTGTCACCCACAATGACAGTGTCTCATTGTGACCCAGCACAATGATTGGGTTCCCTACGAGTCTTCCTGTTGAGCTGCAAATAAAGTTTTCCTGAGACTCACTCTGTGTAAGCTCTGTATAAGAAGTGGGGGAACTTGATTCAGGACAGCGCGTTCTCCCCAAATCGATGGCAGAGGTCGGAGAAATGCGGTCGGAGAAATGCGGTCGGAGAAATGCGGTCGGAGCAATGCGGTCGGAGCAATGCGGTCGGAGCAATGCGCTGATAAAAGACTTGATAAGGCATGCTACAATTGAGGATGAAAATGGGTAAAAAAAAAATAAAATTATAATAATTGTAGGCTGACACATTCAAAAATTTAAGAGTGGTGCAGTGGACAAAGGTGCAGGCTTTCTCTCTGCACGGTTGCGCCCCGAGGATCAGGGGTTCGATCCCCGGTCCAGCCAGATCAGAGTATGGCCGGTACCTTGAGGGATTGGCAATTGGCGGCTGCTCCCGGGGTGGGGGGAGGGACTCGGAGGGAATCGGCGCACATAGACAGCCCTGGGAGAGCTGGACTCACGATTAGGAGTAGTGATGGGCAAAACAGTTCACTTCAGTGACACGAATCACTAGAATCAGTTCATTAAAAAGATTCGTTCAAAAGATTCGTTCACCGAATCGTTCAGTGCTTGGGCGGAGCTCCGACTGCGTACTGCGTAGTCCGACTCACTCAGTGAACTGACGGCCGAACAGTTCATGCGGAAGTGCTGTCGCTTTGACAAATGCGCCAAACTCCGTTTACAAATCTTGATATTTTAAAAGTTTCCTCGTTGAATATCAATATTGGAGGTGAACGCTGGTTTTCAATGACTTAAGTCTTAACTGGCTGGGCCTGATTCTGGCAGTTTGAGCCGCTGATTATCACTCAGGATCACGTCACGTTAACTCACTGTGTCTAGTAGCTTCAGTGAACGGATCACTGAACTTGCACCGTTGCGTCACAGTTCGTTCACTCAGTGAACTGTTCGGCTGTCAGTTCACTGAGTGAACGAACTTGCACCGTTGCGTCACAGTTCGTTCACTCAGTGAACTGACGGCCGAACAGTTCATGCGGAAGTGCTGTCGCTTTGACAAATGCGCCAAACTCCGTTTACAAATCTTGATATTTTAAAAGTTTCCTCGTTGAATATCAATATTGGAGGTGAACGCTGGTTTTCAATGACTTTTAAGTCTTAACTTGCTGGGCCTGATTCTGGCAGTTTGAGCCGCTGATTATCACTCAGGATCACGCCACGTTAACTCACTGTGTCTAGTAGCTTCAGTGAACGGATCACTGAACTTGCACCGTTGCGTCACAGTTCGTTCACTCAGTGAACTGACGGCCGAACAGTTCATGCGGAAGTGCTGTCGCTTTGACAAATGCGCCAAACTCCGTTTACAAATCTTGATATTTTAAAAGTTTCCTCGTTGAATATCAATATTGGAGGTGAACGCTGGTTTTCAATGACTTTTAAGTCTTAACTTGCTGGGCCTGATTCTGGCAGTTTGAGCCGCTGATTATCACTCAGGATCACGTCACGTCACGCAGTGAACGAATCAGTCCACTCTGCACGCTCGCTGCCTCGCTCGGCGCCCGCCCGCCCGTGAATTTTTTTAATAATTTTTTTTTTTAATATAAACTTTATTTCGAACAATTTAGGAAACAAATTAGAGAAAAAAAAGAAAAAAAAACTTTCTAGTATACAACACGCAAACACGGTACTCATTTCGGCTATACAATACTTAGAACAATACGTCCGAAATGGAATAGGAAGAAGCAAATGCGAATGATTCGTTCAGCACAGCAGAACTGGTTCGCAAGGGACGAATCACGTTCGCTCGCGGCAGTCCCTCCCCCTCCCTGCACGGTGCACGCTCGTTGCTGATCAGATCCGTTCGTGAACTGAACTGAACTGAGAAATGAACGGATCTTTTCAGTAAGTGATTCAGTTCAGTTCGTTCACCCAAAAGATTCGTTCTTTTGAACGAATCGTTCGCGAACGACACAACACTAATTAGGAGCTCGAGGAGTCACGCCCTGAAGAGGACGTGGCGCCCTCTATCCTGCTACCGGACGAACGGGTTGTAGCGGCGATCCTCTAGCGGTTGCTACACGGGGGAATTGAATTGTATAGGGTCCAATTGGCTACCAAATTGGGATAAAAAGGGAAAAATCTGAAATAAATAAATAAATAAAAGGATTTAAGAGAGCAGGTGAAGAGACAAAAAAGCAATGACATAAACGAAATGCATTTATGCATTTAGAATGCAAGGCATTGGTCACCTTGCCACTGGTTTTAACAGTAGAGGACTACTTCCATTCAACTCCAAGAAAGCTTAGGAAGCATGTCTGTGAATTACAATGAGGTTACTGCAGATGGTAAATAGTAAAATGTTCTTCATATTGAAGATTTACCATAAATTGCCAAGCTCATAATTTATTTTATGTTGCATACAGACAACTGGGTTGTAAGGGCTGTTTATATGAGACTGAAGAGTTTTAACTTGTGTCCAGATTATGATACATTTAAGAATAGGGGCCTCTGAGTGGTGCATCCCCCTATGGAAAAATAATATGCTGCAGTATATTGTATATACATCAAAATTATCTTCACAATATATTTAAGATATACTGCAGTACATTACATTTCCCTAAGGGTCTGGCTGTGAGTCCTGGGTGCAGTGATGCGATCATGGGGCTGGCTGACCCACCATGCGGTGCATATTTCGGCATAGCATTGTCGTGGGAGGGAGGTTTTCTCATTGTATTACAGCTACTCTCTTGGTCAGTCAGCAACTGCGGTCGTTCACGGTGTGCAATTCTCCAAGGCCGTGGCTGCACCGCTCGGCTGAAAAGCAGCACTGCTTGTACCCCACGTGTGCTAGTCCAAGCAAACACACATAACACACAAAATTGGTCGCAAAATACCCAGGAACAGTTGGACTTGAGCTTTGTGATGGTTAGCCTTTTGTGTATTGTGGTTTTTTGGGAAGTCATCTCTGCACTGCTCTCAGTGTAGGCTGTAATGCCAGTGGTGAAGCAACACCAGAACAACACAGAAAATGGTGGTATGAGGTCGTCTTGTGTTGCCGAATGCAGAGGTAAGAGATGATAGGGGTAACACCGTGCTGAATGCTCCGAGTACTCCCCACCCCCCTCCCAGCATGCTCAGCCTTGAACCCAGTCGGCATTAGGACTCACTCGCAGAGCTCTGATGGTGTTAGTAATTGTTTTCCATTTTTTCGCATGCGTCGTAAAGCTGATGTAAATTATGATGACGGTGTTTAAAGCTTCATAAAAGCCTTTATTGGCCACTTGCATCTCGTTTTAGTAAGGACCTGGTAGTTTGTGTGCAGGTGGTATTTAAGCTACAGCATTGAAGACATGGAGGGTTGCAGGGAGAATCAATAAAATGGGCAGTAATGGCGTTCAAAGCAGGTGAAGTTTTTGCTACGTTTTGAGAAAGCGGAGCTCAACACGCAGAGCTGTTGATGGTTTCAGGGCAAAACGTTTTTGCTTCCCTCCTTTTTTCTTCCTTGAAGACATAGATGTGCTGTAGGTCACATTAAGGTCAGGATCCATTTTGCAGTTGTGAGTTTTTCTCCCTCTGATGGGGTCAGAAGCGGTCACACTGGAGGAATGACTAATGACAAGGCGCAAGGTGTTTGACTCTGTTGTAATGCCTTAATTGTGGGCGCCGCACTGCCTCTTAAGCATTGTGATTAATTGCGTGATATAAAAAGGACAAAAAGCAATTTAGGCTTTCTGAAGCAATTGACCTCATCTCCCGAAGTAAAACCTGGAATTTGGCTTTGAAGGTTATCTACATATCGGCTGCGGCAAAAAAGCGATTTCCACAAGAAGCGGAATATGCACAATGGCTACACGAACCGCCATTGACCTAGCATCATACTCTCGGCTTACCCTCTGCTTCCTGACTTTAATTCCTTATCTGTTTAAGCAGGCGTTTCTATGGTATTAACGCAAGACTGTGTCATTTTATCCCTCAGGTAACAACAGAAAAGGCGAGACAGACAGGATGTTTCTGTTATTATTGCCATCCCTGTGTTCACTTGCATTCTGTCGTGTTCGTTTTTTGATTCTCAAGCTAGATGGCCGCACTCTGTTTCAGACAATGCTGCTTGATTCTCATCACTTCAGGCAGGGAAAGAAATGGTCTCTTTTTTTCTGAAAGGATCGTTTCATTTCGTAACACAAACCAGTGAGCTGTTGATGTTTGTGATTCACCGTGGTTATATTGTTCAATAGGTCCTCTTTAAAATGTGGCTATAGTTTGACTTGTCCCTATGTTTGAGTGATACATTTAAGCAGATGCTTCTTAATTGGTTAAGTGAACCAATAGCACTCTGTACTAGAAGAGAACTATTAATGCATGGCTAAAAAAGGTACTGTGAGTTACAAAACAAAATACGTTTTAGTTAGATTAATTACAGGTCAGACTGTTCTAAAGCTATTCTCTGTTCTCTGCATACTACCGTCTCAGCAACAGTTATAGATTATAATGAGCTTTTCTTAATTAACTTTAGAAGACCTCCTTTATGTATAAACCGCCTTTCTCCCTAGGGCCCTGGGAATTACAGGGGGGGAAATTCCCTCCGCTCTAACGAGTTAAATAATAGGTTTCTTTGATAACCTGCTATTTCAGCAGCTGTCTGACACCTGTGTCTCTCCTAATTGACAATGAATACATAAGAATTGAGATCCTGGGGCTCGTCAAATGTCTCACGTTCTCTTAACACGGGAGGCAGAGCAGATGTTAAATTGAGCGGAAATATGGGCAGAGACTGAGAGCGAAGATTACATCTGGAGAGAGACGAACTGAGGGGCTCTTCTAAAAACCATTAGCCTCCGGAAAGGTGAACTCCTCGGAAATGTCTGACTGCGTGTCTCCACAGATCCGCACGCCTTTGTCTGTGGCAGAGGAAGCGATGCGATTTCTCTGTTGGAGCTGCAGTCGGTTCATTCCTTCGCATCGCAGCACAAAGGGAATCTGCGTTCGAGAGACGATGACATGAGCGCATTTGAAAATCTGCGAGCAGTCACTTGATAACTGTCGAGGCGCTGGAAGAGCATTTCACAGTCACTCGATTGCACTGAAAATCCTGGTGCGACGTAGACAAGTTCGTCGAGCGGCAATGGGGGAAAACCCTTCTGCGGTCGACATGGTGGACGATGAGGGCAGACCCACAGCCAAACATGAGACCGCAAACGCAGCTGAGGAGAATCAAAGGCCGAACACGGCATGTGAACTTGAGTCGTCCAGTGTCGAAGCAGCCAGAGCTTCAGGCAAACTGAGTTTGCAGCAAACGATGCCGTCCTAGGTCTTGCGCACGCCGCTCATGCTCTTCTTTAGGCCCGTCTTATTTTATATCCTCACAGCCCTGCAAGGGCCGAGTCCGCTAGTCTGGACATTTGGATTCTGCGTTTCCCTCTTATTCCACCCTTTACCCTCTCAATTTAGTTGAATTATATTCAGAATTTAAAACTAAAATGTGTTGTGCTGTGTTGGTATGTTATGTTGAGTGTGATTGGATACAATAGCACTGTATTTCTAGCGTCACTCGCTGTCTACCATGCTGAGGCAGGCCACAGGGTCCCACACTTCTCTTCCTTCCTCCTTCCCTTATTGGAAGTTTCGCCTCAAGGGTTTAGAAATGTCTCATTATTTCTTGTAATTCAAAAGAAACTGTTATTTTTCTCAGATTTTGTCAGTTGTATTGTGCCCTGCATTTTTAACAAACTTTTTAGGGTCCTGCAATAATTAGGTTGTCTTGTTTTGGTGCTTGCGTTCCAGTTAGTGATATAATTTGCCTTGTATTGATGCAGTCTGGGTTTCTATAATATTGTATGTTTTGATGATTCTACTGTTCTCTTGGCTCAGTTCTTGGAATTTCAGATCATTGTTATTTAGTCTTTAGCAAAACCTTTTTTGTCTTTTTTCCCTAATTTGAGTTAGTGGATATTGGTGTAATTCAGCAGTGCATACATTTTGGGATGTTTGTCTTTGTACATGGAATTTCATTAGGACTCCAGGGATAGTTGAGTATTCAAAGTTCACTTGTCTATAAACAGATCATAGCGTGCAAATCGTTTAATAAATTACTGAAAGATCTGTGGCCAAATTCCAATTGAGATGTGAAAGTCTATTTGCCTTATAAAAGCAAACCAATAAGTCAAATGATAACATTTGACCGCTACATTTGGTCCACATGCAAAATCAAATAATGCTGTAATAATTAATTAGAACCTCTGAGATGCACATGCGTTGGAAAAGAAGGTTGTTTGGAAGTCTGAAATATTCTGAACTTTTGATAATGCCATCCATTTTAATTAAAAAAATGTGAACCCTTTTATGCTTGTATACTATATTTATATTGCTTGGTATCATTATTTTCCCTACCGTAGCGTTATTTTGTAATGGTACACTCATGGAGCTATAAACCATAATTTAAATTTCTTGTAGAGTGTACTTATTATCTGTTATACCTTGGGAGAAAAGTGAAGCTTGAGTCTTATCAGAAAGAATTGTATTCATTGAGTGTTAAGATGCTTCTGTATACAGTATATTGCTTGAATTACTGTTCTTAGTAAAAACCTGTAGAGCCAAATTTGTCTACACCCTCTTGGGGAAGTAGCCCGCACTCAGAATGAAATTGAGTCCCAAGGATTTTCTCTTGTTTTTGATTAGTTGTAGAGAGTTTAGTCTTTTCTTTTTAAAAATGGTTTTCAAATGCACTAGTTATCTTTCTGAATAAATGTTAATATTTTGGACAGCTAGAGTTGCTCTTTTATGTTATGAAGGTACACCGGAACACTGTCTTATTAGGTTTCACTGGTTTTGTCATAATTTTCCTTATGCCATTCTTGTGTACTGTTTGGGGTGCATCTGTAGAACAGAATTTAGATTTGTGTACACATTGCTGGGCTCCTTGTGTCTGGTGATTCCCATTGTCTCCTCTGTTTCTCTCATGCTTCCTTTCTATGCCTTAATTCTTTCCCATCTCTCTCTTTCCCTCTCTCTTCTGCTTCCCCTCTCCGTCCTTCCACACACACTCCTCATGCATGCACATACACACCCGCGCACACGCACACACACATATACACACATACTCACACACAGACGCATGCAAACACTCGCTTTCTCCCTCTTCACGCTCACGCTCTCGCTCTCTGTCACACACACAGGGACGTACACACACCCTCACGCTCTTTTACATGCACATGCACAGGCACACGCACTCACACATCCACACACACTCGCACTCTCTCACACACACAGGCGCACACGCGTGCAAACACACAGACACACACACCCTCGCGCTCTCATGCACACATACACACTCGTGCTCTCTCACACACAGGCATACACACACACACACACACACACTCACACACCTGCTCTCTCTCACACAGGCATGTGCACACAACGCACACGCACACACACACACACACACACACCCACACATGCACATTCACCCACACACACTCTCTGTCTCTCTCTCTCCCTGCCACAGGGCCTCAGTCAGAGGCTTAAGGAGGTGTTTCAGAACCCATTCCAGCAGCTCAGGGTCCTTCAGGTAGCATTAGGAGGGCAGAATTACTGTTTTGGCTGCGCCGACAGGTCTGTCCAGAGCGTGCCCAGTTGAATTTCAAATCCACTCACCAAGGCCAGATGTTTCCTACCTGAACTGATATAATTTAATGCTGTGACCTTCACCTCCTGGGAGCATTGCAAGATTCTCTTCCAACTTAACAAAAAAAAAAGCAAAAAATAGGGGGGGGTCGATATGTCATTGCACCTGGCCTGGCCCCCTACATGTGAAGATTGCTTCAAAGATGGAAAACAATTTGGTGCTATACTGGACCAGTGTTACTGATAAATGGGCAGTATTAGTTAAAGAATGCTTCACACATAGCTACAAAAACGCTACTCAGGCAGTTCTTCAAGGATGATAATTTGCTTTATGCCATTTTGGAAGCTTTCTGAAGAATCAGGTGTGTGTATTTGACCAGACATCTCATAAATTCAATTAACAATTTGTGCATCCCCTGCCAGTATTAGTAGTCTGTTTCGTAATTGTGACGAATATATTTTATGGCACAATTCATCCCTTCCATTATGTAAAATTATATGATTTATTGATTTAATATGATTGTTAAATTGGTCCTCTGTAAATTAGCATATGAAAGGTGCTGAGGTAACTCGACCACAGCCTGCCTGCAGTCACATGCCTAAAAGTATATTTCTCTTAATATTTAATCGGATCAAAAATGTCTACGATGTAAAAAAAAGCCATGTTACTCACGCGTAGCCTACATAGCGCTGTCCATAAGTCCTTAATTCCAACTTGCAAAAACTAGGCTTGCCTTTAAAAGTCTTGATATCAAAATGTGGCCAAGTTACAACTAAACATATTGCCTATCGTAGCTCACACTAAATAAACTAGCTATACATTACATTTTTTATAGCTAACTAGTGATGAATAATGCATGAAGATAAACACAGAGACATGCATTCCAAAGAAATGCATGCAGACATTTGCGTAACGCCCTCTATTGACAAGAATGAGAACAGTTATCCTATTACAGACAGCACACAATTACATTAAAAGAGTTTGTAGATGAGCAGTATTTAATGTGTAATGAAATACAATGAACAGCACCACTTGAGCTATGGATCATGAAGAAGCATGTAAATTAATGAACCAAGTCTACATGGAGACATGCATGCACAATGGGCTAGACGCAAACACATTCTAGCTGAAAGACATACAGCCTAAATAGCTAGTCCAGCCTAAATTGTTTGCATCAGTAAAATATGGAAATACAGTTTTAAAATAGGGCTATTAGTATTCTATAGAAAATGAAATACATTGAAATACAGGCTATTCAACACTGGATTGCCGGATGCGTAACTCCAACCTTCCATGTGTGGGCTACGAGCTAGCGAGCGAGTGAGTTAATTCGCAGAAATTCCTTTGCAGTTTTTTTTCCGGTAGTGTAGAACGTTACCTGCGGGAAATGTTTTGACAGCTAGGTTTAGTTTAATTTTCTGTAGTGCAATGAATGTAGGCTATAAGGCATGTTGATTCACTTCGTAGTAGCCTAGCTTGTATCTGCTTCCTGACTAGAAGCAGACTGACGCTTCTCTGGCAACAGTAAGGTTGGCTAACAAGCTTAATTGGACAACGCATATTTCCCAGGAATCTTAGCCAGAAAGAAAATAGATACTACTAAGAAAGTACATACCAGAGATTATTCTTCTTCTTATTATTATTATTATTATTATAATTAAAAGTGTTTGTAGTAAGCTACATTACCTGCAGAGTAGCGTAGACTATAGCCACATTCGGAGGCTATTGTTGTTTTTCTTTTTAAGTGACTAACCATGAATGAGATATGATTCGGGAATTGGCGGTTTATAAATCCGATCTCTTGAAGGATTGCAGCTTAAATGAGGCTATCATCAATTCTTAATATAGGCGATTATCGTAAATTCTTAATTTTCCTAGTAGTTAATTTTATGGTGACATTGTGTTATGTGTGAAAAGGATAAAGTGAACAGAGCTGAAGTGAAGAAATGAATGAATAAAGAAATGTTGGCGAAGGAAAGGGTACGTTGAGGTTCGGTTCCACAGTCAGTCAGTCATGACTGCAAGAGCAGAGCTTAACACCCTCCCCAAACCAGACAAGAGCGAGCGTCAAGTGTCAGTGAAACATTGAACAGTTAATATTGGAAACCTCTTTTGCCTTTGCAATAAAAATACGTTCATGTGTTAATGTGAAAATAATAACAGTCTAATAAATGAAAAGTACTTAACAGGTGCACATTGTTTTTGTGGAAAATATACATGTGCCCTGCTGGGCTCAAACCCACAATCCTCTGTGTGAGAGACAGCACCTCTATCCATTAAGCCACAGTAACTTCTTGGAAAGCATGAAGCCATTAGCTATATTAACATTAAAAACCATTAGTATAAAGTGTTTTTATTGGGCGCTAAGCTTGATGAGCAGGTATACGGACCGTACCCTCAAAGAATAATTCTCCCCATTGGATAACATCGCGACGGAGGCAGGCAGTTTGGCAGGAGAATGGGAAGAAGAAGCGGAAGCGGAAGGAGAAAAATTGCAAAATAACCCAAGTTTGGGGCTTTATTGTGTGGATGTGTGAAGTTGTATCTGAATGCTGTGTGGTTATATAAGGTCAGAACGTACAGAAGGTAATGTTTCTAAGGGCTCAGAGTCTATGGTCATTGTGGTTACTTCTGTAGGAAACCCTGAAAATGCCAAACTCTCGGTGCTGTATACGTATGGGGCATGCCCCACCAAGCCGTAACTTGGCGGATGGCATACCTGCCATCCCAATTCATTATGCTCGCTGGGAAGTTAATGCCTCAGCATGCCTTTCCCACTCATGCAAACTGAAGACACTGTTGCAGCATCACTGTTCCTTCTGCAGCGTTTTCATAGTGTGTGTGTTTTCATAGGATAGTGTTTGCTATCCCTAACACCTTCATTTCCTGGTTCCAATCATTTTTCTTCTCCAAAAAGTAGCAGAGATTCAAATTTGGGGAGGAAGACAACACATCCCAAGGAGCAATCTCCTGCATCTACACAGCCCATTCTTGAGTTGATGCGTTAACAATCATATTGCAGTTCCATATTGCAGCTGTTTGATCGATACGCAGAGTATGTAAATGTTCAGCTATCTTTGCCATTAAGATTCAGTATCCACACTGTTTGATGTATGTAGTTTAGCCAAATTGAATTTGATTGAAATTGCATTCAATACTCTGAGTGAATTTGAGTGCAAAAGAATGGTTTGAATAACACAGGCCATTTACAATGGCATGGAAGAGTATACCATATGTTAAAAGCAGACATGAGGGAGCCCCAGCTGCCTTGCTCAATAGGAAATCTTAAAATGCATCACTGGTTGCCTGCGCGACACCCCTTAGTGTACCCCTTAGAAAAACAAGTGTACAAGTGAGAATAGGATAAAATAATTTTTCAGTTCATGTTGTTTAGGAATAAGAAGTTTAAGTTCAATTTAAAATGCATGTTGTTTGCAATACCTGATTACCCCCAACACACACACACGCACGCACACACTCACGCACACACTCAAATCACTCACCCAAATTTGAAACATGCATCACATATCCTTCCTCCATGAGAGGTGTGAGGAACATCTGAGCTTATGTCAGCACAGTGTGCCCTAGAATACTGGCGCGCTTTGGTTGATACTTTGCACGGATATACAGTACACAGTTGTCATACTTCATACATACTACTTAGAAAGTTGTTTTCAAAAACCTGTGCACAACACAAATATATTTTTTATCATAGTTATATCATAGTTTCAATTTTTCTGTTTTCTGTGGTTTGTGAAACTCTATCTTTCAAGTAAAGTTTGTAGCTCGGCAAGCACAGTAATAATTATGTATATAAATTGTGCATCGCCCAGTTTCCTGCTTATGTCAGAAATGTTCAGTTGGCATGAAGGCTTTTGTAGCAGTAGATATCTGTGTTTCTGCCTGTCCCTATTTAGCATTTCTTTCTTAGTTTTTTTTGTACTTGCAGTTTTAATGTGTAGGGGTGGCAGGCAGGCCATTGGATTCTTGGATTCCCACAGTGCGGTGGTGGTTAATAGCACCAAACAAGGTGCTCACTGTGACGAGAGAAACGGTTAATGTTGCTTTTTCCCTCTCGCTCTCTGGAAGGGTAATAATCGTTGAATCTGTTGGCGCGGCACAAGAGGAAATGGTGCCAAATGTTTTTCCTTGCCCCCCCCCCCCCCACAGTGAGACATGGAGGGTGGTGGAAACATGATCGCTTGTCAAATTTTGCCGTTGTGGGAGTCTGAAGAGAGCAGGTGGACGGAGAACTATCTGAATCACTCCCGCCTTTCTGTGACTCCTCAGAGAATGTTCCCTCCGAGTCCTCATCTTCCTCCTCCCCTATTGTCAGTCATAATCTTCCTCTTCCTCTATTGTCAGTCATAATCTTCCTCTTCTCCTATCGTCAGTCATAATACTTCTCCCTTTTGACCGGGACCTTCCGGTTTGTGTAAATATTCGTTTTGGTGAGGTTGATGGCAGTGAGGTTGCACAAACTGTATTGTCGTTTGTTCAGGTGTAGTTCAGGTGTAGTGTAGTGTAGTGTAGTTTCCCTGTCAACCCTGGGAACAGAAATATTGTGTTGTGTTGCAATTTTAAGACTTTTTCTTTCTGTTGTTAAGTTTGGTTAAATGCATCGAAAAGATAAACTGCATCACCTTATTTGACTGTGAACCATCAGTAGAGCACACATATAATAATATAACTAAATGTCAGAAAGCACTGAATGAATTGATTAATAAGGTTAAATAATAATTAAGCGACAGGCTGATTTGGAGTTGAGAATCAGATGAGGGATTAGTTTATGGGTGTTATGGGCGATCGTCAGGTATCGTTATAGTCGTTAGTCTCTTCAATCAAGTCAGTCTCAGAAATATATCTGTCTCATAAGAGCCTCAATGCAAATACACAATATTAGGAAGTTATTTGTGAGAAACAGGCATATGCATGACAATAATTATCTTACCACACAACTCTGGCAACAGACAGAGAGCCCTCCTGTAAAGGCCAGCCAATATCTTACTGGCAGAGATGCATGGGAATACAAGTATTATTTTATTATATTTATTTGGCAGACACTTTTATCTAGAGCAAATTTACAAGGATTCTATGACAAGAGACATGAGATTCATGTCACACGAGTGAGAACAACGGCACAGGTACAGAATTATTCAACTGCAGTGTTTAAACTCGCAGCGTCCTGTCTCCTGTCCCCTGTCATCTCTGTTCTTTTTATCGTGCACACTTTTTTTCCATTCCTCATTCTTTGAGGGAACAGAGAACACAAGGTTGCACACCGTATTCAATGAAAAGGAAAAAGAAAAAAAACGCTAAGACTTTTCATAGATAAAGCTAATGAGCCCTCGTGCTGCAAAAAGTGATGTTTGATCAAAAAAGTGAGCAAAAATGGAGGCAAAGAGAGCGGGAGAATGAAAAAAGACGAGAAAACCACAGCTATACAAACTCCGCCAGGCGTGCTGAAATTCATTAGACTGTCACATGAAATGGAGTTGGAGTCCAGGCCTCGCGTTTCAAAATGGGAGCTTTTAACACCCCCAAACCCCCCCCCCCCCCCTCGTGCATGATCGTGTGACAGCATGCCTCTGTTGCGATGCGCCTCATTAAAAGGCACGTAACCCACCTTTTCCCAAATAATCAGGATCCCTGCTATATATGCCTATTGTAACAAATGAATGTGTTAATTAATTCACAAGCTAATAATCTTGACCTTAAATCCATCCCCTACACTGTGGCCATACCTGCTTACCCTTACAGTTTACCCAGTCGTCTATTTAGGGAAGTGTTTCAGAAGCCTGGGAAGCCATTTGTTTCAAAATAGCATGGGTTCCTGTCTAGCGGTTGCCCTGCTCGCAGTAAGCGCTGTCAATATCCCTATGAGTGTCAGAGGCTGTGAGCCCTCAGTTTTCCCACCTGCTGAAATCTCTTTCTCCCTGGGTGATAGTAAGGCCAATTATCTGCCGCCCTGCGAGGCTGCAGGCCAAGACTGGCACTGGCACTGGCACTGGCACTGGCACTGGCACTGGCACTGGCACTGGCACTGGCACTGGCACTGGCACTGGCACAGCCTGCATTCCATACCAGGGGGCCCATCCACACACATTAGAAGATTGC
This sequence comes from Synaphobranchus kaupii, assembly GCA_029718625.1. Classification (NCBI taxonomy): domain Eukaryota; kingdom Metazoa; phylum Chordata; class Actinopteri; order Anguilliformes; family Synaphobranchidae; genus Synaphobranchus; species Synaphobranchus kaupii. The sequence goes on along the minus strand of CM056382.1, from coordinate 43,462,463 downwards.
CCAACTGGATTAGCCACCCTGCAGCTTCTGTAATTTTTTAAGATATTTGTTTCAGGGGCTATTAAAATGCAGTGTAAATGTCACCCAGACCATTTTTTTTTTTTTTAACTTTTATTAATGTAATGTTGAACAACACCTATGGTGAACCTACCACAGGTTCAGAGTTGGCTCATTTCAAGTGCTGGCTATGAAGTGTTTTGAAACTGATGACGCGACAAAGACCATGCGGTGCGGAAGCTAAAGCGGAGTATTTATGGACCACTGCATTTTCATGAGGTAATTAGTCCCGTGCTGTGAGTTTACAGGACACATACTCTTGTAAATTCTTTGCCGGGACACGATGCTGAGGGGCCTTGTAAAACTAATGGTTTCATATCCTTACCCTTAGATGCTGTAGGTCCTCCTTCCTCAAGGGGATTTTATGTTTTAAGATTACAACAGTGATTATCTATGACAATTTCGGAGGCGATTGAACTGAATAAGACCTTTTCCTTGGGTAAACTTCAGCTAATGAACCGCAATGGAGTGCTGAAGACTTGCTGTGTTGTGGGCTGTGTTAACACGTTGTAGAATTTTAGGTGACTGCGGCACAGGTCTGCTGTGTCCTTTAAGTGAAAAACAGCTGAAAAATAAAAAGGGGGGCATCAGTCTTAAAAGTAATTATCTGTGTTCCAATGGATTGGATGGTAAATTTAAGTGAAGTTTTCAGCTCAGATGGCTGGCATGTTAAGTCTGATGAATGGTGAGACTATAAAATGAATACTGTCATGTCCCCCCCCCCCCACCTCCCTCTCACCAGACCAAAGGGTGACTGCAGTAACCGTAGATTGGAATTGTCAAGGGTGTCACATTAAATGTGCTATTATTAAGTCCGGGCTGAATTTTATTGCCACAAATGCTCATAAATTGAATGGTCAGTCCCTTAAATTACAGAGCCTGGCGTTCACTAGTCTTGTCTGGACCTGTTCCCCACCCCATCTCCCCCTGATGCGCTGCTCTCGGCTCCCCAGCCCGTCCGAAACAGATTGCGTTAGTCTGGACCTGGGGGGAAGAGATGCAGCTCGTCTCAGAGTGACATGGCATGGCAAACGGGGTGAAGTAGCTAGAGTCATCGTCCTGCTCCTGGGCTTTGTCACCTGGGACAAGTGAAGCCATGTCAGCGACATTTCTAAAGGTGGTTACAGAGTGTTTACAACGGGGAGCAGACGCTTACGTGGACGGATAATCGGCGGACTTTTGCCTTTCATAGTCGAGCGTACCAACCCCCCTTTGTAGAGTATGGCGGCATATGAATGGCAAAAATCGCGCGTGGAAATCGAGGAGCCGTGTGCACAGCCCGAAACTCCGTGCAATATTGTGGCTTTTGAGGAGAAATCCAGGCTTTGAGCACGCCCATAACCTGAACGAGCGCACAAAACTGTTATCCGAGCACAGCTACTGCTCGCGCTCGCGTTTCTCTTTCTTGCTCGCGGTTCTCTTTTCTGCTCGCGCAACTAATTTTTCTTTTTGACAGTGGTGGGTGGGGCCGTAGATTCTTCGGTGTTCTGTCATAGTTGAGGGGCGGGGCCAGCGAGGGGGAAAACAATGCCGCGTCTGTCACTGTTCTGAGTAGGGACACATCGTAGATCAAGCAAACTATTGTTGTTATTTTATTATAATGTCAGAAAATTACATTGACACATTGTTTCCTAAAGATAGTTTGGCAAAATAAACCAAGCAGTAAGCTACTCGAGCGCTGTCGTTATCCGGTTAGTCAGTGGACAAATGATCCAACTCAGTGGCCTCTGGTATCATTCCCTGACATCATCTTCTGTCTTATTGACTCGCCCGGCAAAACAATTTGCATGCACGGAGTTTCGGGCTGTGCACACGGCTCCTCGATTTTCACGCGTAGATTTTAGATTTTATTTTCTCTCACAACTTTTGGCATTGATATGCTGCCATAGTAGAGTACATTTCCCATCATTTTTGTGTGCAAATTGCAAACAACAATGGCGTCCCTCTTGGAAGATGATTGCGGTACGCTGAAGGCACGCTTGTAGGTGAAACGACTGCTGCGCGGACATCCGGTTTTTATATAATATAATATATAATATGTACAACATATGTATGCCTATAGAAACCAATGAGGAGCAGGTCCGAACCAGGAAATTAAAATTTTGCGCTCATCTCACATGCGCAGTTGTGTACTTGGAGCCACATGTACTACGAGGATGGTGAAAGTGATGTGAAGACTGCTATGTCAAAGCCTTACAAGATTGTGTAATTGGTTGCCAACTAGCGCACAAAAATACGACGTAAGCCAGAATAAATATTAATAAAAAAAGTAAAAGATATTGCTGTCAAAAATGAATGGAGAATGGGGGAACTGGCTTTTTGAGCGCAATTATAGATATCAGCAGAGGGCGACATTATATCCGGTGCTGAGGTTGAGAGCCGAAAGCTGGCCCCTTGGTTCGTTTTGGGTCTGCTATGATGTCGTCCGTACGCATACTTTTTTTGGTGACTATGAATTGGCCTTAAAAGTAGTCAAATAAATCCAGATTAAATACATTTCTAAGAGGAAGTGAAATAAGTCCACATGAATAACGGTTCTAATAAAGACAAACAAAACCGAATGAAAAAATGTCTCCCAAAGAAGTCAAAAGAATCCAAATTACAAACAAATGTTCCCAAAATTCGAATGAAAAGCTGCAGCACTAATGGAACAGGACGCGTGATTCGAGTGAGGGTGCATGTTACTAAGCCTTAAAACGGAGAATTGGCTCTGCATTTTAACGCTCTCATTAGCGTTTCTCAACATTTTTGTCTCTCGGCTTCAAACAACAAAACCCGCACAAACGCAGAATCCGCCGCGATAATGGAAGACATTCGCTTAATCGTCTCTAATTTTCAGTCAGGAATGAGGCTCCCGTGTCACATTAAAACCTGCAGGCAGGCTAAATGCAGAATTGGTTTTAAAGGGGGGACCGCCTGCACTTGCAGATTGTGTTTTATAAAGTGTATGGGATTAGCTGAACAGAGCGTTTTCCACAGCATGAGAGCGGCTCCTCTTCCCTCGGCTTCCTTGATAACTTCCAACGTAACTAGAACCGGGGAAAGATAATGCCCGTGTAGTGTAAGTAGGGACGTTTATATGCATGGAGAGGATGAGGGTGGTTGATTCGGAAGCAAGCATGCGGATTTAAGATTACTCTCAAGCCACATCCGGGCAGCCCACAAGAAACTCTCAACTATGTTATAAGATAAAATGTCCTGCCAAACTTTTAAGCTTGATTTCAAGCATGTGCTGATTTAGGAATGTAAAAAAAGTGGGTGTGGTAAGTATTATCATTTTCCAAAGCCATGGCCGTAAAGCTGTAATTTTTGGCAGCACAGTTGAGTGTGCTCTTTGAAAGGCGCAGCGATTACAGAAAGCTGTCCAGGGGGTCAGGTTAAACAGAATAACTGACACAAAGATTTGAGGAGACGACTCCAATTGGGAACGTGGTCATCTTTATGCTTTTAAACAGAAGGATGAGCCGAGATTGACTTCAGCAGGCTGATAAGAAGAGGGTGGCATATTGAGTATTGACATTTTCCCCTGTAGAACACTTGACTCCAAGACACAAATCAAACTCATCGATCGCAACTCAAGACGGAAGCCAGCTGATAGCGTCTTTGTCACCACTTGACAGCGCCAGTCTCGTTGCTCCACTCAGATCAGTCTGCAGATTTCTTACTATGCTAATTGTGTCAGAGGCCTTGAAGATAACCTTGATTATGTGTGTTGAACTACATGATTATTGCAAATATTTTACTATGTTGGTACTATACCTTGACATATATCAGCATGTGCTAAGGTTCAACATTATGCATTGATGTAGATGTTCTTTTTTTGCTTGCACACATTCTTGCATTAACTAACAACAGGAGCAGAAGCTATTTTTTCTAGGGCACTCTTGACCCCAGCTTGTTATGATGCGAAGTGAAAAAGTGCCTGATAATAATTTCCTTTCTGTGAATGATCCAAGCCTCACACCACACTATAAGCATTGTGAATTAATGCGGCATATGTTGCAGTATATTGTAAAAGTCTTACATTTGTACTGTTTTGGTGGGCTTCTTCTGTTAATGAAACGATTTGAAAATAACAGAAAAACATACTTTCCCATCCTAACATACTAATATATTAGCTGTACAGGTGAACTATTACGGTCTAACTTTAAAAAAAGAACATGACAGCCTGCAGCCTTTTTGGTGTTTTCCATGTATTGACACCACTAAATACCTACGCACACTCAGTGCTTGCTAAAGATTCTAAACACTGCCTTAGCTTCCATGAATACTGATTAAGCCTTACAAAAGGCTGTGTTGCTTCGCTTTTAATGTTTTTATGTATATTTGCTTTGTGTCTTGCACAGACTGCCAGCGATGTCCTCGAGGGACTTCTGGAGGAAGATGATGAGGTTGTGCAGGTGAGTGCCTTGATTAAATGTGAAGATAATTTACCACTTATAAAGCGGTAATGGTCAGGTCATGGGTTTTTGTTCAATGTTATTCTATTCACTGTTATTCTATTCACTGTTTAGTCAGAACAGAGCAAAGTTACTGTACATTTACAGAGTTCTAGAGACCTTTGAATGTTGCTGTATGCGGGCTGAGATCATTTACCACTTAGAAAGCAATGGTCAGGTCATAGGTTTAATCTACCTGTGTTTTCATGTTAACGAATGGACATGCATAGAATATTGAATTTTTACGTTTAAACACTGCAAGGTTTCATTTACTGTACAGTAGGGCTGGGCGATATACCACAACGATTATTACCAAATGCAATAACGATCTTCGCCACCATGTGTGCCTTTCTTTTTGTCTTGTTTTCTTTAATTATACCTGACGCTGTAGTAAACGTCTAATGCCAAAAGGCTGCCTGAAATGCTTCCTGGGAAAAAACATCACCACTGATATTTATTTGGTGTTGTTAAGACAGCTAATCAGCAGTGAGTCCTTGCGGCTTCTAAGTGACTGACAAGAACACAGCACATGATCGCATGGAAGCTGTACGACCTTGCTGCTGATTGGCTGTCTTATCAACACCCAATAGATATCAGTGATGTTGTTGCTTCCAGGAAGCATTTCACATGGCCTCTGAAGTGTGGATGTTTACGACCGCATCCGGTATAATTAAGAAAATAAGACGAAAAGAGAGGCACTACGCCACATTGTGGCGATGATCGTTATTGCATTCGGTAATTATCATTGCGTTATATCGCCCAGCCCTACTGTGCAGCAGCAGACACTGTTCTAGAGATCTGTCCCATGAATCTGTGCGTGTCTGTGTCTGCATAGACTGCAGATTTCCCTTTTAATCAATCTTGTGAATAGTTGACTAGCAATAACTAATGTATGTGTGCGATCGTTTCTTTTTTTGTTGTCGTTGTTTATCACCCGACTCTGATGCCGTCTATTTTCCTACTGTACGCACCTGACAACGAGGTTTGATGTTCGATACATCAGACTGAAATGTAAATCTTTTCCGATGTCCTGAAGAAAAGTGCACCAATTTCACTTTGTGTCATGGAAAGAAAATATGATTAAGTTGAGGCTGTTCATGCATCTGACATCTGCGGCGAGGCTTCAAGTGTGCCAATGAGGTAGGCTGTGCGGCCTACCATTGCGAAATTGATGATACCTTCCAGGTAGTCCCCATGCAAGCACTTGGTGAGCACTGGCAGGGTCAATATAAAGAGACCTGCGCTAATCTCAGTTGTTTGCCAACATTTTATAAATGAGCAGTGTGTTCCCTTTGGCGTGATAGTTTAGTAATGAGTTTATATATCATCTTTTTTGTTTTTATCTTTTGAAGGGGAGTGGCCAGTCCGCCTTCCTTCTGTATTTTGTACCCCACAGAAGATTACAGGAATTATTGGCAAATATAGGCTAAATCATAGCTTGATCCAGGATAATTGTGAATAGTCTATAGTATACATGTAACCTTACATGTACCATCGCACATCGCCTGGATGTTGATGGAGTGGACTGAAAGCAATTTAATGCGGCATTCCCCTTCACTGAGTGACAGGTATGTGCTACACAATAATAATATTTCACATTGTAATCTTGATATTTTTAGCATGCTTGTGCACGTCCCTGTGTGGAACAGAAAGGAGGGTGTACACACATTGTGCACACGCCTATGTAGACGCACTTATATGCGCCGTTAAAATAACATATAAACGACTGCGACAAGACTTTAGACCAGGTTTTTGGTGGTTTTAGCGCAAGCGCTTTCTGCTGGCTCAACATAGCAATACGCCAAAAATAATCCTGGCCACACCTCATCTTAAGACCAACACGTCACTTGCTATGGTCACAACATCACTTGGTATTTAACCAACGTGAGCTCTAGGGGCTATAATGAACCCTGCGCCGGGTGTAAGATAGGATAGCAAAGACACTTGCGTTTGGGTTAGCGCCGCTTAGCGCCGGGTGTACGATAGGGCCCAAGAGTCCTTCCTTCAAATAAACTCCAGAGAAAAACATATTTCACCCTACGGAAAAGGGAGATATTAGACATTCAATTATAGCCTTGCAAATGAGTGGTTTTAGTAGTTATCTTAGAATAGACAGATGATGAAGGTAGACAGCAAACTGGCTAAAATGGCTTCTTTTCAAAATGAGATTATTGCAAATTATGAATATAATTAACCCAATTTGAACATGACACATATTAGATGCAAACCTGTAATAGCTCCTGAGCATACCAGCTGGCTCTGATATTACAACAAAAAAATGTTAAGCTTGTTTTCTTTGTCATACTGGATATTTTGTAGGATGCAGATATATAAAACTTGATTTAATATGTGACTATTTTACTATCTCTGGCTGAACTGCAGATATATAAAACTTATTATAAATGACATACAAAGTGACAACTGCATATACAGTAATCCATGGTTGGAAAAGCCACAGTTGGTAAGAGACTAATGTACACAAGATAAATATCACAACCATATTCTTATATATTGGCAGTTGGAGAGAGCAAAACAGCCAGAATGTGAGGTCAGATGTGAGGCCAGAAATAATTTTTGAAGAGAGATTCTGAGAGAATATACAATTCTTGGATAGCTGTAACACCTTCATATTCATAAGCCAAAAGCATCTTTCCGGTCACTTGGGGAGAACTGCGGGATAGAGAGGAATAAGGAATAACAAAAACAAGCTTTAAAATAACCTGATCTTGTTCAGCTTTTCAGAAAGTGTTATTGACATAATAGATATTTTGTTCTGAGGGATATCATCCATTTGTTGATTTAAACAAACATAGTAATGATATCCTAGGTTAAAAGGTTAAATAAAACACAACTTCAAAAAATTCTGTTTTGACAGCTAGCTGCCACAAGTCAGCTCAAGTCTGAGAGTACATTTTTGCTGAGTGTGTTTTTATGGTTTTGAACCGTCATGTCTGGTCAGCCGGTTTGCAGGAAACAGATTTTAAAAGAATTGAGTGCAGCAGATTAAATAATTAGCAATGAGGTGTGCCGGTTTGGCCGCGGTAGTTCAACATTTGAAATTGATGATGCTTGAAAACATTTGAAATGTATACTTTAAAAAATTAGTTTAGTGATAATGGCAGTTGTGATCCGAACAAAACACAAAAAAATGTATCTGAGGACCTCATGAAAAGCATGTAGAAGGCACGTTCTTTAATCAAAAAGCAGAGGTGTCAGCCACTTCTAATGCTGTATGCATGCAACACTGAATTCTGATTCTTCTAGGGGCAGGCTCATTTTCCCATCTCATTCATGTAAGCACAGTCCTGTTGCGTGCAATGATCAGCTGCCAGGTTGTTTTGGATTTGCCAAGTTACATGTTATGCCAGTAAATAGGATTTTTTAGGGTGCCAGCCATGAGAGGAGCCAAGCTAGTTGTTTTTGCTAGCGTTATTCAAGGTATTGAATCCCTTGTTAAGGAGCCACTATAGGTCACAATGGCTTTATCCTGCGGGTCTGACGCATAATTGCTTTGAGGAGGGAGGGCCTCAATCAGTGTATTTTCCATCTTATCATGCAGTATAGCACCTCCTCTGCTCAATCGACAAACTGCAGCTGAGCTCCAGAAGATGGTGTCAGTTGTGTACAATGTGCTTACAACTCCTCCAGAGTAATGGCTGGCTGCACATACTTCAGAAGGGTGCAAGCATTCAGCTGGCCGTTCCATATATTAAGAAACATAAATTCTGAAAAAACAACAGGTGTGGTAGTTTAGAATGGCAACTCTGCAAACTCTTCCGCCATTATGGACCTACCAAAGACAACTGGGAGCAAAAATGGGCCATACTCCGAGTACCGTGCTGCTCCTTCATGCAAGGGTGGCCAACCCTGTTTCTAGTGGGACTCAGAGTCACAGGTTTTTATGCTCACCCTGAAATCAGTGACCATTTTAGAGCCAATAAAATTAAGGTGAGTTAAGTGTAATTAAAAAATGTCTTTAAAGGTGCAATATATCATTTTAAACCCCATCTAGTGTCCACAAGGGAAAACTGCAATCCCAATCCGAAGCATGACACTGCCTCGCAAGTTTCTTTAGGTCGAAATTCCACCCCTGTGAGTGGTTGGCAGATTATACCACAGCCTACGTCTTTGTGTGCGGTGGCAGTACATTGTTGTATGTACTGTGATGGGAAGCTGGCTATTGTAGCATCCAAATGTCAAGTGATGAGTCTTACAAGTAATCAATAATATATTTGTAAAGCAACTTTGCAGTATTATTACAGTGCATTAGTTAAACATATCGCTATTGCCCAGTGAATCTTTTTGCATTGAAAAGTCGGTGAAACACAGTCTCGGCGTTCAGGTGAAAACCCGGCTACATTTGGTTAAAAAGTTAACATTTCCCGTCTAGGACGTAGTCAGGCTATATCCAGATAAAACCTGAGCTATATCGGGGTTAACCTAGTCCATTTATATCAAAACGTCTCTCAACCTAGGTTCCCACCCCTCTAGACATCTAGCTGTGTGCGGTATTGTTCGATATGCATGTAGACTAACATTAGCTATAACAGAACGATGACTAGACCGCTAACGTTAGCATTCTTCGTTGTTTATGCAGCTTGGAGAGTCCTTTTCTAGTGAAGTCAGCCATGTCTTTACTGTGTCAGCCATATCTGCACTGTAACTCCACTGCAACCGGCTGCGTATTTTATTTGTGAGCAAAAGATGGGCGTGCTACTGGCTCAGGAGTGTTGTTGGAGGTGGTAACCCCGGTATCTGACGTCACAGGCAGGTATAAACGAAACACGGTTCACGGATTATAATCCTCATTTGTTGAAGAAAGTTCTTTTTTGCATAATATTGGCTCCATGATGAAAGAATAAAGGTTGCCGATTGGCTGTTCTGCAATGTTCATATGTTCTGGAATTTCCTCTCCTGGATAGGTTCAGCTTGAAAATGAGATTCCTTTGACTCACCAAATACTTAGCTCCTGCATTCCTTCCATCCTCTCTACTTCTGAACTTAACTTAAATATGTTGCAGTACACTGCCACCATATTATCCTTGGTCACACTCCTTAATGAATTTTCAGAAGATGCATCGGTATGGAGTTTTTTCTAGCTTCAATGGTAGGGAGATAAAAAAAATTTATATTTGCGGGCGGAGGGTTAAAGAAAAGATACTCAGTTGCCATTTGCTGTTGTGTACAGCGCCTGTGAGCACCCCTGAAATGACTCTCAAACTGCAGGATGTTGTGGTACTCACATAGGTGATTGAATAAAGTCTTCTCCAGAGGTTTAGTCCAAAAGGAGAAGATGGCCAGGGTTGATTATGAAAATCGGGCATCAAAGTATTTTATGATAAAATGCTTCCAGTGCCAACTTTTTTTTTCCTCTCCCTATACCTATTTCATGTTCGGAAAAAAGAAAGGGATTCACATCCATCCATTAAATCTCCCAAATTACCATAATTACATACATATCAGACTGCATTTGCATATTTCTAGCACAGTAATCAGAATGTTCACGCCAGAGATTTAAACTGTGTGATCGCCAAACTTTATATAGTTTTTTATACCTAAATGAGCAGTGACTGGCTCCGGGGTTGATAACACTTCATCATTTTGTCAGGTCCCATTTGACTTTTCGTTCCATCGGCAAGCATTGTACTTTTCATCTCTACCCTAACTGAGTTATGTTATTAATCTGACTTAGATGAAGAGGTAGATAACTCACTGGTATGGAAATGTGAAGGATGATGCAAAGATGAGATTAAAAGTAGTTTTTCACCTTGTGATTTTAACTTGCTTTTAGAAAACCAGAACAAAATCATCTGCGGATGAGCAAACAACAATGTTTTATCATTTCATACGTTTCTAGTAATTGTAGTAATTGCCAGCGATGTTCTCTCTAATACAGATTTCTAAGATCATCAGTGTCCAGTGTCTTTTTGTTGACATTGACAGTTTTACATTACAATCAATTAGCAGCTCTCTAATCCAGAGTGATTTACAGAAGTGGAGAACATCAGTGTTAGTCTCAGGAATACAAATATGCATTTTCACCAAGAAGGCACAGAAGGCCAATGTATAATCATTAAGTGTAAAGGTTACCCAATACACCAACCAGGAGTATTGTAAAGAGAAGTAAACTATACAGCTGACTAGGGCTGCACGATATATCGCAATTATAATAATTATCGATTGCAATAACGGCCGTTGCCACCGTGTGGGGCGCCTTTCTTTTCGTCTTTTTTTCTTTAAGTATACCCAATATACGGCAGTAAACATCCAAACCTCAGAGGCTGCGTTAAATGCTTCCGGAAAAAAACGTCACCGCTGATATCTATTGAGTGTTGATAAGACAGCCAACCAGCAGCAAGGTCGTACAGCTTTCACGTGATCATGTGATGTGTTTTTGTCAATCGCATGAAAGGTGCAACGCCTTTCTGTGATTGTCCGTCTTATCAACACGCAGTAGACAGTGATGACATTTTTTTCCCGGAAGAATTTCACACGGGTTTTGAAGTTTAGATTTCTACCGCATCAAGTATAATTAAAGAAAAAAAGACGAAAAGAAAGGCAATACCCCACATGCTGGCAGCGGCCGTTATTGCAATCGATAATTATCGTTGCGATATATCGTGCAGCCCTACAGCTGACCTATCTTTACACAGCTATACTGGTAACATTACTATCGCAAAAGGGAATTCAAAAGGAGAGAGAGTAGATGGTTAAAGAGTGTCAGGGTGCAGTCTGAAGAGGTGGCTCTGCAGTTTGTGTCACAAGATTGGTAGGAGATGGTGTGGCGGGCCTGATGATCTTTTGTAGATGTAATAGAATGGTACCTTTAGCTGTTCAGTAGGCTAGCACCAAGATTTTTAATTTGATGCAAGTCGGTACCTGTAGCCAGTGGAGTGAGGATGCGAAGGGGAGCGAATAGCAGCTGCATCCTGGATAAGCTGCTGAGGTGATGATGGTGCGGTGGAAGTGAGTAGTTCCAGTGTTTCCCACAGGATTTTTTAAAACTGTGGTGGGTGGACCCCGAACTGTCTAGGGGGGTCTGGGGGCATGCTCCCCTGGAAGAAAAATTTCTTTAATCTCTTTGAGATTAAGATCTAAACACTAGATCCACAATTCTTTGTGATTGGAACATGGGAAATGGAACACGTGAAATATATTGAATTTTGGCTAGTTGACCTTTTTTTTTGGCTAGACAGCTGGCTAACATCAGACCACCAGAAACGTGGTCTGATGAAAAATATTCAAAAACCTTTTGTCAGTAGACAATACAGAAACCATCACAATGCATTTTAACCTGTTCTAGTCCAAAGCTCAGCCCTGTCTTAAGTGGAATTGAAAACGACAATAAAAACAAGTTGAATACTTGTTTATTGACAAGAAAGCCTCTGAATATGATTGGCTTGCTATTAAATCTTTGCTACCTCTGTTGATTCTTCCTCTTGGTCTTCTCTCTGTCTTTTCGTAGTAAAGTAATTTTAAAAAGTAGATCCTATTATATGACGTAGAAGCCGAAAGAGGCGGTGTCACGGCACAGTTTCTGCCGTGACACCGGGCGTCGCCAGACAGAGATTGTTAAAAAACACTGCACTGAAGGGAAACTATATTTCGGTGAGGGAAACGGGGGAACACAGCAGGCTGCATTTTGTTACATCGTGCTGATATCTCCCTTGAATAACGTCAGTATTATCTTCCAGGAGATACAATAAATACATGAACTAGGGTATATTATTCATAATAACATTAGTTGTAAAATAAAATGATCTTATAATAACATTGTTACGTTAGCTGATGATAAATTAATACATTCGAGCTTGGCTAGCTTAATGCTGAAACGATATTTATCCATTATAGTATACCACAGGGGGTTTAACTTTCGCAAACAATTTCACAAACATACTAACCACGTCAATCTCCTCAGATTTGTGAGGAGATGCAGCCTCTGTGTGCGGCGGGTTTTGTGTGTAAGCAGGGGGGAGGGACATCGACCAGGGTGAAGAGAGGGTTTTGTTGAAGCGACGGGGCTACGCTGCGCACATAAGCCTACAATTTCAAATTTCAATTATTTTTTTATCAATTTGAAACTGTGGCGTTTGAAATTAAACTGTGGTGGGCCTCCACATTTGAATACATTAATGGGAAACACTGAGTTCATTGTCCAGATGGGAAATGACCAGTCCCTGGAGAAAGACCTGGGTTGAGCAGCTGGTGAGGAATCTGCACGTTCTCAGAGAGGGAGAGTTTGTTGTCCAGTGCCACTCAGAGATTCCTAGCAGACTAAGACCCTCAGGTGCCATTCAGACTTAGTGAAAGGTCAAGCAGGGGGAAGAATTTGTCTGGGAAGTGTACAGCATCTTCGTTTTAGCCAAGTTGAACTTTAGGTGGTGGGTTGTCATAGAACTAGAGATGTTGAACTGGAGGTCATGCTGAGACCAGCGTGTCTGGGGATACATGCAATTTCCTCCTTTTACCATGCAGGGTAATGCAGCAATCCATTTACTATAATTATTGACTTTCAGTATTGCCCTCTAGCAGTAAGCTCTGTCAAGAGTTATATTATAATGCGCAATACGAATTGAAATTGTAAAATAAAAGAAAATAATAGCAATAAAAACTAGAAAGGTCGCTCGGAGAGCGCATCCCTCCGCCCATGCTGCATGTTGATGCATGTACCGTAAAATCAGGTATACATTGATAAGCAGTTGGAATTAGTTTTGAAGATTTGTTGGGATTATTGAAGTGCTTTTACTACTGACTCTGCAGGGGAAGCTCATACCATGGGCAGACAGAGTATGTATGGGTAAATATTTTCCATGTCAAAATAAATCTTTTTTGGCAAATTGTGCACTCTTGAGATATTACTGCTGATTGCTCATGTCACAGCTAACCATATAGATCTCAGCTAACCATATACTAATCTTTATGGGCATATTGTATATACACTACTCACAAAAAGTTAGGGATATTCGGCTTTCGGGTGAAATTTCAGGATGAACCTAAAATGCACTATAACCTTTACAGGTGAAATTAATTTGACCTTCTCTAAACTTTTGAATGCACATGTCCAACTATTCAATGTTTCAGTACTTTTTGCACAACTTGCTGTTCTCTAACAAGGAGCTGAACGGAAAAATTCACAACAGGTGTTTGATCCATGAATCGACCAATAAATTTCCTGGTTCAATTAGAATTGGTATTTAAACAGTCCTCTTCATCATGCTGTTCACATTTTGACATCATGAGACCAAGACGACACCTAACAATTGATCAACAGTACCTCGCCATTGCGAGGCTTCAAACAGGATGTTCTCAGAGGGAAGTGGCCACTGAGCTTAGAGTGTCACAGAGTGTCATCAGCAGGTTGCAACAGAGATACAGAGAGACTGGAAGAGTCACAGAAAGGCATAGAAGTGGACGTCCTTTGGCCACATCCCACACTGATGACCGCTTCATTGTGAACAGTGCCCTGCGGAACCGGATGATGAATGCCACTCAACTCCAGGCACATTTAAGGGAGGTGAGAGGCACCCAAGTGTCACGTCAGACCATTCGAAACCGTTTACATCAGCGTGGTCTGCGTGCTAGACGACCTGCAAGGGTACCTGACCACACCACCAGGCACAGGCGTCATCGTCTTGCATGGGCCAGGGAGCATTTACGCTGGACGAGGGACCAGTGGGCCTCAGTGCTGTTCTCTGATGAAAGTCGATTCACGTTGAGCAGAAATGATGGCCGCCAACGATGTTGGAGACGTCAAGGAGAGCGCTATGCATCAGCCACTGTTGTCACCAGACGACCCTTTGGTGGTGGCGGTGTTACAGTGTGGGCAGGTGTGTCTAGTCAATACAGAACTGCCCTACACTTTGTGAATGGTACAGTGACAAGCCCATACTACCTGAATAACATCATTAATCCAGTCATTGTGCCCCTGCATGAACAACACAGGCCTAATTTCATCTTCATGGACGACAATGCTCCAGCTCATCGAGGTCGCATCATTAGGGAAAGGCTGCTGGAGACTGGGGTACCTCAAATGGAGTGGCCTGCACTTTCTCCAGAGCTGAATCCCATAGAAAACTTATGGGATCAGCTGACTCACCGTGTAGAGGCTCGTAACTCTGTACCCCAGAACCTCAATGACCTGAGGGCCGCCCTTCAAGAAGAGTGGGATGCCATGCCTCAGCAGACAATAAGTCGACTTGTGAACAGCATGAGACGTCGTTGTCAAGCTGTAATTGATGCTCAAGGGCACATGACAAGTTATTGAGACATTGACATTTTTGTTGTGGTATACCCACCACTGTTGTTGGTTTTTGTTTCAATAAATTGTTTGAGATGAGGAAATCACCATTGCATGCTTCTACTTAAATGCCCTACTTTCATGATACGTATAATATCACTGTAGCGTGAACTTACATTTTCCATAAATTTCACCCGAAAGCCAAATATCCCTAACTTTTTGTGAGTAGTGTATGCTCAGAGATCCATTGTGTACTTAGCTGTGACATGAGCAATGAGCACAAATATCTTAAGTTTGTCAATTTTTATATGAACTGTTGTATTATCAAAAATAACCTTATAACAAGGCTTGTGATGCAAAATACCAATTTACTCCTTTTAAAGCCTTAAAGCTATTAATAACTCAATGTAATGTTTATATCTGAATTAAGAACAATAACAACTAATATCAGTCCACTATGTCCTATATATGAAAATCAACAGTGAATAACTAAGCTACAGCAAATATTTGATTTGATAGTATGTACATCATTACATTATCCATCTGATCCAACTATGGTTTTCATATATTAACATTGATTATGAAATAAAAACACTAAATTCAATTGCACTTCAATTCAGTTGTGTCCTGTAGCCTATGTAGGCTATGTATGACAACAATAGCTCAGTGCATATATATATATATATATATATATATATATATATCTATATATATAGATATATTTACAGCAAAAGCCCAATGTCAATCTGTATCTAACTGCGGGTGCTCCAGGCCTACAGTCTCCCACTATAGCTTTGACTAGCCTGGCCAGGCAGCTACCTATGACATTCTAGCCTAGCATCACCAGCCTGATCACGTGACCTCACATTCTGTTTCACTCCCATATCAGTCTGGAAGCACCCGTTCAAACTGATTCCCAGTTAATCACAACCGTTTAACTAATATGAGGCAGGGCTAATACGATGATTGTACCCACATGACTAACCCACGTTTCATTGCTCAGATTGGTTGTAGGTCTATCCAATTCCGTGCAGAATAATTTTGGTCTGCAATCGTTGATAAGGCCCCTTGGAAATCCAAAATGAATCGAGTTTTCAGTCAAACCCCATTAGCTTTTTTCGAATTGGGTTTGGCGAAGCCAGGCTAATGTCATTATATCAAAATTTGTACATCTAATGTTCTTTTAACGATGTGAACAGAGTTCAATTGGCCATATTTAGCTAGCTAACTAGCGTTTTTTACCTTTCTGTTGTGTGAGAAAAAAAAAAAATGGAGCCACATTGGCTATGTTAACCATGAGAGTTCTGATTCACTTTCACAATACATTTTCAAGTTATTTAATACTGGTTAGGCTAACGTTACCAAGCGTAACAAGCCTACAAGGTGTGTGACTAGCTAGCCTAGAAGCTAACGCCGTTGTAATAACGTTACTATTTTGGTCACCTTCCTAAGCCAGTACACCCAAGTTCGCTACTTCTAGCTAGCGAGGTTGCCTAACTAGCTAGCCTATTTAAGCTTATCAGTTAATTGATGATGGCTTGAATAGGCAGATAGAATGCTAGTTAGATAGGTGAAAGAACTCTAACTATCCGTTAACCAGAACTCCGCTGGTCAATCACATCGGGGGGTATGTCAGAAAACGGGTTTACTGGAATCTCTGAGTTTGCTAACCCTGAGATTGAATTGAATTAATCTCAGGGTTAGCAAACTCAAAATTTTCACTAAACCCGCTTTCTGGAATACTCCCCCGAATAGTCAGTTACATCAACTACTCAAATCGGCTAGCTACCAATAACACAGAGAAAGGGACCACTTCACGTGAACAGAAACATGTAGCGTAATACTAGTTACGATTTTCTGAAATAATATGGTTATTACCTTATATTTTCCTCGAATGTCAAACGTAGAGCTGTTCCTGTTGTATCCAGCAGACTAGATGTAGTTTTTCTGAAAGAGCAAACTATTCATGCTCCGGGGCATAATCTAGTGGTCAAAATCACTAAACATGGCGGCGCCCCCATTGCAAAACATTGTAAACCCGTATATATTTATTATTTCGAAAACCACTGATCAAATCCGCTCCAAAATGTAATGGGTTCGTCCTTGGCCCATACTACACATACATACTATACTACACACAAATTGGTCTGGTAGTTTTTACGTAATCCTGCCCACAAACAAACAAACAAACAGACAAACTCACCCACACCACCGAAAACATACCCAAGCTGGGGGCGGAGGGAATAATCATAACAATCGTGATAAAAAAATTATATAGTGCTTTTTTTCCATAGACGGTAACAAAGAAAGAATGAATGCAGTGAAAAACAGGAACCCGAATAATAATCTGACAGGTAAAACTGACTGCCAGTGTGTAAGACTCGTCCTTGCTGGGGAGGACTACACTGTAGGCCTCAGGGGTCTCGGTGACCATGGGGGGGCTGGGGAAGTACAGTGCCTTGCGAAAGTATTCACCCCCCTTGGCATTTTTCCTATTTTGTTGCAGTACAACCTGTAATTTAAATAGATTTTTATTTGGATTTTATGTAATGGACCAACACAAATAGTCCAAATAGGTGAAGTGAAATGAAAAAAAAAACTGAAAAGTGGTACGTGCATATGTATTCACCCCCTTTGCTTTAATGTATTTTTAAAGTATCATATTTAATATTTGGTCACATATCCTTTGCATGCTGTTACTTCCTGAAGTCTGACCCATCAACATCAAAAGACTCTCGATATCTTATTTTCAGGTACTGTTACAAGCGATACTATAACCTCTCTGCATTTGAATGGATCTCTATGGGAATTGGGGGGTGAGACTAGATTCAGATGTAAATTACGCTGGTACAGTATGGAACACATGACTGGCTAAATGGCAGTAAGTCATCAAGGGTCTAAGGTATCAAACGAGCCCCAAACTATCACTCTGCGGCCACATATGGAGTAGATGTGGATGGATCACTTTAAGGGTTTCTTCTCCTGACTTTTTTCCCCATAGAGTTTTATAGGAGAAATAACCCTTGCAGTGAGCCATCCACATCTACTCCATATGTGGTCGCAGAGTGATGGTTTGGGGCTCGTTTGATACCTTAGACCAGGGGTGTCAAGATCCGGTCCTGGAGGGCCGCAGTGTCTGCTGGTTTTTGGTGCGTTTAAGCACAAGTGATTAATTTAAGTCACTAATTGGCTAAGAAGTCCACACACCTTGTTCTCAATGCTTTAACTGGGTGCTGATTGAAAGGAAACCACAAATACCTGTAGACACTGCGGCCCTCCAGGACTGGAGTTTGACACCCCTGCCTTAGACCCTTGATGACTTGCTGCCATTTAGCCAGTCATGTGTTCCATACTGTACCAGCGTAATTTACATCTGAATCTAGTCTCACCCCCCAATTCCCATAGAGATCCATTCAAATGCAGAGAGGTTATAGTATCGCTTGTAACAGTACCTGAAAATAAGATATCGAGAGTCTTTTGATGTTGATGGGACACAGACCTCAGGAAGTAACAGCATGCAAAGGATATGCGACCAAATATTAAATATGATACTTTAAAAATACATTTAAGCAAAGGGGGTGAATACATATGCACGTACCACTTTTCAGTTTTTTATTTTTATTTTATTTTTTAAAGCAAGTTTTTTTTTTTCATTTCACTTCACCTATTTGGACTATTTTGTGTTGGTCCATTACATAAAATCCAAATAAAAATCTATTTAAATTACAGGTTGTACTGCAACAAAATAGGAAAAATGCCTAGGGGGGTGAATACTTTTGCAAGGCACTGTAACTGATAATCATGTGGTTCAGAGGTTTGTCCAGCCTTACAGCAGTCTATAAGAAGCAATCACTACTCACACTGCTGCCACTCTCTCTCGTAATCCAATAGGCCCTGTCCATAAATCACACTGAAACCCCTCACTCTCTGAAGCGGACATCGGGTTCCCGTGCGTCGTTAAAAGGCAGCTCGGGGGGGGCGGGTCCTCCTGTCTTCACCGTTTGTTCTGTCAGGACGGTAAGCGACAGCAGGGATGGTCTTGGGGGGAATGCTCCATTCAAGTTGAAGATTTGTTCGGACAGGGTCACATGGGGGGCCTGGTCGTGAAAAATCCATTTGTTCGATGAAGCGGTCTAGTCACCGGCCGTTCGTAGGGGAAGCGAAATTCAAGTGGTCCATACGGGCAGACTTACGTGACAGCTTTCCTTTCAGTCGACGCCCTTCAACATGCTATAGATTTTTCTGTTCCCTTCAGGGCCTGAAGGGAAGCAGTTTTTTTGTTAAGTTAATGGCTTCATGCTTTATGATTGTCACTAGCATTTCGGGCACGTTGTATAAATTTACAGGGTTATCGCTCCTCCAGTATAGCTGGTGGTATAAGACCGTGTCTCTTGAAAACATGTAGATTGTTGTCATGGTTAATTGATGCAATGAATTTCTACAACCTGGAGCAAATAATATTAATGTTATTATAAACAGTAGAATGTGCCTATCATACTCCTTGCTCAAAATTCTAAAGGGTTCTATATTTTCAGTTCCATGTTTGATTGATTAATGTTGATGTAGTATTTTGTAATGAGCTTTTTTATTTATATATTTAACAAATCTTTCATTAAACATGGGCTGTGACAGTAAATAATGCAGAATGCAAAACTCTTGGAGCTGAATTCGGCTTGCGTACTGAACTAGAGTATTAAAGTCATTTTGGAACATTCTACAAGCACTCTGAACAGTGTTTGATTAAGCAGTTTATCAGAGCATGGGGCACGGTGTCATTATTTAGCATGCATTAAATAATATGAAAATTTTTTTCAAAAACTTTTTGCTCAAGTTCCACAGAAGGAAGTTTGTGTCTTATCCAGGTACGTACAGGTAGTGAACATAAAGTAGAAACGCCAGAGTATACACCATGTGTGCTCAGTATGGCTTGTTCGCGCAATTGTATTGTCCAATAGGAGGAAGAGACACCATTATTCTACAAGAAAGTTTATATACGTATATAACGTCTAAATATGAAGACGTGAGAAGTACCGTATCAGGCTTTATTCCAGAATATCCTATAAATGGATGGATGAAATGCCTTAATAATGCATAATGGCTCCTCAAACCACTGGGTGACTACTTATGCTCCGTGGGGGAGGACATTGTTGTTTATAAAGACACCCCTCTCTGCAGGAAGGAAACCGCCAGAAACCTTCACTGTTGGAGCGCTATTATTTTGCCATTGTTCGCACTATTTGTAAAGTACTCTTTACAATGGAAATGGCCCTATTCTCACATTGTCAAATATTTTCTGATTAGTACAAACTATAATATATTCTGCTCTCTTGAGCCTCGTCATTCTAACACTGTTCACAAACACATTTAAAAGCGTGTCAGGAAAGCCTATTTGTGCAATTAACAGAAAATTGAGCTAATGAACGGAGATGAGCTTTTGGGGTGGGCTCAGGCAGCGGCCAGAGATTAGTCACTGCAACAGCCATTGTGCCCGGCGTCCTCTGGCTGCAACCAGGCCCAGGCGGCTCCGTTGACAGATGCTGCGCATGGCTGCAGCCGAACGGAGGTATCGCTTTCTTAATTCGGCCGCATTACCGAGCTTGCTTTGACCCTCTGCCAAAGCCCTCCCAGCAGACCACCGTCGGCATTCTCCTCACGCACACACACGTCGCAGAGCCAGAATGCCTCCCGCGATCACAGCATTCAGAAATGCAGTAAGTAACAGGAAAAGTTCACTGGGACGAGGCTGGAAATCAAGGTTCACTTCCAGGTATTTAGTCCTAATGGCGCCTGAGGTGTTGCATTGCACCTGCTTCTGTTCTTACTAACACCATGCTAGGCCTCTGAAAAATATTTCTCATTTAAAAGATACCGTGAACATAACGATTGAGTGCTTTTCTTTAATGGACTTTGTATTTGGGTGAAATACAAGATTCTTTTTACCCCAGCTGCTATTCCTTCCACCCTACTCGTTATTACTCATCAAAAAAGCCTGAGAATTTTCTGGCTGTTTTTTGTACCTGCAAACATTAAGTTAAAGCCAAAGGAGTGTAGTAATTTGGTGAGATACGTTTCTTTGAACCTTGATTTTACTTTTCAAGCCTGATTCACCTTTTACCCTTTTACATGGAAAATTTTAATATTTGGCACAATTGAAGCTACACAGTTCAAATAAGAGCTCTGGCAAGTGACATAAACCTGAGATGGTCCTGAAAGAAGATCTGATACATATACAATCCTACCATTAATTTTATACATAGAGATGTTCCTTTCAAAATTCAGTGGTCATTTATTGTCTTGGACAATCAGTTTGAGAAATACACAGTCCAAAAGTGTTTACTTCAGAATTAGATCATTTGAAGATGTTATAATCTTTTAATCCCTTCTCTAGCACCACCTTATTACCCCTTTAATTACAGGCATAAGTACAGAGTTTTCCCAGAGTCAGAATTACAAGTATTACTGAAACAAGTCACAGAAGCTCAAACAGAGTGGAAGTGGAAGTTTTTCTCGCCTAGAAGATTTGCATTTTTTTTTGCCGGGATAAGGTTACCAACTTTACCGTTATGCTTGCCATCTGTGGATTTCCGTGGAACACATAGAACATACAGAGTCATCATTTCGATTGAGTCTGTTTTGTGTCTTAGAGTTCAATAGGAAAATGAGTCAGGAAAGACAACCCTTAAAGTGATCCATGCAGATCTACTGCATATCTGGCAGCAGAGTGATGGTTTGAGGCTTGTTTGATACCGCAGACCCTTGATGACTTACAGCCATTTAGCCAACCATGTGTTCCATACTGTTCCAGTGTAATTTACAGCTTAATATTAAATATGATGACTTTATTTAAGTTTTATGATGACTTTATTTAACTTTATGTTCATTTGTCCAGTTACTTTTGGTCCCCTAAATTGTGGGGGGACTATGTATAAAAAGGGATACAATTGCTACACGGTTCAGTTCACCCAATATGGATGTAAACACCCTCAAATTAAAGCTGAATGTCTGCACTTTAACCTCATAGTCACTCTTCCATTTCAAATCCAATGTGCTGGAGTACAGAGCAAAATGACAAAATATGTGACGCTGTCCAAATACTTTTGGCTGCACTGTATATATCTATATCACTCATTCTTGAGAATTGGGACAAATCATGTCCTACAAAAGAAATCTTACAATTTACAATGTATAGCCTTAAACAACATATTAAATCCAAATTTTTTTGGTGAAAATTTAGATTTAGGTGTTTTATGTATTAAATAAAAATAATTACATTTTTGGGCTAATTTCATTTTTTTAAACTTCTATACCATCCGACTTTTGTCAACACTGTCAGATTTCTATAAAAATGGAGAAATAAAAAGGGATGAGCTATATCCGAAGGACCCCTGTCTCACTCCGTTGTTTTACTGAAGGCAGCAAGGTGACTTGTCCTCTGCTAAGTTTTCTATTTTTTTTTAATTAAAGAAATAATATTGCGATCAGCCGTGTCTCAAACTTCAGGTCAACTCCATCTCTGTTTTAAATCGGAACAAAATTATTGTTTAAAAATGTGTATTTTCACTATCTGAGAAAAGTAAAATGGCTACTCACTATGGCTATGCTGTGAAATGAAGAGGAAGAGTCCATAAGATGTCAACTCTATTATTTTATCTGACGGAAGGTAAATTTTCTTTAGTAATTGAATCATGACGTTATTAAACTTAGCCATTTATTTTCAATGAAGTTAGTCCTGTGCGAATGTTAGGAATGGCAAGAAAGTGCTATTTAAAAAAAAAAAGTAATAATAATCACTGGGAGATGGCACTTTGATGTATTAAAATGTGCTTTCCCAGCATAATTAAACAAGCTTTTGTCCTAATTCTCCAGAAATGGTGAATATATGTACAGTACACAGTATCTTTATATATATATATATATATACAGTATATATGACATATTTTGGCATGTTACTTCTAGAACTGCAATACATCTCCAAACAGAGGAGTATTTTAATTGTGTGTTAGACCTTAGATTTTTTGGGACTTTGAAAACCTGATGATCACTGTCGTGTAACCTCGTCCTAAATATCCCTGCCTTGTGAGAGAGCGGTATAGGTGTGCAGGAGGAAAATGGCTGCGCTAGAAGGCCTGAAATTACGAGTGTGAATATTGCTTACCATATAGCAGTTTAGGTGGGGTAGATGTGGATGGTCTGCAGAGCTTTTGTTTTACAGTGTGTTCCCTGATATATACAACCTGCCTATAAATTATTACTATTACTTTTTTGCCAGATCAACTTGCTTCCCCCAAACCTCTGGGGGGGGAAACAGGACTGATAAAGAAAAGCATGTGCCCGGGTCCCACTCCTTTATGGAGGGGAAAAAAACATTATTTAGCATTGCAGATTGGTATGCCAAGCTTTTGATGGGGGAAAAATAGCATTTCCTTTCAATCCGAGGCCTACTTCAAGGTCCGGATTGATCTTCCTTTTTTGAGCTGTACCCTTCCTCCCCTTTGATCAGAAATATTCTATCAGCAATAATTTGACATTGAAAGGGGGCCTCATACAGACACCCCAGAACCATTGAACAGCTGGTTTGGCCTCTGATGCAAGACCCATCAAAGCCATGACACTTGCATGGATGAAACACAAACCTGATCTGTAATCTGTAATCGTAGGGGGAACCTGGGAATAGAGCAACTTCGAGAAAATCGGGCCATTTTATTTCCGGCTGCGCAATGGTCCAGACACCTATTTTGGGGAGCATGTTTTTGTTTGTTTTTAAAAGCAATGAAAAATGGGAAAAGACAAACAATTTGACATGATACATTAGAATGATTCATAAAAATGGTTGATTATTATGGGACTAGATTTTGCTGTAAATTATGCTGGAACAGTATGGAATACACGATTGGTAAAATGGCTGTAAATCATCAAGGGTCTGAGGTATCAAACAAGCCTCAAACCATCACTCTGCTGCCAGATATGTAGTAGATATGGATGGATCACTTTAAGGGTTGTTTCTCCTGACAAATCTTCCGATTGAACTCTATGGAAAAATAAGTCAGAAGAAGAAACCCCTCAAGTTATCCATCCATATCTACTGTATTTCTGGCAGCAGTGATGATTTAAGGCTTGTTTGATACGTCAGACCCTTGATGACTTAGAGACATTTAGCCAACCATGTGTTTCCATACTGTTCCAGTGTAATTTACAGCTAAATCTAGTCCCACCACCCAATTCCCATAGAGATCCATTCAAATGTAGAGACGTTATAGTATCGCTTGTAAGAGTACCAGAAAATAAGATATCAAGAGTCTTTTGATGTTGTTGGGTCACAGACATCAGGAAGTCATGGCATGCAAAGGATATGCGACCAAATATTAAAAATTTAAAGGCACAGTCAACTTAGTGTATGTAAACTTCTGACCCACTGGAATTCTGATATAGTGAATTAAAAGTGAAATAATCTGTAAACAATTGTTGGAAAAATTACTTGTGTCATGCACAAAGTAGATGTCCTAACTGACTTACCAACACTATAGTTTGTTAACATGAAATCTGTGGAGTGGTTAAAATAGAGTTTTAATGACTTCAACCTAAGTGTATGTAAACTTCCGACTTCAACTGTAAATACGAGATTTATTGTACTTAGAATTGTCGTCCAAAAACGCTCTGTTATCAATATTCATTAAAAGTAAATCTGGCTTTCTTAATGGCCGATCCCTACCTGGCCACAGACCTCACCGCACGTCACTGGTATGCAAGCGTGAAAGTTCACAAGCATGTGATAGTGTTGTAACCAATAATGGGTTGATACATCACAATACCGATAAAACCTGGAAATTGGGGGTCACCGAAAGTGCAGGGGGTGCCGGCGGTGCACTTGCACCGTCACTCCTTATGCACGGCTATATTTGCTGTGTCCTTTATTTCTGCGCTAAATGTTTTAAATATTGCAGACATTTTGGCCAGACTTGTCATCACCCCCCTGTCAGAAACATAAATGTTTTCACAGGTGATTTTTGTGGTGTGAGGGGCCTCATTAGGAGGGGCCTCTCGTTCTACTCTGCTTCCCTCAGAGTACACATGTACACATGAGTTCAATTACAACGAGTGGGAGAATTAAAAATTAATTGACAAGTCTGTTGCATATACACACTGGTCTGGGAATGTCTCACCAGGTTTGGCACTTACTCATACAGTATAAATCAAGTGAATGCGCTTGTGTTATGTTGTTAGTAGCTCTGCATAATCGCATCTGCTAAACGAACGTAATGTAATGTCATTAAAGTATGAGTCAAATATGAATCAATTCTAACTTTGATAATTAATGCAGTAGAGTTGTTACATTCAAATAGTTGCAACTCAATTAATCATTGCATCCCTAGTTTTTAAGTGTTGGGAAAGCATGCAGGTTACATATAACACACCACGCACACCAAAGTTATGTTTTGCATGTACATAAATCTGTGATGTCACATAGAGATGAATAGTGTGAAAGATTTAATTGTGAAATGAAAGGTTACTGTCATGCTTGACTATTACTTTACTGTCCGCAAACGCTTTTACAATGTAATAAATATAAAAGTGACTTAGTGTAAGAGATGTAATATAATTTTATGCAAGGTCATGCTAGGAATATGGAAATGACTATATTGTAATAAAGTTGCAATACTGTTTGGTGAGACATTCACCAATTTAAAGTCATACTATGCAATAAAAATGATGAGATACTTTAGGGTACATAGTTACACTTAGAATATAGTGATATTATTCTGTAATAAGCATGTAATACTGTTAGGGTACAAGGTTACACTCTGAATAGTGACTATTTGCTATAAAAATATAATACAATAATGTGATTGGCTTGCTTTTGTATTAATAAGCTGTTGGTAGTATTAACCCAGTTTTTTGCATATTTGTTGTCAGAAAGCACAAGTTTGCTTTGCTACAAAAAAGAAAGAAATTGAATTTCCATCTGAAACAGGAGGTCTGAACAGTTAGTTGTAAGTATTTGTCATCTTGGACAGTTCATACTCTCTTGCCACTCATAGAGTTTGGCTTTCCAATTATTTTGGAGATATAAGGAAAGGCCGAGCAGCAGAACACTATCGAGGTTATTGATGTGACTGACGGTAACACGGATGGTAAGCTGGCTAGTGTCACTTAAATTGCTCATGTTGCCATATCTGTCTCCCTAACTAAATGTTAGCTTGGAATGTTGGATTTATTGGTTTGCCAACTTATTTTTATTTGTGTATACTGCAGTGCACTCTTAAAGGAAGTTTCACCCAATAAATAAATAAATAATAACAAAAAATATTTATCTACGATCTACAGATGATGATACAAACACACAGAGCATGATACATGTAATAGCCTGCTTGACTAGATAGCGCTCCTTAGATTTAAACAAACGGCTCCTGATGATGTTGATGGGAAGGACTTAACATGTTTACTAAGAAATGTGTGCGTATACATTGGCCTTCATCCTCTCAGCTGCTTGCCATTGCAGTATTACAGTCCTACAGTATATTTATGTGCGGATATTTTCACACGCCAGTACGATGTTCCTCTCTCTTAAACTTAAATTTCCCATAGTTTATTCTTTATTAGAATCATTGCCAATGAGGTTTATTAGATGTTGGTGAAGTGCTTGATGGGAATTATATTAAATTGCCATATCAGAAGACCGGTTTTTCCTGGTCTCGATTCCAGGTGCTCAATCTCCGGCAGAGCTTCTGGAAAACATGTTTTTTTTTTTACCTTTGCTGACATAGGCTTCCTGTAATCCGATTGGTGGTGGCTGAACCCATATCGCAAAACAACCTTGTTGTAAAGCCACTGAAATGTCTTCGTAGCAAAACTGTTGTTTCGAATCAAGTCGTACTTGCCAGCACAGGTATGAGCCACAAGCCACAAAAAGCCACTGATTTTCGATGGTGTCAGAGATTACGGTTTCCAAGGAGACCGCTATTGCCTAACAACTGAAAAAATGTCTGTACCGTTGGTATTTCCCGAGACTATTCGTTAACTAAAGGACGGTAATGAAACATGCAAATATGGACCACAGATGGCATACCTTTACTGAAAATTTGTGCTTTTGCCTGAATGTCATCCAGGAACCAAATTTTGCAGTTTGTAATGTGTGGCTATAAGGAGGGTTTTGTTGTTAAATCTCTGGCTTGCAGTATTATAATCATGCCACATTACTGTACCATTTAAAATATTTAGCTATTGACACACTAATGTAACAGTTTTGGTTAACATTGGTGGTGTTAGAGGCGAGTTTCCCCTCATCACTGTAAGCGCTTTGAGTATTTGAGTATAGAAAGGCGCTATATAAATGCAAGGTATTATTATTATTATTATTATTTTATTTCCTTTTAATCTCCTATACAGTTGATATTTAGTATTGCATGCTATATATTATGGTGCTATTTTGTGTATAATAAGACTACACAAATATCCTCAAGTTAGGATGAAATATCTCACCATGTGTTCCAAATGGTGTAGTACTCTCTGCTCAGCAAATAAAAGCCTACACTTAAAGATATTGATGATATCATTTTCCATATTTTCTTGTGGTATTTTTCTTCCCTCTTCCCCAATGCTGTCTCTAATAACTAGTTAATACAGGAATGTCAAATGTCTGTCCTGGAGGGCCATAGTATCTGCAGGTTTTTATGGTTTCCTTTCATTCAGCCGACAGTTAAGGCCTTAAGAACAAGGTGTGTATTTGCTCTCAACAATAAGTGACTTAAATGAGTCAGTGGTGCTGAAATGTACCGTAAACCAGCATACACTGCAGCCCTCCAGTACTGGCTTCTGACAATTGTGGACAAATAGCTAATTAATAGAATGACTAATTGTGTATCTTTTATGAAAAACGGGGAGGACAGTTGTAAGTGCCTTATTTTCTTCTACCTTCCATCTTTATTTCACAGAAAAGTCACTTTACAAAAGCTGTCATTTGAACTTTATTCATTTTAATTTGAATTTGATATCTGGTATTGATCCTATTGCAGTGCACATGGTACATAGTAAATAATTGAATTCATGGAAATCTGGAAGTTGGACAAAAGATAAATAAGGTTAGTATTAAAGCACCTTAATAAGAGTGGGAAAAGTATGAGAGTAGACTGCCTAGTGGTTTAAATGTATTGATTGTGAATAGGGGAGAGAAGTTCTCTGCAAATTCAGTAAAGGACAACCTGGTCTTATTGAATTTTGATCCACATATAGTGCTGCTAAGTTTTTCAGTCTGGAAGCACATAACCTCCTTGATCCATTGCGAAAAGGCAGGGGTTCTGGCTGCTTTCCACTTAAAGATCGCATTGACCTGGCAAGGAGGCCATGTCATCCTTTGTTCAGAGTAGGGGTGGGACATTTTACAGTTTTTTCTAAATGTTTAACAGCAGTGAAAACCCCCTAATTAAAAAATTTTCAGCATTAAATACAATGACTTTTCTAGTGACCCTACCATAAGAAAACAGTTATACATTTCCCTCTTATATTTTTTTTAAAGTGGTACACCATCGAGGTACAAAGATTGTCCTACGAGTCTTTTTTAACCCTGCAGTTATGAAATCAGAAGTCATAGTTAAAATTAAGCACCACGCATCTATTACACCAACACAAATCATTTGCGTTGTGCGTTTTGTAGTAAACCTGAGTGAAGCAGACTGAAGATATACAGTCTGTCTGGACTGTGAAGTTGGAAAGCAGCTATTCACCAATTTATTGATGAATGACAGGATGGTTCTACATGCAAAATAGATTTTTGAAATTCAATGAAGAAGCTTTATCACAAGGGGTGTGGTAAGGATGGGTCATTTTTGACCCTGGGGGCACAGGGTGCATTCGTGATATGAAGACAACACAAGGGCTGAAGGCGTTGCAGAGCATTTCGTCGTTGCAATTTTCATTCTCCAGCTTTACTTCACACGGAACACCGGGGCAGGCTTTTCTCCTGGTCCTGAGGTCATCAGTGAGGAGGAGTGTCTGCAGGTATTTGTGGTGTCCTTTCAATCAGCAGCCAATTAAGGCCTTGAGAACAAGGTGTGTGGAGTCTTAGGCTCTGGTCCAATCCGTTAAATGTTCTGCCCTCCTGCACTTCCCCTCGCCACTTCCACTTGGGGGAATCCCTTTAGAAATCGGAAGTTGGGCGTTGCCAAGGGCGAGTGCGGTCCAATCCGTTAGAAATGCAAGTGAAGTACGTGAAATTATTCCCTTGATTTGGCTCGAGGGAAAGAGTCTGCAAGACTTGCAGACTTTCGGGCAGTGAAATTGTCCAGAATGCTTTACTGTAATCCCAAGCTTCCTGTTTCGGAAGTTTAAATTTAATGCCTTTACATATCTCCTGGGAAAAATCTTAAAAATAGAGAAAGCGGCACTCAAGTATAAGCGATTAAGCGATAATTGAAAAGGTTTTTTATTGCACGACTGAAATGGTGAATAAATTAGGAAATAACATTGATTTAGTGGTTTGATAAAATCGCTTTAAAACGTATCTCCAGCAAAAGGTTTCATGTTATCCTACTAGGATTCAGTATTAGAATGATTATTTCACTCCAATTAACGATAACTAGCTACATAATCAGCTTGTTGCCGTTCAGCGAGTATCCAGCAAATGAGCCAGTGCAAGCTTATGGGCAATAGCCTTTTAAAAATACTTGGATTTCATATTCAATACGGGTCGCTCGCCTCTTTTATGTTTTATACTTCTGTGCTACCTCCAAAGCAATCTACGCTATGCTTCCACCTTTTTTATTGCTGTTTTTTAATATATTTGATTCAGAGGTATTTTGTAACATAGTTACAAGTGTATTATTGCCCATTCCTGCTTATGAGGTATTTTAAAGTGCTGTTTATCAATAAATTGATTGATAATCATTTTTTAGTTTGCTCTTTTGCCAGAATAAAAATTGAGATCTTGGCTGGAGCTTTCTGTCTTATGCAATTTATTGGAAAGTTTTGCACAAACTCATTTGTCAATGGTCTGCTGGCGTCACTGGCTCTGGTGAATGTCCGAGTGCAAGTGCAGTCCAATTCAAAAATAATTCCGCTCCTCCCCGTCGGTTCGAGTGTCTACTCGTGCTGTTTTGGTGCTGTGTCACATCATCCCAAGTGGAAGTGGCGAGGGGAAGTGCAGGAGGGCATAACATTTACAGATTGGACCGGAATGAATCACTTGAGCTGAGACACACCGAAAACCAGCAGACACGGCGGCCCTCCAGGACTGGAGTTTGACACCCCTTACCTAGGCCATAGGCCGTGGCAAGCCGTTTTCAGTTTTTCTGGTGCCAGATAGTCTATACTGTAGGCCTATGCAGTTCAAGCTTTTGTACACTGATAGGCTACAGACATTGTTTGATAAATGCTTTATTTACTTATTTTGGGAAACCAAGACATGAAAATAGATTAATGCAGGCTACATCTTAGAAATCATGGCCTAAGATTGCCGACACATTTTCCCATAAGCCTAGCGTTTTGTATCTCTCGTGCACACTGCACTCAAGGGGGATGATGACAGCAACGATAGAACATGAGGCATTGTGGAAAATAAACGCGCTAAATTATGTTCACCATCTCTTACACTTGACAGAAGTTCCTAAACAATTAAAAAGGAGAGGGTGACAATTGAGAACGCAAATGATTGATGATGCTCAAGTAAGCGGTATCAGCGTATCACCCCTAGATGCCAAAGATTGCTATGACTGGCTTTGGCTTGATGGTTTCGTTACAGATAATCAAATGAATCAAAGATGGACAGGCAGAATTTTCTCAGGGCTGACCAAGACTAAAATATGTGCCCTAATGTGGAACTTATTTTTTTGTCATTGTTGTTCCCTTGTCTGCGCTCCAACATCATCTTGACATTAATTGTCATTTTTGTTTTAAAAGGAAACCGCGTTTAGTTTAGCAAGCTAATGTAATGGCATTCCAAGCATTTATTTTGTTGTCACTGGAAATGTTTAGCACTTAATTAGAGTGGGTGTATGGGTGTTCAAAGCGTCTGCATGTAATGCATTGTGAGGAGCTTCATTATGCAAAAAAAAAAAAAAGATGTCTCTTTCTGTGTCTATTTTGAAGAGGCCGAAAGTCATTAAATGTAAAACTCAATATTCAGCACTGTGATTACAGTGCATATCAGTCCAGCTCATCATTTTACCAAATTGCTCTTCTGCTTATCTGCCGTGAGCCACATTCATTTTTAATTTTGCATTCACAAAGTTGTTTCTGACTTATTTTCAGTCGCCCCATAGACGGTATCTCTTGCTCTCTCTCGCTCTCTCTCTCTGTCTCACACACTCTTTCTTTCCCTCCATCTCCCTCCCTCCCCCCCTCTCTCTCTCTCTCCCTCTGCCTCACACTCTTTCTTTCCCTCCACCCTCCCCCCCTCTCTCTTTGCCTCACACTCTTTCTTTTCCTCCATCTCCCTACCCCCCCTCTCTCTCTCTCTCTTTCTCTCTCTCTCTCTCTCTCTCACCTTTCAATCACTTGTGTGGCTTTGAGGGTAAAGATCCACCTCACTGTCCTGCTCCCAGATCTGTGCCTTCCATTATGTCCCTCAGCCTTCTTTTGGATCGACCTCAAGGACTTCTCTGCATGTCCCACTTCAGGGGCTATATATTTT
This sequence comes from Synaphobranchus kaupii, assembly GCA_029718625.1. Classification (NCBI taxonomy): domain Eukaryota; kingdom Metazoa; phylum Chordata; class Actinopteri; order Anguilliformes; family Synaphobranchidae; genus Synaphobranchus; species Synaphobranchus kaupii. The sequence continues at coordinate 43,431,109 of CM056382.1, read as the reverse complement.
CCCCAATTATTCCTTATGCTGTGTAAGCAGAGGCCTCGCGCAACATGCTAAAGGTTGCCTTACCCCCAGGGGGCGGGGTTCCTCTGGGGGAGACATGAACCCCTTGTGACTGAGTGGACCCTGTGATTGGTGGAGAGGCTGCATAGCGGGGGGGAAAAAAACAACTCCATGCAAAGAAATGAGATTTCCCCCCGGACAGCTGTTTTATATCTCAGTGAAGTTTGGTCCTTTTCAGTGTTGTGTTTGCGCATGGGTATAAATTTCACTCCCACGTGCTGACATTGCTTCTGACAGTTATTAATGTCTTCTCTGCCTAGCACACCTCACTTAATGGAACAACACACAACCTAAAGGGCTTCCTTGTTGTCTCGTCTTGTAGGTTTGGTATCTGTTGGGATGGGCCTGCTACCTTCAAGCAGAGAAGCCGGAGGAGCCAGAGACCTTCAAAGACTCCGCAAGAACGTATCTAACCAAAGCCAAAAAGGTATGGGTGTGCCATTTACACTTTTGGTTGTTTATTTACACTTTTTTGACCTATTTGGGTGTGTTTATTGGAATTCAGTCGCTAGTCATTGAGCAAAGGATCAGTGAATGGTAGCATGTGATAGTGATGTTCTGCAGTTTGCCAATTGGCCATAGGTGTGAGTGTTACATATTTGAGTTCTTTGCACTTGCGCTGTCTTTGTTGTGAGGTTCTCTCTTTATGATGGGACTGGATTTAGTGTGGTGTACTACACCAGCCTCTGCATCCCTTTTTTTTTTATTTCCTCATAAATGTTTTATGTGTATTGTGTCCGTGCGTGCGTACGTTCCTGTGTCTTGGCTGACTCTTGCTTGCGCGTGTCTGTCCGCCTGTCTCTGTGCATGTGTTTGTACTTTCTGCATGTGTTTGTGTGCGTGTGAGAGAGTGAGAGAGAGAGAGAATTATTATTGTTGCATATTATAATGTATGAGTGTGTCGCTATGGTTTCCCCTGTGCTCTGTGGAGGAATCTCATTGCTGAAAGAGAGAACAGACACCCTGCAGGGCACTGAACGCCCACAGTCCTCTAACAAGTGCTGAGGGAGAGTCTGGTGACCGCTGAGCAGATGGGTGCACAGCACTGCTCTTCTACTCTCATTTGCTGGGATTCTGATGAGTGCGCCTCTGCAAGACTGATCCCAGAACAGTGAGGGACCCCTGACCTTGTAAATGGGAGAGGGGACCCTGTGAGTCTCAACACACGCGAGCACAATGGTCTGTTTCATAAAACACAGTGCTGCCCAATAAAGCAGCCAAGAGTCATTTGACACAAGTTAACAGCCATTTTCAAGGTCAAATTGAGACTTTACTAGTATGTCAAATCTGGTGGGCATGTTAATGTAACAAAAAAAAGAAAGATATCTAGTGCACATGGTATTTTTTCAACGAAAAGCCATTTGACTTTGTTTTATAGAATTATGTGGTTTGGAAATGAAAGGTGTCATCTTCTTTTTGAGTTGGAACACCAGCCCCATATCGGGCTTGGCTCTGCAAATCTTATAATCTTCAGTGACAGAAGGACTCTGTTTTGTCATCTGTACAGGGTAGTCTTTCTCCTTGGATTGTAATGCCCGGCCTCAATTTATTTATTTTTTGAGCCTCCTCTCCTTAGTCTTCAGTGGATTTAACAATAGCCGCGGCAGGGAGATGTATGATACCGACGTGTGTGCAGTGCTGTGTCGGGAGACAAACCATGCGAGGGGCTTAGTGTCGCTCCAGGTCCTTCAGTGTCGCGTTCGTAATTGAACTCTGTGCAAAAGGATTGTCTTTGTCCTGTAAAAAGAAATGGAACAAACGTACAGCCCCAACACCCCCCCCCGCCCCACGCCTCACGCCCCCACCCCCCTCACCCCGGGCCTGGGGCAGACTGTGAGGTGAAAGAGATCGCTGGGGCCCCTGAGCCGTGCTGCGAATACAGGCCGTTCTCAGATACAGCCATTTGGCAAATGCGACTTCTGATTGCCACGCGTTAGCGCTACACCCGCTGACCTTTCTTTACTCGGCTCCCCGTATTACAGAGTGCAGTTTGCCAAGCGTACACTGCGGGAAGCGCACTTAATTCTCCCGTCCGACCAATCAACGGCCCTCGAGCCTTTTTATTGCGGGTTTGTGCCAGTCTGCTTCAGCTCTGTGTTCTGGGCCCTCTCTTCACCGCGCGTTCAATAAATATCAGCTCAGCGCTGCTTCCTTGGGATTTATTGAAGCGAATGCTAAACCCCCCCTGTCAGCAGAAAATTGAGTGGCGCTGGCATCAATACAAGGACTGCCTCTTTTGATTATCACACAGGCCAGCTCTTCTACATTGTGCCGTTACCTTTAAAACGAATCTTTAAATGTAGCTTCAGGACTCTGCCTGCATAATACGCGCACTTTAGTTTATCTGCACTGCTGAATGTTGGGGGTGGAGGGACTGGTCTGGGGTGGAAGGGCAATCGTATTAATTTTTAACTATGCTGGGGGGGGGGCGGGGGGAGTGCATTCGGCACATCCAACACAAAATATGGAAATAAGCCCTCAAATTCTCTTCTGTTTTGGCAAGAGTTGAGCGCGCTGAATATTTAATTACGCTCGTTAGCGCCGCATGAAACATTTCAATTATTTATTCCACCTTTCATCGGTGCCTTGCTTGTTTCTATTCCGCTCAGTGAAGTTTTTTTGTTGTTGTTTTTGTTGGCAGTTTTCTCAGTTGTAAAACAAACACCTGTAGGCCAAATCGCTGCTCTAACGCCTGATTAGAGAGACGCCAAGTCGAAATTTTTCCAGTGGACTTCAGTGGACTAATGCTGCATGAACTGTATTAATCGTTAAGCAAATTGCAACTTAACAAAACGTACGGAGAACAGCTCCACGCCCACTACCAAGTGTTGTCTACAAGCAGGACTGAAGAGAAAATAAAGTGGGGCCCTGCTTTTTTTTTTCTCAATTCAGATAAAAAGTTCTACATCTGTGATTCAAATGATCATACTTGTGCAGGCGTACAGGCGTACGTCTATCTGCTGTGTATTAGTGAGCATCTGTAGTAATTTACAAAAGCAAATTGCAATAATGGCTGAAGGAGAAGGGGGGCTGGAAAAAGCTGTTGTCTGTACAGACCTTGAATTTCCGTCTGGCCTAACGGAGATGATTTTCTCTCTTACGTGAGTTTGCCGAGCCTGTTAGGATAGGCCGTTAGAATAGTTAACGGCCGTGTGGATGTCAGTCTTTTCAGTATTTTGGGAAGTGTCCAGGCATTCCCGTATGCGCAGAACATTGTGTTCCCATGTGAATAACACCATGTCCAGACATGCAGAAAGGAGGGAGAGGGCCATGTTCTACCTCCTCTCTTCTAGGATGGCAAGAGAGGGTACGGAGAACAAGGATCCTGTCGTCGTTTTAACGTGGGCAGGTGCAGCGCTCCGCGTGGTGTCGCGTCAAGATTTGCTTCTCCCGGCGCGCCTTTTGTACTCCCTCGACACCGCCGCAATTTTGGGGGCTCTGAAAGGTTTGTTATCTAGCGGGAACAGCTCCTCACGTTCGCTGGCAAGGACCGCGATGCAAACCGCTGGGGACAGGTGTCACTGCGGGCACCATTGGCACTGCGTGCTCCTTGGCAAAGCAGACCACCCTTTCCCCGGCTCTCCGCCCACATTCCCCGACAGCCATTCAGCCGCCTCTAACAAACGGGAGCCGACGCCGATGAATATTTTTAAATGACTGAAGAGTACAAATGGCTTGCCATCCAAAGTCATAGCTGCCTTTGATTCTTCCTAATAACCCCGGTGGCAATTCCGGCTCATTCCAAACGCGGCTTTTACTAAAAAAAAAAACAGGAAGCTGGGGATGACATACTGTGTCATTGTCCATGTGTTCTCTGTTTAAGATGCACTGAAGCCTGAAGATTTTTGTTTACGGGAGACCAGGCTTCACTTAAGGCCTTACCATTTCACATGCAGGCGACATTTGCTCTGCCTCGCATCACAGAACCTCCGTACATCCAGCCCTACTCTGTGTCATCGCCAAATTGCGCATAGACGCTGGTGTGTGTGGTATCTATTTTTAATAACGCTAAACGTCAAAATGATGTCACACGGGGAGACAGTTTCCAGTGCAGAATCGATCTTAATCCCAAAAATCTCCTTAGATTAATCAGGCATAAGGGTGTTTTAAGGGTGTGGATTAGCTGGTCTGAAGGCGTCCGATGTCACTGAGATGTCACTTTTTATTTGTGATGGACAATTTATGTAAGTAGATAAAATCAAATAACTTTTTGTGTTAACTTTGACACAGCATAAGCAATAACAGGTGCACCAGTTAGTCCCATGGAGGGAAGGGGAACAGATAGAGGTCTGCATCGGACCAGAAATGAGGGCCCGCGCCCGCCTAAGCCCAACGTCTTTACAGGCCAACCCAAACTAGCCTGACAAGCTCTCGCCAAATTTTAAGCCTGAACTCAATAGTCTGATCGCTAAAAAAACAAGCCAACAACACCATACAGCACAATAGAAAATAATGCAGTGTTTTCACGCAGAAAGGCTGCTGGTGAAGGTGGTTGCGATCGCGGAACAGGGGAGGAGCAACACTTCTGCCAGCGGTTAACAACGATTCACAACATTGGTAGGGCTGTAATCAACCAAAGAAAATCTAGGTCGACTAAAATCCTAAAATTTCGACCAAGAATCGAGCAATCGAGGGAGAGGGGGGGGGGGGGGGGGGGGTGGGGGGGGGGGGGGGGGGGGGGGGGGGGGCGGCGGCGGCGTCGCTGCTGCCTCCGCCAGCGGGTGCTCTAGGGCTTAAGAGGTAGAATAAGACTAAACTGAAACAGGCATCACACTCTGAAAACTAACTGAAACTAAACTGAATTGAAAATTTCGTTTTATTTCATTTTAATAAAACGAAATCAAACGAAAAAGTAATAAAAAATACAAAACCATAATAGCTAATACCCATAACACACACACACACACACACACACTTAGACTTCATTACACACACAGCTGCTTTCTTAACCTGCTCTAGTGATTTTTAACAGCATTTGCAAACCGAAAAAAAATGTGTAGATAAACTAAGCAGTATCAGTCTTCTTTAATTTAGTCTCGTCGTATCACCGTCTCCTCCGCCGCCAATACAGTTTGCAGCCGCACTTGGTCGTCTACTTTCGGGTTATCTCAGTCTCTTTAAACACTGTCCTCTCGTTCAGATAACAGTAATCAGAGATGCTATCATCAGATGAGATTAATTTCTGTCATCTAACTTTCGCCGTGATGAACGGCGTTTCTAAACGGGTTAAAGTCCCACCCCTACTGCCTATAACTTCAAACCTCCTAAACCTCCTTTCCTCTTAAACACAAAAAGGCAAGTCCATTTTCAGAAAAAAATAATATTTATTTAACAAACAAAATCAAAATAGACACAGTGCGCACTGCGTAATTGCGCATTACAGGCTCCAAAATATTAAAGTGAACCAATTCCAATAACCGTGAAAATTAAGTAAATGTGCACAATAATAAAAGGGCATTAGTCTCCAAAACGAAATAATATAAAAAACAATGAATTACAAACTTAAATAAGGTGCACAACTGGCAAGGTAAGTGCGTTTAGCAGCAAACATTGAAAAACGAAAAATATAGCCGCAAAAAAAAGGCAACTCACTCACGGAGATTTAACTCCTTCGCGACGGCCCTATTAAAAAAGGTTCGAATTCGAACCATAGCGTCATTTGTCTCTCCTGCTATTAGTTAACCGAGGATTCGCGGTTTTTTTTCATTTGAAAATGTTTTGGATAGTCAGCCAATGATTGCACAGATATTCTTGGCTGTGTGACGCGGTTCATTTAGCTTCACTGTTGACGCGCAATACCGTTTCACTTTCACTTTCTTCTCCACTTTCCATTCCTCCATGTTCAGAATCAAATTATCATCGTTGCGCATAGTGCATATTTCAGCAACTTCGTCTGCAGTAAACCGGCGTTTACCACTGGCCGAAGCCATTTCGGAAAGGCTTGTAAAGACGTATTGCGCGTCAACAGTGCAGCGTAAATGAACCACGTCACACAGCCAAGAATATCTGTGCAATCATTGGCTGACTATCCAAAACATTTTCAAATGAAAAAAACCCGCGAATCCACGGTTAACCAATATCAGAGAGACAAATGACGCTATGGTTCGAATTAGAACCATTTTTAATAGGGCCGTTCTAGTCGCGAAGGAGTTAAATCAGTGTCCACGGAGATTTAAGTCGACCAATCAGAATTTTTAGTCGAGCCAGAACGCATCGACCAATTAGTCGACCAATCGACCGGGAGATTACAGCCCTAAACATTGGAGCAAAGCTTCTCGTTTTTGGAGCGTGTGCTACGCTCAAACTAGCAAGTTAAAACTGCCGTATTAGAGCTTTCGCGCTTATTTTCCTCTCGGATCTGTTCAACGAGGGCGATGCTACAGCCATTTATGCAAGCGTCATTTGGGGCTGAGCGCCACAGTCAGGATTCAATAGCGCACAATGAAGGAGGCTTCACCGCATCACAAACCAACTAGTGCTTTTAGAAGAGTCACCTGTTTGGGGAAGAAAAATCACATCGCGATCAAAGCAACAGTAAACAGCCTTAGTCTGGCCTCCCCGAGGCTCAGCCCACCATGCTTTTGGAAGCATCCGGTTTCTTCCCGTCTCTCTTCTGGCAGGCTTTGCTGGACCCAGACCTGTGCCGCCGACTGAATTCTTGCCTCAAGCGCAGCTCTAGATTCCATTTCACGTCGTATTTACTATTGATTTTCTCTCCCGCAGCATTCTAGTCACAGGGCCGAATAGAAAATAGCACCAATCAATGTCTGGCGGCAAAAGATTTTCATGCTTTGCAAAGACCCCAGCTGCTGAAAATGTGGTAGGCGAAAAAAGGAACTCGGGGCGAACCCGCTTCTTCTGCAGCAGGATTCGAGTGATCTCAGAATGGCTTGTACCCCGTCTGAAAAACAATTGTGGGAAGGCTTATCACCCCGGCTATTGTCCTTGTAGAAAAATCTTTTCTCATTTGTATTTAAAAAATAATAATTTTCTCCCCCTTCCTGTCATTGTTCATTCTGAAGACAATTTGTATATTTCAGGAAACGGTCCCTTCATCGGCTGTTTGGCACAGCCGTATTTATCCAGCCTGTCACTTGTGTCAAGGCAGCACTCATTATTTATGTGCAATTGAATTAACATGCTGCTAGCTCCACTGTTTGACTGTCCTGCGTATAGGGTTTGCTGGCCATTGCTTTTTCTCCCTGAGGAGGAGTTCTGACTATGTCTAACTATGCTACCAACTCCGATTAGGAGATGTGTAAAGAAAGGACACTGTGTAGATACAATAATATACACAAAATTGTCATCATGATTCAATGAACTGACATCAAAGTCATGGGTTAAGCCAATATGTGTAATGTAAGAGCCCTAAGAAACAACAGAATGAAGCTATTAGTCTTGAAAAAACAAACACGGAGAAGTTATTAATTCAGTCCCTCATTTTGTCCTGTTACTCCTTAAAATTTGAATGCATCAAAATATTTTTGTAATATTTGTATACCACATAATGCATGTTACATTTTGCAACACCCCCCAAAGTACTTTGTAAATGGGCTTTGTAAATTCCAGCGCTGAGCCTCTCGGGTATGTAATGATGTATAATAGTCAGTGAATGTTCAGGTCATATCACATGTTTTCAGAGGGTTTTAAGTCTGGGACTTGGCTAGGCCATTCCAGAATACTGACTTTCTTGTTTGTAGGCCATTCCTTTATAGTTTTTTTACTGTGTACTTTGGGTCATTGTCCTTTTGGAACATGAATCTTTGCTCTAAATGCAGATTTCTTTCAGACTGAAACTTGTTCTCCTCAAGGACTTGCCTGTATTTGGCTCCATCCATCTTGCCCTTGATGGCAACAGGCTTCCCAGTCCCTCCTGCTGAAAAGTAACCCCATAGCATGATGCTGCCACCACCATGCTTGATGGTAGGGAATGGCGTTACTTGCTGATGGTTTGCACCTCAGGCCAAATAGCTCAAATTTAGTCTCATCAGACCACAACATCTTCTTCCATAAGGTCTGTTATATGGCTTCTGGCAAACTCCAGGTGTGATTTAATGTTGGCATTTCTCAGAAATGGCTTCAGTTTAACCACTCTCACAAAGAGTCCAAATTTGTGATGTGCTGAAGAGATTGTTGATCTCTGGACGGCTTAGCTCTGCAACTGTCAACGGTGTAGCTGGCCTTTTGGGCTTTTTATAACCACCTCCAGCTTTTTGCCTACTAACAACTTCATCTCAAAGTTTTCCAGACAGTTCTTTGGTCTTCATGACAGCATGACTAATCCTGAAAGGGTCGGCTTATATTTTTAAATATTTGAAATGCGTGTCTTCATCCAGCAGTTCATGTATCTGTTGACTTGAACATATTCTCCCTGTTTTTTCATTGTATGGTTTATGGCATGGACCTTTTTATTCCGTTCACGTCATTTTATGTTAATAAAAATAGATTAAACATTTCTTCCTCCTATAATCTCACCAGGCGCCACCCTGTTTTTGAAAATGTAAAGAAATGGCCAGGAGTTTGCCGGCTCGTTACCATAGAGACAACAGAACCCTCCCCGCAGGCCTTCCCTGAAGTATACTCACTAGGCCTACTTGGCTAAGGATATGGTACCAGTTCATACCATCGGCAAAGAAGGCTTTGTGAGCCTATTAAAGAAGTTGAATAAACAATACCAGATCCCCTCAATAACTTACTTCTCCCAAGTTTCCATCCCCGAAATGTATGATGAACTTTGGAGGTTGGTTGAATCAGAACTGAAGCAAGCAGAATTCTATAATATTTGTATAATATTTTTCATATCGCAATATCCAGCATGTTAATCGCACATCGCACATTTTGCCCATATTGTGCAGCCCTAGTATCTGGTCACCGTCAGTGTGTCCCGCTGTTGGGGAGAGAACCCTCCTGCCTCTCTTGCTTTCGAAGGGTTCTTTCTCCTATGCTGCTTTGCTAGCTTGTGTGCTAAATAAAGCTTGTAGCATTATCTGGATAAACTTGTGGTCAAAGACTAGGCCATCAGTAACACTTGTTTCTGTATTATATCAGCAAAAGCTTGTAATAAATGTACTAACTTTGCCTCTTTCTAATAAGTGTAACCGGTATTAAGCATGAGTCAGTGTGAATGGGAACATGATCTTGAAACAGTTAAGTTGTCATCCCTTGTATTTAATGGGAAGCGGAGCCCTGCTGACACCTACTTAGTGTAAGGAGCGCAGGTTACTTTGGGCAAGGCCTGCACTTACTACCAAATGTGTTTGTAAAAACAACCTCTGAGGAGGAGGCCAGAGCTTCAGTCGGGTTTTATATTAACCACAGTGTCCATATTCTGAGCATAAACAGACACGCTCAGTTGCTGTGGGTGTATATGAAAGTGCCCTGAGGACCTATTCAGTTCTTCTGCTTTGCAGTTTGGCCATAAATAAGTCTGGCTAATGAATCTAAGCAAGTGTTACTTTCACACTGCATCGCGTTGTGTTAGCTGGTTGCCGGCATCGGCGAAAAATGTTGTGTATACCCACACCCCCCCCCACCCCCACCCCCAAAAGTAAAAAAAAAAAAAAATCATTTTTAAATTTGTCTGTAGAGACGAAGGACAAGACATGAATTTTGAGGGTAATATAGCCTTCCTACTGCCGTTAACCTCCTCATTGCTCACTCCTCTAAGCCATTGGACATAAAAGGGAATTCTGCCCGTGCATTCTGCTGTCATTTAATAGTGTACAAGGGTCAGAGCAAGCATTACTTTTCACTCTATTAAAAATAAAAGAGTCTGCCTGTGTGCCGTGCATTGCTGCATGAAGATGTATTGTAATATAGCAGAGTGCAAATTGTGTTCAGAAATTCCACATTGAGCAGTTCATTCAATAGCATGGAATTCCTTCGGTGAAGTGTACGCAAATAATTGGAAAGGCAAATGTGTCGTGGGAGAAAAGATTACCCCAGGTTGTAGCTATCACATTGGATTAGGGTGTTGTTGGAGGAGCAGAATAAGAATGCATGTGTTCATGAGTTTCTGCGCTACCGCACTGAAGTCAACCTCAAGGAGAGGGTGGAAGCATCTTTTACCGGTAAACAGAGCTAGGCATGTCTTCCATATTACTGCACAAGGCCTGTGATTGAGTATATAGTTGGTTCAGTGCTTCTAGCTTTTTTTGGGAAACAAATGAGTTTTCTTACAAGCACAGGGTTTTTTTTTGCCCCATGAGACTGAGCCTATGGAGCTTATGCTAATACAGAGATGCAGAGATTATTCACTCGCCTGGTAAACTTTTATTTGCGTCATAATTATGCCAAATCTGAAGTGGCTGAAGAAAATTGGAAGTAAATAAGCGAGTCTGCACAGGTGTAATAACATGATGGATGTAACCACTTTATGCCACAAGAATAACTAGCATGCACATTGTCTTATGGGTTGCACACGGTCTGAGACGAGATGAGGTTAGGTGTGATGGGTCTTATAATGCTTTTACACCTGTTCACAGGAGTGCTATTGAAGCCATACTTGCCATACTTTAAAACCATTTAGACCCCAGTAAAATTACGTTTTTAAAGAAGCATCTATTTTCAACAAAATCTTTTTCTTTATCGTACATTTTCGTACGGTTATACACTTTAATGTCATTGCATCCAGAAGGGATTCAACAAAGGACCTGACACGCTGTTGTTGTAGACTGATAGCTTTAATAATTCTGTTTGTCTTTTTCGTGATATTACATTTTGGTTAGAAGCATGTTCTGTGGGGCGCTGCCGGGTGGCTCATTCAGTTAAGGCACCACGCTGTGGCGCATGAATAAGCCCCACAGTCTCTGGTCGAATCTGCACCGCGCCAGTGCCGATTGTGGCCGGTAGCTCCATAGGGCAGCTGTGGTTGAAAATAGCTAATTGGACATTCCAAATTATGGTGAGAATTAGCCCCGCTTTTTTCTTATAAAAAGAAAAAAAAATATTGAAAAAAAGCAAAACCTTTTCTTCTCAGGGACCTGCAGGAGTGTTTTTAAATTTTGACCTTAAACACGTTCAGATTTGACCCAGGTCCGGTTTTCAGGTGTTGTGTCATGGAATTGTGCAAAGAGGATCACAGCGGGTGAAAGGAGTGTCCTTGGTCTGCCTTGACCTTTAGACCAAAAAAAACGAAATGAACCTTCAGTAACGTGTCATGACGGGTCCTTCATTGCGCTATAAGTGCTTCAGTGCCGCGATAAATCCCACATGAAGGACACACAGTGTGATACGCTTGACCTAGGACAGTGTTTCTCAACCCTGGTCCTGGGGACCCACTGGGTTTGCTGCTTTTTGTTCCAACCATAGTAACAAGGTCTGTATTGTAATCAGCTGCTAATTGTTCTTAATTAGACATTAATTGTTTTTAATGAGACTTTTTACTATTGAAGGACGATTTATTACCTAACCTCTTAAAGCCATATTATGCCAGAAATAGCTGCATATGCCCTCAGTGCTGTATATACTATATGGCAAGTAATTCCAATTGAAAGAGGTTCCATTTGTAATTGATTCAATTACAAACTGGCGGGTGAAATATTTGGGTCCCATTTGCTGAGTACAGACATTTTAAACCGCCTGTGTAAAATTAATGGAGTTTAATGACAGAATATGGCCACAAGCCAAACCTGCATTGTGTTAAAATAAGTATAACCACACAATTATAGTAGAACGTAAACACCTTTTCAACAGCCTTAATTGATCGGGAGATTGGCTTTGACAAAAGCCAGCTTACACAGTGAGTCCCCAGGACCAGGGTTGAGAAACACTGACCTATGAGATATGACTTTCACAGTAGGGCAGGCAACAGGCTCATAAGAACCACTGGGGAGTTCTGGGAAGAGTGCGGTTGGTGCCCGTGTCATGGGGTCAGAAAGCAACACAGACAGGAGGCTTTTGTGTGAATACTGATATTTCCCACTTTTTAAGGTCTCGGAAGGGCGAAGGGGTCCCGAGTAATCAGTGGTGCTCTGAAGTGTTTTTTCTCCCCCCAAACACTCAAGGAAGAGAAAGCAGAAAGGATACCCAGGGCGCTGGAAATATCCTTTTATGGCCGCCACAATCTGGAACAGGATCGTATTTAGGCTATTAGGCCCTGAAGAGTGTTGGGTGCATAGAGGCTGCGGTAATCACTTCTGTGCAAAGAGCTGCAGGTTCATTTCGGGCTGTGCAGAAATTAACCACCAGGGAAGGAATTTGGAAGTCCTTGCGCAGACAAGGACTTCCAGAAACCAATGAACATTAACAATTACAGCACATAATGTTCCGGCAGCTGCTTCCTGTAAGAAGCAGCAATATTGACACGGCAGAAGAAAGGCACAGTGGACAGAAGATGCGAGGCCAGACTGAAGGTGCTGCAGAGCTAGGTCAAGAGATCCAACAAATAACAAATGGTCAAACTTATACATGCATTCAGACAAATCCAACCAAGCATAGTCCCTGGGTTCTATTTTTCCATTAGAAGAATAGAAATCCGGTTGCTGGCGATTGCGTTGCCCAGGGAGTGGGAGGGTTCAGTCAGATTGGGTCCCATGTGCATTGCTGTCTAGTGACCCCTGCTGGTTGACTGGGCGCCCGTAGATTGCAGTCAAAGCTGCATATGAAAGGTCCGTCCTCCGACTCAATGCGAGCTTAGCTGCTCAGCCCTACATTTGGCGCAAAAAAAAATGTTATTTAAAATTTGAAAGACGTCTAGAAATTTTAATCACTTTAAAGTAGTTCCAGGCAAGGGCAATCACAAACGGCGTGAATGAAAGCAGACACAAGTCAACATTATTGTGCTGGTTAACATGGCAGTGTTTACACATAAGAAATGAAAAACCAATAGGAGGGTAAACTCTTAAACTCCTTTCTTCACTCCTGAAATTGAAATTTTGACCCGTCTCAGAACCAGTTCCTTTGATGTTATCACATTGCTTTGCCCTCTTCGTCTGTCCTTCAAAGAGAAATGTTTCTGAATTGGTGTCAGTAAGAATATGCTGGTTACCTCATCCTGTTAATATTTTATTTTTGGGAGTCACCGCTTGGACCTCGGTCACTGCTAGCACAGACGAAGACTGAATAACAAATGAAGAAATCCAGACTAGCTTTTCTTGCTAATGTAAAAAAAAAAAAAAAACTCATGAAGTCTTCATTTAAGTTTTGAAGTTTTATTTAAAATTGACATGTTTGGCAACATTTTTTCACATCTTAAAAACCATTTAGCTTTGAACTCATTGTCAAACGCAACGCTAATGAACTCACACCAAACCACTTTAGAGCACAACACTGAACATCATTACTGTACCGGAGACACTTATAATGACATTTTAATTTGAACCCAATTATTAATTTGTTGAAAGTCAGTGCAGGCGTAATAGTTTCGGCTCAATTATGACTGTGAGGACAAGTGGTATTCTAAAGGTTAATAGATATTATGCAAAGTATTTTTTGTTGTTGATTTTTGATTTTATTGGGGGAGTGTGTGTGTGTGTGTGTGTGTGTGTGGGGGGGGGGGGGATTAGCACTTGGCTGGGATATGGATGGCATCTGTCAGGTAGACAGAGAGGTCACCTGTGGCGGGCCAGGGCCCCAGTCAGAGGTGTAGTATATCAGAGTGAGAGGGAAGTTTTAAAAGGGAACCACAGGGGAAGAGAGGTCATGAGATGATATAGAGCGGAGGGATCTGGAGTGAGTCCTTGATAACAATCTAAATTATAAAGGCGGTGAGCGAGAGGCGCTCCTCGCCCCGGCAGATCCATTCATTTCCCTCAAGGAGAGACGGCCGCGCCGCTCTCCGGCTTGCTGCCACGTCCCCCGGCTGTAAAGAACAAAAGGCGGTCTGAGGAATTTCTCCCAGGCGTAGGGTGAAGATCGACGGCGAAAGCGTCTTCCTTCTCCTCTTTCTGTGCGCGGAGATAGGTGACTTACCCATTGTTTTTCTCCGCGCTACCTCGGAGAGCCCCTTTGTCTAGCAGTGTGTTAATGTCTCACATTGTGTTTTGCAGAAATTGTACAGGCTCAGCACTAACGCAGCTTGGAGCGCAATTAGCAACTTCTTTGTTGCCCCCTGATGGGCAAATCGATTGCAATTGTTGCTGCAGTTTTTTCATGATCATTACTTCACTTATATTGTTTTTTGACCATTCAATGACTCAAAAACATTCAAAACATTATTTCTGTCAAAACTGCATCTTAATATGTAGATTTGTTCAAACAAGTTTAAACTATTTGTAATAATAATAATAATACAACACTGAAATGTATTTTTTGATGCAAAAGCCGCCTCGGAGAAATTGCGCAAAAAAACACTGGTAAAAACAATTAGAAACGGTCCGTATATTTATTTTGCTGCAGTCTGGACACTGGATAAATAATAACGGTTATCCGTTTAACCGCCATTGTAATATGTTGTCACACATTTCACTGTTGCATGGTGTTAAAAATACTGTCATACTGTATGTTCAAAGCAAAACAAAAAAAAAAAGATTGTTGCAATGGTAGAAAATGAGACAACAGAAGGCGATGTTGGGTACATGAGCCTCAGATGAGTTTTAAGAAGATTTATTGAAGCAAGAGAACAATCTGCAGACAAGTAAATTGGCATTTGAGGCGTGCCACAGACAATAATGCCCTACATCTCACACAACAATATACAGGTGTCCAAAAGCCATTACAGGGTTGGTACCACACTAAAATTGTATGAAAGTAATAACTGTATTGGCTGTGTGAATGCGTGCAGCGATCGGCAAGAGCCAGTTTCATTCCCGAGCATGCTCCACCACCCCCCCCCCCCCCCCCCCCCCCCCTCTATCCTTGCTTACTACCATCGCCTGTGTCACTGAAATTCATAAGCAAAGATTGCATATCCATTTTGCCATTTTTCCTGAGAGGGCTTAATGACATTGTTGGCGCTGATTCCTGTGTGATTCTCCAGCGGGAAAAAAAAGCACAAAGGGAGACCGAGTGTGTGTTGAATCGTCTTATAAAATGACTTTGGTCCCCCTGTTAGAACAGGCTGTGCCTGAAAGTGATCGGCAACGCTTGATAGCAACGCTGTTTTGGGAGTCTCCATTCCCTCCCCTCACAAAGGAATCCATTTCGCTTTCCGTTTATAGGCAATGCGCATTCCTTTCCTCGGCTTTTCTCCAAAGGCACAGCCTCCGTAAAATAACTTTGCCTCAGAAGTGTTAAAGTAGAGAAAATGTCAGCGTGTCGCCTCTTGTTTGTCCCAGCAGGTTTCGCCTGTACACAGAACTGTTGTTGAATCGGTACCGGTGAGCATCCGAGATTCATGAGCCGTCGTCCGACTCCTTCTTCCCCTCATGCTGAAGGGAAGACTCAATCACCGCGCAAATTGATTCCTGAAATTCATTGCGGATGTAAAGTAGAAGGGCTTTTTCTGCCTCAGTGGGTGTTCGAAGCACTGCAGCAATACAGAGCATCTAGTTCAGCCCCTTGTGTCCTCTGTAAAGGACATGTATAGTGTACAGTATTTAATACAGTCCTACGCTCTCAATTCATTTTTCATAAATTGAAGCACATTAAATTATTTAAGCAGTGATGGGGCCGCCATGGAGAGAAGTCTCTCTCTCTCTCTCTCTCTCTCTCTCTCTCTCTCTCTCTCGGCTTGTTTTTTTTTATTCCCAAGATGACAGGCCATGCCTGGTCCCTCTCTTATGTCGTCTTCCGCCGGAGTAGCTTAAAAGCTCAGAGTGGTCAGCCTGTGTCCGGTGTTCTCCCCGACCTGTTCGAAACACCAGCCCGAGCCATTTCATCCCAAACATGAGGCCTGGATGTGTTCGGGGAGGAGATGCTTTTTAAAATAATCCCAAACAGAAGAAAAACGGAAGCTTTCAAATCGTGGCTAAAGCCGCCCGCCGTGTGTCTTAGCATGGCGGAGCGTGTCTATTTCTATTTAATTTATGCATTTATTTATCCGTGTTGGGGCAAGGCTTTTGTGTGCGTCATTTTTATTCTTCCACGCTTACCTTAATGTTAATGCCTTATGGCATAAGCAGCTCACACAGTCAGTTCTCATTACAGCCGAATGTTGCGAGAATCAGAGGTGTTATTATAGAAGATCCGGATCATGCTTTTTCCAGACTGACAGACAGCATTAGCATCAAGCGCGAAGCTCGCAGGGCACACAGACATGCTGCACACATGTGTCTGTGTTAGCGTTTACCGCGCGCTGCTTGAGTGTTTCGTAGTCAGCCCTCACCGTCATGTAGCACGCCAGCTGTTTCCCAAATGCATCTGGCGACAGTTTATAGGCTGTGATTATAAGCTCTTGTCTTCATGCAGTATGACAGTATGAAGGGTCTTGATGTAGGAGGGTTTTTGGGGGGATGGGGGGGGGGGGGGGGGGGGGGTGAGGTGAGAGTCTATTTAGGATCAGTCACTTTAATCCAGTGTTAAGATATCTGAAGAGCTTTACATACAGCATTTACTCTGACGCCAACGAAAATGTCTCATGGTCGTGGTCAATTTTATTGTTGAAATTTTTAATTTTTTACTCAGATTTTTTTAAAAGCAAACGAGTCAAAGGAGTTCAGAGTTTTAAAAAAACACGGAAGTTCAGTGCTGAGTTGAGTTTGAATAAATGACTGCTTTACCATATTGACCTTTAAAAGTTTAATACAGTTTTTCCAGTTGTGCATTACTTCCTGTGTTAAACATGACACATGGGACTGCCAGGCCTGGTGTTGAACGGTACAGCTCATGAATTAGAAATGAAAGTGGAAGGAGGAACAGCTGACATCATTTTAAAAAGGAAGAAAAAACTTAAACTTTAATGGTCATTCTAAATTAAAAATATTTTTCATCGATTCCAGGAGTTTGCTACGCTCAGCACGCCACTGTAGTATAAATTTTTATGGATTGCATTTTTCTTGCTGCTGCCAGTAGAATGGCCTGTTAATTAGAATGGTGAACTTTAAGCCCAGATTTACGCCATGATTTGGCATGGTCGTTCCCTGGAAGTTATCGACTGTAGACATGTATTAAGCTTTAAATAACAAATAATTTAAAAGACGTTTGGCCATAGCATTATGGGCTAGACTGTTATTCCCAATGTTGTTTGAATATTGTTTTAACACTTTGCCACGTCACAATGTAGGTCTGCTAGCTTATGCCACTTATCACAAATTAATTATATAATTTGTGTTAAATTTCATAGTTGGCTTTATGTTTTTACTGTACGTTCAGACCAGTGGAAGGGCATTTTCCTTTTCTTGGCAGACAGCATTTGAGTGTGATATGTAACATCTGTGTGTAAAACAACACTGAGAAGCACATTTCTTGGGCCAGCGACAGTTAGCTTCCACTACAGTTAGCAGTAGTAGTATCTACACAGAAGACATCAGAAAACTGAAAGGAAATACAACGGAAGGAGTGATGCAACACTTTTAACCCTAACATGTGCAGCGGACCTCCCACACCAGAACGATTCACACGGACATTTAGATAGTTTTGATAGATATGCAGTATTAATCTATTATGTAGGGCGTCCATTTTACACCACTTACATTACATCACTTCTGCAGCTGTACTTTGAAGTAAGGCACCAAGTCTCATATCTCCTTTTCTTTTGAGAAATTGGAACCTGGAATATACAGGACTGAAATGAAGTGTACCTTCACACCTGGGTTAATGAAAGCTAGATATATTTATAGGTGGAGGCCTCTAATATCAGGTACAAGGCCAACACACATCACAAATTCATTACAAATAGGATAAAATGCTGCTAAATTGCCAGCAGCCATACCACTCTAGACCCTTCTCATGACAAAGTGCTGAACCTAAGCAGGTCTGGAATTGGTTAGTACTTGAATGGGACGTCTCCTGGGTAGACTGAGTTGCTTCAAGAAGAGCTCTTGGTGGGCCAGGAGGGGCCACTCTTCCCTCTGGACTAAATATAAAAGGCAGGGTTTTCCCGCATTGAAATGTCTTAGGCGGCCCGCCTAAGTGTGTTTTCAAGCCGCCTAAGCCACCTCAGAGAAATCGCCCAAAAAAAAACACTGGTAAAAACCATTAGAAATGGTACGTATATTTACTGCAGTCTGGACACTGGATAAATCCCGCCTTGTAACGGTAAAGTGGGAGAAAGTATGTATTATGTGGCTAAACTTGTTTAGCTAATGTTGATAGAGTATATTTAGTATTGGTATCTGTGAAGCACAGCTCCAAAAACATTTGTAAAGGCTCCCCGAGTGACTTGAGCTTAGATGGGCATCATGAGAGCGGTCTGGGCCCTATATTTACAAGTTCCAGCTTTGGCTATATTATGTACCGAAGTGGTGGGAAACAGTTACTCCCCTCCCGCAAGGAGTAGTGTTAAATCAGCCAGAGTTCCTTGGGTTACCGTTTCTCCCTATGACCATCCCATATCGTAGGCATATTTCTGATCTCACTCATCATTTACAGATAGGCCTCTTTGATTGTTGGCAGCTTTCCATTAGTATGCTGGGAAAACATGACCCAAGTCATTCATACTAATTTTTTTGTGCAAATACATTTAGCTCAGTCTGGGTATTTTCCTACGGTCTATGGTAAGCAAACATATTTCTAGACCATAATTTGCATAATGTAAATGAAATGTCAATGTAAACTGTACAGAATATGCAAACATTCCACATTTAAAGCAAGTGATTTTCGTATAGTTAATTACTAAATAATTGCTTCTAATACATCTTTCCTTTACAAGGAAAAGCCGACGTGGATTCGCCATAACCTCACCGTGTTCAGTTATATACTTGTCAGGTTTTTTTTTTAATTTTTTAATAAAGATATACCCACTCCTTTACAGTGATTAACTGTATGGTGTCAATTTTGAGATTAATGCATTCTGCTTCTCCAAACAGTTCCTTATATTTCTTTAACTGAAAGGTTACAGCCACTGTAAATCCGTCACTGTCTTTGTGCCAGGGTCTGTTGGACCCCATGAGTGGCTTTTTGACCGGGAGCTCACTGGGGCTCAAATCAACAGGCCAGACCATTTCTAAATGAGCTCCGAAAGGACGCGCTCTGGGCTCTTCTGGCTGTTGCTTAGAGACCATCTCTCCTATGGTGATGCGTTCCCTTGGGGATACACATAGCCTGCAGTGTTCCTGCTGCACTTGCCTGATTAAGCTAACGATGTGAAGGTGAGTGCAATTTCCTGTGCCAGTGTTTCTTGTGGCATTGTAACAGCAGGATCATTGCATTATAGCTAAGACTGCCATTCACACAAGTATAGAGAGCACATGTGTAACCACATGCAAACCAAAATATTCCCTGACCCCCCCCCCTGTTACCATTGACTATGAGTTTGGAAGTGATGTAAATATGCTAGTATGAATTATGTTTTATATTAGCATGGACTTGCAGTAATCAAAATTAATGACATAATTATACTGTTTCTCGCCTTTCAGATCACATTCTCATAATGTGAATTTTGTCCAGTTCTCTAATATGAATTATAAAAAGGTCAGTGTACGGTACATACTGGTCAAGGAAGATGTACCTACAACTGCAAAAATTGGTTGTCAGTTCTCTCCCAGCACAATGATTCTGGTACTTTTGGATTGCAAGCCAATTTTCAGGCTGATTGACCCTTGACCTCTGTAGGGGTAACCATGACCCTGGAGCATCTTGCTGAGTCTCTGGTTTTCTCCAAAGGACCGATAAATTGGTGGTTTTCAGTAACTGTCCAATAGGCAGCTGATCCAATTACATGCCTAATGGCCTGGATGGAAAGGGGCTCATTCTAACACCTAGGGAACAAACCTCTACCCTTAAGAAAGAAGCATAGATATGGTAGTGATCCTATCTACCCAACACTGTTCTGAACACACATTTTCATTATTGAGTTTTTGTAAGTATTATTTTGGCACTTATTTAACTAATCCTGCCTTAATGGTCTTACAGCCTATAGCACTATATCACTAAAGGTTGCTATCCTGCATTTGGCTGCATCTAGGGTCCATGTAGCAAAGTCTTCATATGCGCACCATTTAAAGACGAGATTACTGGATCCATTGGAATGAACTAGGGAGCTATCACGGGCATAGCCCTGACACTGTTAAGAATGTGAACTGCAGGAATGATTTCAGAGCCAAAGAAGACTGCAGATTTCCCAAGCACTGGTAATGTTCTTTCAAACTAACTAGTTAAAATAATTTTACATTGTTGCACAATTTATTACTCTCTCTGAAGAACAGACTGTGTTTGTGGAGCCCCCCCCCCCCCCCTTGACTTAGTGTTTTTTCCATGACATGTTTTTGTTATCTGTGGCAGGAGTGAGGATTAAACTGAATAATGCACCTTAACCCAGAATCCGAGTCCACGCTACTTACTGTAGCTGCTTCCAGATGAGGTGAGAGATAGGGTTTGCGCAGCTGTGCGTGCGTGCGTGCGCGTTTGTGTTCGTGTGTTTATCTCGTGAGATATCGGGGAAAACATATTTTGCGAAAGGACATTTCTTGTTCCATATGTTCACTTGTTAAGAGAAAAGTATTTTCATTTTAGGCATGTTGGGCAGTGTCATTGCGTTTTTCATTGCGTCATCACTGAATGCATCGCAGTATAAAATGAATTGACCTCATGCCACAGCCAATTCATGATCCATTCCTTTAATTTCTTGCATTGTGAAAATAATCATGGCTTCCTGTGCTTTGAGGGGATGGATGAAATTTCAGTTTATATAGAATGGCACTGAATACACTGAATCAGCCTCCAGACCAATCCAAATGGTAGCTGAAAATCATGCAGGCTTGTGCATTGATTCAGACAACTTGGTGAAATAATTTTAGGTAGTCGAATCATTCCACTGATTCTGTGCTAATATGAACAGCAGATTAACTCTTACCCACAGATAGCATATTGCAGTACTTCAGTGGTCTTCCTGAGATTTGACAATAAGGAAATAACTTGCCGCTTGACTGTCCACTTTATTCTTTAATACTTTGACAGTTTGTCTGGTTCTCCTTACCATCACAATCTACTCTTCTGCTCCTATGCACTTCGCTTAGCAAGGAAACCTTCAGCCAGAGGTTACCACAGGCCTATCTGTGCTCCTATTTTAACAACCACAATCACTGGTTATTGGAAGTGGGGGGGGGGGGAAGCAGCCACCATCAAGGTGACAAATTCATTTGCTGGCGTTCAGTTGTGAATCCTTACACAAGATGCTAAAAAATTGAATATACAGTGCATCCACTATAAATGCTTTTTGATCATTTTTTGGCCTTGTTCAAAAATGGTGCATATAGTAAGTCACGATGTGATGAGCATTTTTCAGAGGATGTTTGAAGTCGTATACCTGTTCAAGTGGTCCAGTCATGCCCAGTCACCGTCTGTATTCCTTCCCACATCAAGGGCAGCCTCCTCGGTTGCTGTTGTGCTCTGAATGTTATGCCCAGTCCAAACCGGTCTTTTACGATGGCCACAATAACCCCATTGCAGTCCTTAGGTGCAGACAGATAAATATCTAGATAAAATCTATTACAGTGCAAAGTGCTCTGTAATCTCCCTGTTAGTGTACTCTGGTGTGACGCTCAATTTAGAGTCATAAAGGAAACCGAACACAAACTCTAAAAATTATAAGACTAAAATTAATGTATCTAGAAATTACTCATTGATGAAGCAAATTGCTACTGTTCCGCTATACTGTAGATAGAACCTTTAGTAAAAGCAGGAGCTTGTGAGATGCCGGAACCTGCTTCCAAATGGTGATTGGTCACAGGAGGAAACAATGGCCCTCAACCCTGGTCTTGGAGTGATCTTTTAAAAACAGCAACCAGTTCACACCCTAGAAACCAGGCGAGATGAGTTAACCGAGTGATCAGTTCTTTTAATGGAATGATTGTGTGTTGAGTAGCGACTAAAACTAGCAGACCTTATGGCACTCCGGGACCGGGATCTGGGATCAGTGGGGTAAAACCTCAGAAATGTTGCGGCCATCTACAATATTGTTGTTCTAGGATTGTATATAAAGTTAAGTGTGATATACTCAACTGTACTGTATTCTCTATTCTTTATCTGAACTGGTATGACTGTGCAAAGCACAAGGCAGGTAGAAGCAGTGCTATTGTACTCTAGCACGGGGTTTAATTCATAGAGTGTATTGTGCTCTGGAAATGCACTGAGGTGAAACCATCTGGAACCTAAAGATAATGCATACTTGCAAAGATAATGCATTACAAAAAAAAAACTTGCTTTGGGTGTTGTTGTTTTGAAAAGTAATTTCTAAAGATAAATCCTGTGGCCATTATTGTTAAAATTGCCTTTTTTTTCTCTCCATGTTGTCTATAAGAAAATAATTTCTCGCTATCTTTTCTGTCACCATTAGTACAAACAGTATGGTATCCCTGCAGTTTCCTTTTTCTTTTTGATGTAATGCGCATCTAAAGGTGATTCATTTGTGCTTGGAAATGCTCACTGCCAGTAACCTGCCAGCCATTTACCCTGCGTGGTGCCTGTCTCCAGGTGGACAGACCCTGAAGGGCAGAAAAGCATCGCATTGCATGTGCTGCTCTACACCATATTGATACAGTAGAAATCAAACCACTCCAGGAGTGTGAGAGTTTATTCTGCTATTTTCCAGATGCTTCATGAAGAATGTATATTATAGCTATTCATATATTTGACCTATATAGTTTACATATTAAATGATACGTAATTTAATTGTAAGATACATGATGGAACTGTTAGCAGATACCTATTGATAACTATTAATTTATTAGTGAAAAAGGTGTCGATTGAGGCAGGTTGCATCCCAGCAGAATCTTTCTTGACCTTAATTGACACTTATAAGGGCTAATTATAGAGTAGTAAGTTTAACATTTTTCAGATGTTTTAAAGAGTAACTGCACTCACTGTCTCAGCCTGTCTCCGCCTACTACACAATTTAGAAAAATACTTTGTGAGTGAGGGAGAGGGGTGGGGGGGGGCGTAGGAGATGTGTCCATTCTTATTTGCATAAATGAATGTTCAATGTAGAAATGATTTCATATAACTCGGAACAAACTGTCAAACTAGATGTTGCAAATCAAATATGAATCAAGATTCAGCAACTGCATGGCCTATTTCTCAACTCAAATATTTTCAGAAACATATTTTAATGGACTATTTAGGTGGAATACGAGAGTTTCTGAACAGGCCGCCACGTTGTTCCGGTTTAAAAACATGGACCCGAAATCAAAGGACCGTAGTCTGTCTAACCAATCAGGTGCCGGCTATTTTTCGGCCGGCAACAATTATCCATATGACGTAGAGGTACCTCCTGTTGAACTCTATGGAAAAATAAGTCAGGAGAAACAACCCTTCAAGTGATCCATCCATATCTACTGCATTAACTAATAGGACACAGCCAGTGAAGGTGAATGGGACACTGTCAGAGAGCAAACATAGCAACACAGGGATCCCACAAGGTTGTGTGGTATCACCTATACTTTTTACATTGTACACCAATGACTGTAGAAAAGTACACCCCAATAATTACATTATAAAATTCTCTGATGATACTGTGATTTTGAGCCTTCTCCACAAGGACATGGTTCCTTCTGTGTACCACGATGAGATAGACATCTTCATCAAGTGGTGTGACATCAACCATCTCATTCTAAATGTCACCAAAACACAGGAGATGGTCTTTGACCCGAGGAAAGTGACTGACCATGAGCCAGTGGTCATCAAAAACCAGTCAATCATTCAGGTGTCCTCGTATAAATACTTAGGTGTCCACATAGACAACCTTCTTTGCTGGAAAACACACATTGATAAACTGTGCAATAAACTGCAGCAGAGACTTTACTTTCTGAGGCGATTGAGGCTGTACGGAGCGAGCAGCCAGATCATGCTGATGTTCTACCAGGCAATCCTAGAGAGCATCCTTAGATATGGAATTACAGCATGGTTTGGCAACCTAACAGTGCAACTGAAAAACAGGCTTGTCAGTATGCACAAAACGGCTATGAAGGTAATGGGGAAGAAAGAATATGAGCCCATACAGAGCCTGTATGAACAAGCAGTTATGAAACAAGCAAACAAAAATCATTGCGCACCCTCAACATCCCCTCTCCTCTGAATACGAACCTCTGCCATCAGGAAGAAGACTCCGTGTGCCAAAGTGCAAATCAAACCGCTTGAAGCTATCGTTTGTTCCAGCCTCCATCAAGCTGCTGAACTCTAATGCTAAATCTTAGTGCAATAGAGCAATGTGCAATAAATTAAATACACAAGCACTTTAATTTCTATAGTTTCTTTTTAAATCATCGTGTTGTCAATGTACAGTCAAATGTCTCTTATGTTGTTAAAATGTTTTTATATGAAGCAACTGTCTAGCATTGTGTCAAATGCTTCTTATGTTTTTATGATGTTTTTATGTGAAGCAAAGGATTGTAGCACTGTGCCCAAGACAAATTTCCCCTTGGGGATAATAAAGTTTACTCTACTCTACTCTACTCTACTACTACTATATCTGGCAGCAGAGTGATGGTTTGAGGCTTGTTTCATACAGCAAACCCTTGATGACTTAGAGCCATTTAGCCAACCATGAACATTAAATATATTTTCTTTGTACTGCATCCTGGGTTCACCAAGTCTCCAGAAGTACAATTAGACACCACCTCTATGCCAACAAGCTATTTGGGAGGCTTGCCACAAGAAAGCCTCTGCTGTCATCATACCCCAAACGTAAGCGCTTGGATTTTGCTAAATGTTACCAGAATTTTGATTGGAACCGAGTGCTATGGTCAGAAGAGAAGGGACAGAATTGAGCTTTTTGGCAGTAAATACCAAAGGTGGGTACAGCATAATAAGAGGCATAGTTATACAGAAAAGAGCCTTATCCCCACTGTTAAGTATTGTGGTAAATCTGTGATGTTCTGGGGCTGTTTTCCCTGGGAACCTTGTTCAGATACATGGACTCCATCAAATACCAGGAGATTTTATACCAAAATATGGCTGCCTCTGCCAGAAGGCTAAAAGTGGGTTGTGGTTGGATCTTCCAGCAGGAAAATGATCCAAAGCATACCGCAATATCCACACAGAAATGGTTCACTGACCACAGTATCAAGGTTTTGCAATGGCTATCCCAGTCCCCTGACCTGAACCCCATTGACAACCTGTGGAATGAGCTGAAGAGGAGAGTTCAAGTGAGGACCTACAGGACTCTGGAAAGATTCTGTATGGAGGACTCCCTTGCTATGTGTTTTCCACCCTCATCGAACATTGCAGGAGAAGACTCCTAGAAGACTATTTTGGCAAAAGGAGACAAGGAGATAATTGCACAAAATACTAAATATAGGGATGCCAATAGTTATTACGCATGTCGTCTTCAAATTAAAAATTATTTTGCATTAAATATTGTTTTTCCTCTGATCAATTGTATCATAATTAAACTATATAATTTTCTCTGTTTTCTGAGAATAGAAGACATTTGATAAACAATAAATGCAATTTTAATTCAGGTTGCCAATAATTCTGGTGGGCACTGTGAATATACTATTATGTTAGATTATTTTCAGTTTCTGGCTGCCATTGGCTGATGCCAGGCTTGATTTAAGGCCTGTATAGTGGAGTCCAGAGAAGTGTAAAGCAGCATCAGAGACTGGTGGGTTATGACTGATGATTCAGATGAAAACATTGGCAGTCTCCAGTCGCGGCCCTCAATGGAATTTGCTGGAGCTTGTGAAAAATGGGCTGCTATTTCAGCTTTCTTTCTTCGCCATTAACTCGCTAGCTTTTTGTATTGGTTCTGATGTAATATTTCTTTTCTCTTTTCATTTTCTTGTTTAGTTTCTGATTGCACACAGTTTGCTGGCTTTAAAAGGAATGTTCTACTTAGGGAGCAGAGCGATGTTCTCTTGCCCTTCAGTAATTGCCGCTCTCAGTGCTGTATAAATGAGTTCCTTTGGAGAAGGCACAATGCCTGTGCAGGGAACGTCTCTCGCCTGGGGAAGGCACTGTGGCTTAGTGAAACAGAATCACCCGCACGGCGTGCGACGGCCTCACCCACCCCCACCCCCACCCCCACACCCACAAACTGTTGAGATCAAAGGCCCCCATTTAGCACTCCCCCTGGAAAGTTCCCAGCCAGAGATTGGAATCTCAACAGTGCCCAAAAGTCCAATCAGCCGTACTCCACTTCACTCTCAACACCTGCACCGTTATCCTCTCCAGCCGGGTCGCCCGCTGGGGGTCGGCGGCAGAACGTCGCTCCGCGGCTTGCGTGCGGGGCCAGTCCGCGCAGGTGCGTGTCTGCTGTCGCCCCCGCTGCTTGAGTGACGGGATGGGCCAACGGAGCCGCCGTCAGAGCACGTGCTAAAGGTTTGGCAAATCATTCCTCGTGTGCTCAAGCGGAAGGACCTGAACGGAAAGCAGAGGCGTCCTCAAGGATTGCCTGAGCAGATAGAGATATAAAAGAGCGATTCTTGAATACAGAGCAGACAAGGGGTTGCTGGGATGCGCTTTTCCACTGCACTGCAATAGCACAGTGGGTAGGTGCAATGGGAATGCCTTCACACAGATGGTTTGAGATTGTTTGATGATTCTCTGATTGTTTTACTTGAACCAGAGCCAGCCATTTATGTCCATAGTGTACCTGACCCAGCTGTCTCCCCTCCTCTGTGTGTGTGTGTGTGTGTGTGTGCTTCTTACAGCTGTATATGAAGTTGAGGTGTGATGATCCGCCCATGCTGGAGCACACCGAGCAGCTGCTTGGAGAGCTGGGCCCTGGAGACAGCGCTGCAGACTCTGGGGATGAAGATCTCCCGCTGGAAAACATCAGGGACGACTTTGTGGAGAGCAGCGAGGACGAGGACGAGGACGCCATGGAGCAATAACGGAGCCTGGCCTCAAATCTGTCTACTGTCTGCCCTTCTGCTTTCTCTTTCTCTCGCTCTATCCCTCCCTCTATTCTGCTCTCTTACCCACCTCCTACTTTCTCCATGGTCTTATTCCCTCCATCCCTCTTTCTCACTTTCCCCGTTCCTTTTTCTCTTTCACTTTCTTTCTTGCCCCCCTCTCACATTCTCTATCTCTGCCCTCCTCCTTCCATATCCCTTTCTTTGTTTCTCTCTTTCTCAATTCCGGTTAAAGGCCCACACGCATAGTTTACGTGCTTTTGAGCTTTTCATATCATCCTGGAGCTTTTCAATTGTGTTCCATACTGGTTCAAGTAAAAAAAAAAAAAAAAATTTGGTCGAAGTATGCACTTCCGAATGTATACAGACAGGGGCAGGGTTTGGGACTTTTCACAAAAGCTACGTCACTGCTCCTTGATAACGTTTTGTGGGCGTTTCAGATACTAAAACCAGGAAGAGAATGCCGATGCGTGTGGGCCTTTAATTGTACTTTTCTGGTTGGACAAAGCACAATGTTGCCAAAGCGGTTGCATACAGTGAAATATATGTCTTACTGCAACCAAAATAATTAAACAAAAAAACAACTGGCAGATTTTTTTTAAAAATGCTACCATTACGGTTATGAATTTTAACACACATTTTTACACTCCCTCCTTCCAGTGGCCTCGCTCTCCCATCTCTCTGTCTTTCTACAACTCTGCCATAATATTTGAAGTGCCTTTACCTTCATCTATTATCCAATACCTTCCCACTGTTTGTGGCCATTTCAAAGTCAAGGTAATGGCCACATATAAAGGACAGTACCTGTAAATAATGCCGCAGATATTCTTAGTCCTTGTCTTATTATCAGATGTTTTTGTTATTAAACTGACTAACATCTCAGTGAGGGGTGATTTGTCTGACCAATCTTCTGAAGAATATGAATTTCCCTTAACACAGAATATTGTGGGCACTTGTACATGAGTAGTCATATGGGATTAAAAAATATTTTAAAAAGTAGTACCCCCAAGTACAGTGCATTGATGATTTTGGTCACTTTACATGAAGGGTGTTGCCCATAAAATGTCTTAATTAACATGATATATAAGAATTTGTTGCACCTGGGACAATAACAGACTACAGATATGTAGACATTTCCTTTATTTAATTAACATGACATCTTTATAAAATATTTTAGGCAAATTAAATCATTACAAAGGATAGCATGCTATGTTCCGAGAAATTTTGTTCTGACGTGTGACATAACACATGATAGGTAAATCTTCTGACAAAAATTGAAATGTATGTTTTTAAATGAATTATAAATGCTTTATACGTGCGTCATGAAGGTTTTATGAAAATACGTTGTTTAAATATTTCAAATATCAAGTGCCATCACCGTTATAATTACTGTACTAATGCCAAAATTAACAATGGCTCCATTTAAAAAAATTAAGGGCTAATTTTTTAAGAAATCATCTATTAAAGGCAATCCTTTTATATTACTTTGAATTAGAGGTCTATCAATTATAACCTGCTTCAGATCTAGCCTCCGTCTCTGCTGAAAATAGAGATAATGTTACAAAATAGTGACCCATTTAAAAAGGACAGAACAAATTTTACAGCAGACCATTAAAGGAAAGTGAAATTAGACCAGTGACATTGTTTAATGAATTTTTACATTTGAGAAAGAATAACTTGGGATTATTATCTTCCAATTAGAAACCATATTTAACAGTATGAAAGCAGCCAAATGCAATTTCTCACTCTTTGGGTAATACAATAATGGTTTGTGTAGATATCTCTGTTCATTAAATCTCAAAGGGAAGATCCGTCATGCTAAAATAAACTGCCACTGTACCTTTTCTCTGTGATAATACTCTTAAAAGTCAACAACCTCCATAGAAAGTGCTTTACATCACCACTGCTAAATAGGCATTTATTGTACTAATTTGTTGAACTTGCTACAGCATCCACTGTATTTTTAGAAAAATGTAATGAAAGAATGGAAACGACTCTCTTTGAACGATGGTTCACTCACTGTGGTTACTCAAATGGCACCGGTAAGTTAGCTAAATTTGTTCCAATATACAACAAAAAAAAAATCAAAGAACCTCAGACCGGGGCATAGGGCGTTCATTGAGTGTTAATGAATAAATTATGTACGGTATGTGGCACTTATTGAGTCACACAGATCTATACAGGAAAATGTTACGCCAGTACATTAACTGGATATCTCACTTGGTTGGAGGGTGCTGACGGAGGGCCTCGGCGAGAGGGAGAACTCGGAGGAGCGTGACATCCTTTCAGGAGGGACGTCATGTTTTTGGAGAGCATCCCTAGAGCGGGTAGAGGGTTCAAGAGCTCGTCAAATTCGCCGTGAAGAAACCTCCTCCGTCGAGCGAAAAGTGCCGTACCGTGAATAAATGTAACGCTCGTAAACCGAGCGTTGAATTGCGCGCTCCGCAAAGCCTCCCGACCTGGCCACGCGGCCGTGGAGAACCGGGATCAACAGGTTCGTCCCGTCGCTCCGCTATTGAAGCAATAGCCTGAAGTGGCCTGACCCAGGAGGGTAACTCTCACCGGAGCCCCTCTTTCAGCAGCATTATTAAACTGCTGAATGGCTCGAAATGGCCGCGTAATCTGCAGGTCATTTCCATTGCTGGAAAACACTTCTATTAAAGCATCAGATGTGATGGCCTCGGTGGGCCCCAGCGGAACGCGAAGGCCCCAGCTTCACCTTCTGCCGATGCGGCACATTTCAGGCGGTGCCATGCGTGACTGGTTTGAGAGGGGGGGAGGGCGGGGACTAGGCCCTCCCCGCACAGCAAGAGAGATATGCCCGCTTACTTCCCGTATCGCTGAGAACAATCAGGAAGCGCGTGCTGGAAAAAACTTAATTGACCCCCCTCCCCGCCACACAACCTCAGCAATTATCTTGATGGACAAAATTCTGCTTCGTGGAAATAGATCATCCATAAAGATGCGCATAAAGGCCTTCTTTCCAAACTCAGTCCGAGCTTTAGGAACCATCAGAAGCACAGTGTCCTGAGACCATAACCCATAAATGCCACATTTTTGGGGACATAAAGAAAGATAAATAATGGGGGAGTCTACCTAGAATGGCCTTATAGATAAAATCATAGCAGTGACTGAACCAATGTGTGGAAAGAGCAGGCCAATTTATTTTGGAGTAAAACAGTGATGAGTGAGGGCTCTACAATTTGTAATGAACCTCAAATTGTGTGCGTGTCTGTGGTTGTGCGTGTGCGCCACATAGATTTGTATGTACATTTGCCCATACATTGCCCATGTGTGTATTCACATTTTACCCACCCGCCCCTTCCAATTTAAACTTAATAGTTTCTATTTATTATGTCTCTCAGCCTTGTAATGAATGCATCCGCACGCTATGGGGTAAAGGCATGCTAACACCAAAAATGACTTGAGTAATTGCAAGGACAAATCAGCTCGTCATTCTGCAGCGAAAATTGCAAAATGTCCCACCTCTAGTTCTGAGGTACGCTATTGGAGTCTTCTTTGAAAGTTTCAGAATACATTATTTTAAATTCAATTTATAAAAACCTATTATGAGAGAGAGACACTCACGACTTGCCATTTCTCTGTAATTAACTTGTATTGAATCAGAATCTTCAGATTTTTAACTGCCTGCTATGTGCTTTTGTGTTTTAACTTAAAGCTTTTAAACAAGAGTTCAGCGCAAGTGCATTGCTTTTAGATTGCAGATGTTACTTGCTTTCTGATGGGAATTGCAAGTTCCCCATTACCCCATGGTCATTGTCATGGCCTGACTGGAAAGAAGAAAGTTATTTTCTATATATATTGCAAGGATTCATTTCTATTATGCTCTTCTAGAACAGTGCGGAGCCTTTTCTCAGTCCTTCAGAAAAGAACACTGGGCTGCAGCTGCCTTCAAACACAGAGAATCAGGAAATGGGCTTAAGATCGTGCCTTAAACCAGGCTGTTGCCATTTTCTGCTGGCATCATCACTGCGTGTGGCACAGTGCTGTACCTCCCTCTCCTGCCTCCGCAACCCTCAACTTCCCACTCAACATCCTACCCTCCTTATTTTGGGTGCCAGGTCAAGGGCTGGACTCTAATTCTAACTCTTGAGTCTAGAGAGGGAGGGTGAGCTTTTTGGCAGGCGAGGTATTTCTCACCTCATCACGCATTAATGCATGCTAGTCGTTTGGCCCCCTGCAGTCCGCCCACTCTGGTGGACTGCAGAGTGAAAAGACAAAGCAGCAGCTGGCTACACAACATGAATCCTCCCAAATTGCCAGAGGATGCTGCGGTGATGGAGTGGGCTTACAGTCATGTCTGGGCATTCCAAATTATTAAAAATGTAAAATGGAGGATAAAAAGATGTTCTTAAAAAAAACACAAAAAAAAACAGAATTTGTCAGCAGGCGAGGTCTTTTAAGATTTAACTCAGCACCTCACTTGGGGATGTTCATATTTAAAGATATGTTTAAAAGCAATTTGACATTTTATTTTATTATTGGGCAGGAACTTCTGCGCAAGTACCGTGGCAGTGTGATGGAAACGTCTGTCAGCAAGCACAAAACCAACCAAGGTGACTTCACTTTGCTCCCACCACACTGCTGTCCGCAGCGGTGAAACCGTTATATACAGTCTTTTTTTCTTTTTTTTTAACACAGGGTACTTTGTCATGATTAAAAACCAACACTGCATTGCATCTACATAAAATCCATTCCAAAACGATATCGATTGGCCCTCTCTGTCACTTTGCCTTGAGGTTGCGTGTTTTGAGTACGTTTGTGCCTTCACGCTGCCCTTGACGGGCAGCAACCTTAATTTTTCCCGGTAAAGAATGACTGATGAGCTTGCACTGATGATCATGCTCACTTCAGGCAAAATAGGTTCAGCAAAACAATTTCCTTCACTAGTAAATAGGTGAGAGGGCACTCATGGAAAGCAAATTGGATTATTAAAATGCTTTCATCAAGTGCAATATCGATTTTTCATTTTTTTAGTGACTGCCCCACCGCCGTTCTTCTCTGCCTCCTCCCCTTCCTCGTCAATCTAGCCATAGAAGCTGGTCCTCCCTGTAAATGAAGGCTCTGACATGATCTCTCCCCCAAGTAATACTCGTGTTCTTTCCGCAAAATGGTAGAGACGATGTGCCGCTGACTGCCGTGTGCCTGGTCCCACACAAACCTGCAATTAATCACCTCTCCATCACTCCAGCCGCTACGAAGGGCTATCTCCCCGATATCAAATCAACCGCGTCTGTCACAGTGCTGGAGCAGAATTTACGAGGACTCACGAGGACCGTTCCTTTCTCCTCCAGCGCGGCTGCATTTGGAGTTTGTTTTTCTGTCTTTCTCCCCCCCTCCCACAACCCCTTTCTAGGAGCTGATGACGCTTTAATTGTCGCCTTTCCGACCCGCAGAGATCATCCATCACCATACTTGGCTTGTCTAGGCTTTTTATGCTAGGCTGAGGAGAAGCAATGCGATTGGTGCTTCCAGGAAATTTGTGGTTCTTAATGACGTCTCTGAGATCATCATTGACAAGATTTACAGACACTGTAAAGGCCAGTCAAGTAAATCCGGCACAGATGAGAGCAATGAGATTTGTTTGTTTAAGCTGATATCAAGCTTGTAAACAAAGGATACAATATGCAATACCCTGTAAGGTCTGTGTCTGTGTGTGTTTGCATGCGTGTGTGTGTGTGTGTGTGTGTGTGTGTGTGTGTGTGTGTGTGTGTGTGTGTGTGTGTGTGTGTGTGTGTGTGTGTGTGTGTGTGTGTGTGTGTGTGTGTGTGTGTGTGTGTGTGTGTGTGTGTGTGTGTGTGTGTGTGTGTGGATAAGGGAAGGGATGTACAGTTTCAGCAGTAAATGGTACACGCTTCCTTGCAGAGCTCTCTTGGTGGAGACGTAAAGTTCCTCAGAGTTTTTTTCTGTGTGTTTATAATGTCTATAAAAGGTACTTTGACAAATAGTTAAAGTACCATTGTTTTCCTGAATTAGCTTAAGCAGCATGTAGTAACTACCCATGTTTATTTTTAATTAAAGCAAAATTGGACTGACATTTTTTCACTGTGTGTGAGTATTATGTGCATGTATGGTAAACTAGGTTGCACAGAAAACCTTGATGATTGGAATCCATAATTGACATTTTGTTTTGGACCTTTATAATTGTTTCATTATAATATACATTAATTAACACCAGAGTATGCTGTACAGTATATATAAGTCATTAAAAACGTACGTTTAAAACATTTACCAGCAAATAGCAGTATATCAAGGAGACATGCAAATTCAACATACACGTAAAAGACCATTTAATTAAATGTCTCTGTTTATAACACTTAAGGAAGATTATTTCGTGTCACTTGTGAGATCATTAGTTTTAGTCTTGATGTGCCAATGTGTTGTATTCATTTATTCCAGTCCTTATGGCATTTAGAGAGAAAATAATTTCCTTCGGTGTGAAAGAATTTTGATATCAGACAGACGTCTCACCCTTTAACACTAGGTCTTAGAGTTATTTAAAGTCGCCATCACGGTGACTTAAATGGCACATGAGAGCATTAGAGTAATTACTGGGTTTGGGTAAACAGAGCAGTAATCTGTTTGCCTTAAGAATTGCATGTTAAATGTGCCGATAGGCCAGAGGACGTCACTCAATGGAGGAAGGTTGGTCCTCCTTAAAAAAAATAATAATAAATTTTAAAAAAAACTTGAATCAGTAATGAAACACTATTTTGATTTCATGTTTATAATTGCTTCAGGGGGGAAAAAAAAAACATCTAAAAGTTGGCAATTCTTAACATAAGCCAGCAGTTTAGCTAGCCTACTCTGGAGCCACTGAGGATGGTGTTATTTACAACTGCATTGACTGCAGTGTTTATTTTCTGTTGCTTATTTTTTGGAACCTCTTACAGTGCTGTATACTGCTTGATACTACACTTCTACACAGGGTCCAAAAATAACACCCCGCCAAGCTTCAAATGCAGGTAATATTCTCCCTGGCGGGTAACCCGCCACTCTGGCATGTAAAAAAAAAAATGGAACCCACAATTTTATTTTTAAGTAAAATTGTCCTCATTTTTGGCTGAGGAAAACAAAATGTCAGACAAACGGTTCACAAACTTTTTCAGCGATGACCCAAGGATATCAATCCACACTTTGAATGATTATTATCATATGCGACCCAAACAAATGTAATTTCCATTAATTAATTAACAATTCATTGTTAAACTGCTGATAATAGCCATGTTTTTAATACCTAAAATCTAAATGATGACACAAAGTTATTGAAATTAGCAGACAATTATTCACAAAAAGCACAATGAAATTAACATAATCTCATGCCCTATTCGCACTGGACTTTACTTTATTACGTGGGGGCTACATGTGACCCACACCCTTGACTACAGGGTTGAATACACTTCACTTTAAATGTAGTAATTTCAGGAGCAGGCTTACTCTTAAAAAATGTTTGGCATAAGAACCGCACCCAAAATGGTGTCAAAATTGGCATTAATAATTTCCACCGCAGCCTCCATAATTCTTGACCCGGAAAGATGCAAAAAAAATAATAATAAATTGTTATTATGTTACCATGTTGGTAGCCTAATTTGCGGTTTAATTTTTATTTTATAATTTACGGACTTGGCAGATTTGCATGGGATTAAGATCACAGACAATCTCTGCAATTATTAGAAAATCACACTAGATAATAGGCTACTAGTCCAGTGCGAATAGGGCATTGGGCTTTATCAAAACATAGGGGGGAAATGATCTAAGCTGCCAGACAACCAGTGGTCAGTGCATCTCATTTTGCTGGGATGTAGCCAATTAGCCACTTATCCATTTCCCAATAGGAAACTAGGCTAATTAGCTAATATTTCAATACAGCCAATATTTCTATAACTTACAGATTTGTTTGGATGTCAAAAGCACAAAAAGACTGGATTGCGATGATTAACAAAAGCCGTTAACTATCTTATGTTGTAATACAAATCCATCCATATCCACTGCATATCTGGCAGCAGAGTGATGGTTTGAGACTTGTTTGATATGTCAGACCCTTGATGACTGAGAGCCATTTAGCAAACCATGTGTTCCATACTGTTCCAGTGTAATTTACAGCTAAATCTAGTCCCAACCCACAATTCCCATAGAGATCCATTCAAATGCAGAGAGGTTATAGTATCGCTTGTAAGAGTACCAGAAAATAAGATATCAAGAGTCTTGATATTGTTGGGTCACAGACATCAGGAAGTCATGGCATGCAAAGGATATGCGACCAAATATAAAAAATTATTACTTTATTCTACATTGTTAAACTGTCCCATATTTGTTGATGCCTGAAAATGGAGGGGGACTGTACAAAAGGTTCTATAATCTTTAAACGGTTCATCCAATATGGATGAAAATACCCTCAAATTAAAGCTGACAGTCTGCACTTCAGCCTCATTGCCATTGTATGCTTTCAAACTCAAAGTGCTAGAGTACAGAACCAAAATAAAAAAAGTGTCACTGTCCAATGAATTATGGTGCTCACTGTATCTCACCGCTGCTCTAGAGACACTAGCTTGTTCATCATGTTAGTTCATAGACGAACAGCCGGGCTGTGTCCGAATCATCTATACTGTAAAAAAATAAATATATGGAAAAAGTCACTGTTACGTCACCCATTGCCATCCCACAAGCTCATAAAAACCGTTTTGATGCTCCAGAAGTCAGGCACAAGTACAGTTTTCGCCATCATGTTGTACAAGAAGGGTCTGTGCAGTGGGCTGAAACTCAAACTGGGCTGAAAGACCTAGCCAAACCAGGAAGTGAGCTTCAAAATGAAAGCCCAGTTTTGGCCCCTTGGTCCGAATCAGCACCCTTCCACTACTAGGCTTGTTGAGTAGATAGGACGAGAAAAGTCGTTAAGTAGGCAAAATTTTCACTCAATATAGTGTAGTTAAAACCCCCGTATGATACACTTACTTCCGAAGTTTCGCTTTGGTCGCATAAATATGACGCGCAGCTTCGCTGACGTTTTCCTTCAATAACAACAAAAGCAGCACATGACATGGCCGCGTAAGGGTGGGACGACTTACCACACTTCCACAGTATGGTTGGAAAATAGTATTGAGGATATTTTTTTGCCGCAATGTCACGGTTAAACAGTGCAAACAGCACACATCTGCCAGTGCACTGTACGCAGGAGACATGACGCAGTCGATAGGGCTCTGATTCAGACACAGCCCAGGGCTCGCCCTTACATACTATTAGGTACTGTTTTCAATAAAAACACTTTGACAGGGTCACATTTATGAACCCACAACTTGCCATAGTGAGACTGTGAAGAAAAACATGAACATAAGTTTAATCACGTGTCAAATATAAGGATAAATTTGAACAGAATCCAAGTCATAGATGTACAGTGTCTATGTTCCTTTATCAGGCATACCACTGAACAGCACCAAATGTTGAATGAGTGCATGAAGTATAAACAAATCCATATCAGATTTGTTTTTAACAGATCAGGTTTTTACTGAGGGTGATAAAATCTTTCTAAGAAATTACAATATCCTTTGTGCCCTCCAGTTGGTCCTATCAATGATGGAAATCAACCTGACTGCAGTGTTTATCTCTCTCTGGGAAATACATGTGGTTCAGGATTCTTTGGTTGACTCTCCCTCAAGATTCTCCAGAGGAGTTCTGTATTGAATTCTAGTTAGATGCGTATGTCGGCCAGTCCATCAAACACACACATTGATTCTAGCCACTGTAGCACAGCAGAGTTCAGAGACATCAGTGATGTGATGTACGGCTGCAGATACCATGTGTATGTACCACTGCAGATACCATGTGTATGTACCACTGCAGATACCATGTGTATGTACCACTACAGAAGGTTACATCACCCCCCCGCCAGCTTCAATAAAAGTATGATTTGTTCCCTTTGATCAGTGAAGTTGTTCTTTAGCTTAGTGTGCTAATTGTGCTGCTTGCTGTGCCCAGGCCCACACATAAGAGGGTCTTTAGCTTAGTGTGCTAATTGTGATGCTTGCTGTGCCCAGGCCCACACATAAGAGGGTGAAACTTTAGCTTAGTGTGCTAATTGTGTTGCTTGATGTGCCCAGGCCCACACATAAGAGTGTCTTTAGCTTAGTGTGCTAATTGTGCTGCTTGCTGTGCCCAGGCCCACACATAAGAGGGTGAAACTTTAGCTTAGTGTGCTAATTGTGCTGCTTGCTGTGCCCAGGCCCACACATAAGAGGGTGAAAATGGGAAAGCTTGGACCCAAGAGAGGACCACAACAGTGCCATCCGGTTGCTCAGTGTAACAGATGTCAGATGTAACTAACATATTCAATGTGAAACAAGTGTTCTTTATCATACATGTCAGCTTCTGCAATCACAAGTTGTATGAACCGTAGCCAGCATATGAATTTAGAACGGCGATCAGACCGTTTGAGTGTACCTACTGGTCAAAGGTGTGCGGTTATCAGTTTTTTCCAGCCAATCAGAATTGAGTATTCACCCAGACAATGGTATAAATAAAACATTATGCAACAAACCCATGTGGAATATTTTTTATATAATAAGAAAATATTTTATTATCATCAATGACCAATTCCTCTTCTTTTTTTTTTAGGTTCTTGCAATGAGAGGTGAGGTATTGTGCATGAGCTCATAATTTGCAGTAAAATGGGATTTACCTGTATCTACACAGTGGCGGCACGGTGGTGCAGTGGTTAGCACTGTCGCCTCACAGCAAAAAGGTACCGAGTTCAAATCCGGTTACTCCGGTTTCCTCCCACAGTCCAAAGACATGCAGGTTAGGCTAATTGGAGATTCCAAATTGCCCATAGGTATGAGTGTGTGAGTGAATGGTGTGTGTGCCCTGTGATGGATTGGCGGCCTGTCCAGGGTGTGTTCCTGCCTCTCGCCCAGTGCATGCTGGGATGGGCTCCGGCACCCCCTGCGACCCTGACCAGGAATAAGCCGGTTAGATAATGGATGTATGTATCTACACACAAAATATAACTTGGTGAGTTCAGCGATCAACAAAATTAATGAAAAAATGTATATAGTTGTAACGCATTGAAATGCAATGAATTGAAAAAAAAGTTTAAAGAACAAATTTAAGAACAAATATGGATTTGAATCCAGTCCATATAATCAAATAATGCCATACGGTAAGCCCCCAGCCTGCCCTTGTGGTGAACACCTTTATGTAGTGAATGACTTTAAATTTATGTATACTTTTTTAGACCAGACTGAGTTTGAATGTGGTAGAGCTGAGGATGCTATTTCAGAGGCAGATGTGGGCTTAGGAGTGTCATTTGAAAAGCAGGGATAGCTGTTCATCTTTGATATGGCTGAGGCTGCAACTACTGGAGTATCTTAAAATCGACAACGGACAGTTGTAGCAAAAAAGTGATCAATAATAAATATAAAGTGCTATAAATGAAAACCTATAAACTTAAAGGGTCAGCTACTGTAGTCACTCCCATTGCCCCCTGGGTGTTGGGATGATTTACCTTTCATGCATGATTTAAGGATCTCCTCCATTTTAGTCTATTATCCATTACCTATTACTGTACTCCCTTTGTGCCACTGTCTAGATTACAGTACCTGGAAGTCCACAGCTCCTTCTGCTTAAATTAGCAGTTATATAACGGAATTCTTCTTTTCCCTCAGAACAAAGGTAGATGAATAAATGGCATGAGGGCAAGCTATTGAACACAGTGTATAGCGCCACTATAATTGTTGCAAACATTACCCAGCTGAGTTCTTGTCTGCCAAAGAAGGCAATTATAATTGGCTACTAAACGATCATTTCCTTTTAAAATAATCGTAAATTAGAATGCAGCAAGAACTGAATAGATGACTGCAGCATCACCATTGGACAAGTCCCTTGTGTTTGGGTTACGCTTGTTCGAGCTCTATATCTGAGCTGCTGGGTTTCAACAGACTGACCCTGCCTAATTTAAAAGAGCTAATTTAAGTGTTGACCAGGGATGCATCGCAGAGACATATCTCCTATGTACTTTGAACAGTAAAAGTGCAAGAGCAGTCTCATTGGCTTTTGAAATATGTTTTGATGAAAATTGGCTTATATCTCAAACTTTGTAGGTGTGATTCTGCAGTGGAGCATGGCTCTTATAATGCTAAACTGAATGGGGTTTTTATTAAGTCACATAAATTCAAACCAGAGCCATACTTATTGACATTAAATATGACATTAAACTTTATTGTAAAATGGTTTGGCAGTTACATATAACACGGCTTTAAATAGTTGGCTGTTCCTGACCTCAAAGTTGCTTACTTGTGCCATCAGTTCTGAAGCTGCTGACATAACATAACAAAAGTGAGATTCATAAAGGTTACTTAATGTTTCCATGGTGATAGAGGTTGCCACTCTGCTGAGACAGTATTTTTTGGTTCATAAACAATGATGATGGCTAAGGTTTTTTTTAAAGCA
Source organism: Synaphobranchus kaupii (assembly GCA_029718625.1). Classification (NCBI taxonomy): domain Eukaryota; kingdom Metazoa; phylum Chordata; class Actinopteri; order Anguilliformes; family Synaphobranchidae; genus Synaphobranchus; species Synaphobranchus kaupii. Next base: position 43,391,762 of record CM056382.1, on the reverse strand, counting down.
ATACCTTGGCTATCTGTATAGGAACCACCTCAGTTTACATTATGCTATTAAGGTGATTCAGATAGTTAAGAACTTGGAAGTTCTATATAACCATATATCCTGTGTCATCAAAGCAGGCTGGGATAATACCTCTGAAGTATCAATGAGATAATTATGTAGTCTGATTGAAATGTGTTTAACATTTTGCAGTGTTAAACACTTACTGCTGTGCTACTGGCCACATCTGGCACTGACATGGTCAGGAATTCATGCATTCACACACTGAAACAGTGTCTTCGCAGATGAGCTATTCAGCAGCCCTACAGCATACTGGTAGTTACAATTTGGAGTCAAGTGAGATTGTTAAAAACCACTGACACATATTGGTGTCTCTAAAATATGAAAGCAGCAAGGTGAGAAAACTGATAGGAGAAAAATACATAGGGCTGCCCAGTAGGACAGTTGATGTTTGATGTTAAGGAACATAAAGCATAAGGATTGATGATAGCATTCACCTGTAGTGATGCTGTATCTCTTTGTGGGTGATGTTAACTGTCCCTGACTGATCTCATCAGTAAGACCTGTGGGATGGGAGAATGTAGTCTGGATAAACTTCATACCATAACTGGGTAGAGTGAGGCGGTGGGGTTTACTCTGTTGCTCTACACAGTCACTGCCACTATCTGGCGTGATATTCCACAGCCTGAAGGCTGTATCATACACTGTTTTTCTACAATGTCTTAATGCGTTCTCCTCACTGGGACACACCTGGATTATGGACCGGGCCAGTGCGTGGCCCAAGACTTCCGAAGGAAGTGCGCACAGTGCAAGCTGACCACTAGGCCCCTGGGTGCTTATAGCGTGAGTTAACCACTAGGGCCCCCCAGACCCCAGACAACAAGCAGGTCTGCGTAGCTGCCTTTATAGACCTAGCCAGGGCTTTTGACTCAGTCGACCATAATATCCTCCTGCAAAGACTTACCAGCATTAGCCTGTCTAGCAGATGCTGCAACTGGTTTGCCAGCTACCTTGCCGATCGAGTCCAGCAGGTGAAGACCGAAAACATCATTTCGGAACCACTTTCCATCTCTAAAGGCGTGCCTCAGGCTCCACCGTAGGCCCAACCTTGTTCTCCATCTACATTAATGATGTAGCCAGGGCCGTTGGTGGCTCTCGGATACATCTGTATGCTGGTAATATTATCATATACTCAGTTGGCCCTTCACTCCACTCTTTCCTCAATCTCCACCTGCTCCTCAACTCCAAAAAGACCAAATGTATGCTGCTTGACCGGAAAAATCTCAACATCACCAGCCTCCCCAAGATTTCCAGTGCTGATGGCTCGGCACTGGAGTTTGTCAGCTCCTATACATACTGTATCTTGGCCTCTGGTTGGACTCATCTCTCTCATTTAACACACACATCAATAACCTTCTGGCTAAAGTCAAAGCTAGACTTGGTTTCCTGTATCGAAATAAGGCTTCCTTCACGCACTCTGTCAAATACACCCTCGTGAAAATGACCATCTTTCCCATGTTCGACTACAGCGACACAATCTTTAAAATGGCATCAAAGGGCATCCTTAGCAAGCTCGACACACTCCACCACTCAGCAATCCGTTTTGCCACATGTGCACCCTTCACCACTCACCACTGTGATCTCTATAAACTGGCGGATTGGCCCTCCCTTCATACCAGACGGCTACGACATTGGCTGCAACTATTTTATAAAACAATCCTGGGAAAGACACCTCACTACCTCTCAAACCTCCTGCACATTTCCAATAGCAATTACCGCTTAAGATCCAGTGATTTCATTACCGCTTAATATCCATTGATTTCATTACCGCTTAAGATCCAGTGATTTCATTATGCTCAACATCCCAAAAGTCCGTACTGTCTTTGGCTGTAATTCCTTCCGTTTTGCAGCAGCAAACGATTGGAACACACTACAAAACACACTCAAACTCACAGCCCTCACATCACTTAACACGTTCAAACAAAATCTGCAACAGGTTATTGTTGACTGCTGTACCTGCTGACCAGCCCTCTCCTCTCTCTTTCTCTCCCATTATAATTCCACAAAGAATACCCAGTAACTCACCTTCTCTTGCACATAGTGTTTATTGATTTTAGATTTATTTTATTTACCTACGCTGTCTTTTGCCATTTCTTATGTACTGTATGTGTCTGTGTGTTTGTGTTGACTGTGTTTATTTTATATACTCTTGCTGAAGCCTCTTGACCAGGTCGTCATTGTAAATGAGAATTGGTTCTCAACTGATTTTACCTGGTTAAATAAAGGTCTAACCCCTCAGCACTTACAATGTGAGGACCCCCGGGCCCCTTGGTGTTTAAAACGTGAGCTGACCACTACTGCCCCCCCAGACCCCTCGGCGCTTACAATGTGAGGGCCCCCAGACCCCTTGGTGTTTAAAATGTAAGCTGACCACTAGGGCCCCTGGGCCCCTCAGCGCTTACAGTGAGAGGGCCCCCAGGCCCCTTGGCGTTTAAAGAGTGAGCTAACCACTAGGGCCCCTAGGCCCCTGGGGCTTAAAGCGTAATCTGACCCCTAGGGCCCCTCGGCACCTACAGTGTGAGGGTCCCTGGGCCCCTCCGTGCTTAAAGCATGAGCTGACTACTAGGGCCCCCGGGCCCCTGGGTGCTTACAGTGTGAGTTAACTACTAGGGCCCCCAGGCCCCTCGGTGCATACATCGAGCGTAACACCTGGGTCACTTGGTACATACAGTGCATGCTTAAAACGAGAGCCTCTCGGGGAGTAGAGTGCTTCTGTACAACTGAGCCACTGGTTGGCACGCTGCAATATGCTATGACATGATACAATATTCACCAACAAGTCAGTTCATTCTGCATAACAGGCAGTTTGAAGGGCGTTATGGCAAGCCGCAAGGGTGGGTTGAAATGTTATACATGTTACATGTTTTAAATGTTAAAACAGCATGCCATAGTCATGATGCTTAAATCAAAGCTGCTATTAGTGCTATTAGTTGAAAACTACTATTAGTTAAAAACAAGGGATGCGGCTGTGGGAATAAAAACCTCATTGAGAGCTTATTAGCTAGCGGTTTTGTGAAACATTTAAAAAATGCCAAAAGCTAAATTTTTTCATACACTAACGCATACGTATATAAGAGACCCAATCCATACTTAAAGATTAAGGAAAACCCCATAATTTTTTCCATAGAGTGTCTGTTTTTAGATCCACGGAAGTAGATAATGCTAACGTTGACATGCAAATTGTCGACAGCTCTTACGAGGTCTCTTTTTCCGCTCCCCAACGATGGTCTATGTGCATCGTCTCCACCAAGTCATTTCACTGACTTATCAGAAACCTTTGTTGGTTGTTCAACCAATGAAAAAAAAGTTATCTTTTGAATTTCAAGCAACATAATTCTCTTTGTGTCAGGCAGGTATATAAGACATTTCTTGGTAGGAAAAGCCACAGACGGATGCCTGTTTTCTTGCTTGGTACGCCACACTAATATATTCAGATACTTTTTTCATCTTTTTCTAAAACAACAGCCTTTTTAAAGGCTATTTCAACAATCCTTCCTAAGGGCTATTTTCTAACTACCTTTTTAAAGGGTTAGAGTGTGTGAGTACAGCCTTGAAGAGAGGACGCTTTTTCTTGCTGCTCCTGCTTTACTTTCTTTGCTTTATTTTCTTTCCATCGGCTTACAGCTGATTCATTTTATTCATTTTATTGTTTTACTTATTTTATTTTATATCTTTTAAATTTATTTATTTTTGTTTACTTCCTACTTTTATCTTTTTTAAAAAAATAAAAAACAACAAAAAACAACACACAAACGGGCAAAATGATGCACTGCAAAGATTGCGACAGGCATCTCCAGAGGATTACTGTTCTTGAGACAAAGATTAGAATGCAAGAAGATGGATCTATAAATGAATTGCCTTCTCGGAATCCGTCACCCATGGCTAGGCTAACAACATGCAAAACAGTGGGTACCAACACTGGGTTGCTTCCACTACCAAATGCTAACGTTACGCAACTATCTGCTAACGCAACAAGGAGTAACAAAGATAACTTTCCACCAGTGGGAAGAAAAAACAAGAAGAAACCTGTTTCCCTCGGACCGGGAAAGCTTAAACTGAGCAACAGATTCCTACCACTATCATCACAGCCAGAATCGCCATCTGTCAAGGCAACGAAGCCCCCCACCACCACTGCTTTTATTACCTCTTCCACTCAAGACACACATCAGATTGCAGGTAATGACATCAAAAGGTACTGTTTTCCAAATAAATTACCTCTTGACATTGCGGAAGAAATCCCTGTCATTATGGCTTCCAATCAAAACATAAGCAATATTATTTTGCAGGTAGACGCTAAAGTCACCCATAAGCCAGAATCAGTAACTTTGAAAAAGAATTTTGAGGCCCTGTTAAAAGCTGTTAGCTCTCTTGACATTAAGATGTACATCTCCGGCCCTCTACCTGCAATAAAAATGAGCTCAGAAAAATTCTCCAGAACATTTGGATTTAACGCATGGCTGTTTTCGGCCTGTCTTAAATGGAATGTGAAGTTTATTGACAACTTGGACCATTTCTGGAAGCAACACCACCTTTTTAAGAAAAACGGATCTCAGCTGAACAGAGCTGGTGAAAACATTTTGTTCTTGAACATTCGCCGTGCCCTTAAAGCAGACACAACAACACAGAACACCGTGTCCTCGATAACTCAACCGGTGCTATCTAATGCACCTCTCTCTGGTATCAAAACAAGCGCAACAGCCCAGAACACTGTGTCTCTGATAACACAGACCATGGAATCCGCTGCACCCACCACAGACCCAAAAAGCAAGCTCGGGACACCCACACCAACTGCATTTGAGAAGACACAGACCAAGGCAAATCCCACTGACCCAAAAAGCGAAGTTGGGACACCCACATCAGCTGCCTCTGAGAAAACGGCCCAGCCGCCCATCTGTGTCACTGATGGCTCTGCCCAGCCCACTGTCTGCGTGAACAGAGATGACAGCTCTACTCACCCCCCTTCACCACTCTCTGAAGACAGCGAGGGATCCTCTGTCTTTGGTTCTTTTAATCTTTCCCCCCCCTCCCTCCCCTCTGGCCTTCACCCTGAGGATGAATCAGCTAGTGTCTGCAGGCATACGACTAACTCCCTCTCTTGCCAGTCCCAGATTCTCCCCCCCCCTCCCCCCCCCCCCCCAGGAGGATAGTCCCTTCTACAGCTCCACCATCCACTCCTAAGAACCATCACCTCCCCCCCCCCCCCCCATCCCCCTCCCCAGACGGAGAGTTCCTTCTCCCACCGCAGCCCCCCCTACAGCTCCACCATCCACTCCTAAGCCACCTCCCAGGTCTCATCGAGCCCTGAACCACCACAACCTATCCCCAAATCTGGCAATAAATTGACATGAGTCGGGTCCCTGCTATGCCCCACACATTAGCCCTGACAACAAGCTGGGGCCCTGCCGCATGCACTCTACCATCCCAGTCATGCTTAGAAGCAATAGAACCAGAAAAACTCATGTCAGACATGGTAGGAAGTTAGCTAATCTTTCTATCATCCCACGTTTAGTCCCAACTGTCCCAATGCCCACCTCTAACTGCACTATCAAGCTGGCCCTTTTAAACGTTAGATCCCTAAATAATAAGTCTTTTCTAATTAATGATTTTATAACTGTTAATAACCTAGATTTTATATTTTTAACAGAAACATGGTTAGAAAAAGGCAGCAGTGAAACAGTACTTATAGAGTCAGCTCCCCAGTACTTCAAGTATATGAATGCTCTTCGTGTTGACAGGAAAGGCGGAGGGGTGGCTGCTATTTTCAGAGATACATTTCAATGTAAGCAAGTATCCTTCGATGATTTTGCTTCTTTTGAGTACCTTGGCATTGTGCTACAAGGTTCTCCTCGAACACTATTTTTAACTATCTACAGACCTCCAAGATACTCTCCTAACTTTATTGATGATTTTAGCGAACTCATCTCAGTAATCTCCACTGATTTTGACTGTTTTGCCATAACTGGTGATTTTAACATCCACATTGACAATCCCAATAATAACTATGCTAAAGAACTGTTTGCAGTATTTGATTCCTTTGGTCTGACTCAGCATGTGACGGGACCCACACACTGTCGTGGTCATACACTGGATCTGGTAATCACAAAAGGTGTAAACATTGTAAGTATTGTTGTCAAAAATGTGGCACTCTCAGACCACTACTGTGTATTTTTTGATATGCTGACCTGCCCAGACACCCAGTCCAACCTATGCCCTGTCAGAGCACGATCTATCAATGAGAATACAAGTGCATTATTTGTTACGGCTTTTTCATCAACACTTAGCATAGCATCAGACTCTGTTGATGTTCTTTGTGAGAATTTAAACTCCAAAATCGTGAATATTATGGATGATATCGCACCCACGAAAAACAAATCAGTATCTGGCAAACAGAGAGCACCTTGGAGAAATTCCCAAGCAGTAAAAAATATGAAAAGAGAATGTAGGATAACTGAACGCAGGTGGAGGAAAACGAAGCTACAAATCCACTATGACATTCATAAAGAGAAGCTGCAAGCCTACAACCTAGAAATAAAAAGGGCTAGACAGTCTTTTTTCTCTGGTGTCATTAATAGAAACACTAATCATACCCAGACTCTCTTTGCTACAGTCGACAGACTGACAAACCCTCCAGTTCAACCTCCTCCTGAACTCTGCTCTGTTAATAAATGCAATGACTTTGCGTCGTATTTTAGCATCAAAATTAGCGACATTCGATCAGCCATTAGCTCCATTAGCTCCTCCGCACCCACCGGCATAGCCGCACCATGCTCTTCTTCTCTGCTAAAAAACTGTCCTCCTTGCCTGTCGCATTTTAGTGAAATTGACAATGAGGCGCTTGAAGAAATAGTGCAGCATCTTAAACCATCTACTTGCTCATTAGATCCTGCACCCTCTAGCTTTTTAAAAGCTAACTTTAGTTATTTAGCTTCAGAAATACTGCAAATAGCTAACTGCTCACTCCGGACTGGCCTTTTTCCGAAATCTTTAAAAACTGCAGTCATTAAACCTCTTTTAAAAAAGAAAAATTTAGACCCATTCAAATTAAATAATTATCGCCCTATTTCTAACCTTCCCTTCATTAGTAAGATTCTTGAGAAGGCTGTTTCTAATCAACTAAACAATTTTTTAAACCAAAACTGCCTTTTTGACACTTTTCAGTCTGGTTTTAGACCCCATCACAGCACAGAAACGGCACTCATCAAAGTTTTAAATGACATTCGCATAAACAGTGACTCAGGTAAAATCTCTGTTCTTGTTCTGTTGGATCTCAGTGCAGCCTTTGATACTATAGATCATCAAATACTCATTGACAGACTACATCATTGGATTGGGCTCTCGGGCACAGCTTTAAACTGGTTCAAATCTTACCTACAAGATAGAGATTACTTTGTAACCATTAATAACTACCAATCAGAACGGACTACTCTGACCTCCGGGGTCCCCCAAGGTTCCATCCTCGGTCCTCTATTGTTCAACTTATATATGCTCCCCCTCGGTCAAATCTTTCAAAGGTACCAAATGTCATACCACAGCTATGCGGATGACACACAAATTTACCTGTCATTTACTCCTGACGACTACAACCCTATTGACTCCCTATACAAATGTTTAAAGCAAGTTAACAGCTGGATGTGTCAAAACTTTCTCCAGCTAAACAAAGACAAAACCGAAATTATTGTTTTCGGGAGCAAAGAACCGAGACAAAAAATAGCTCTCCACCTTGACACTCTTGGTTTACGAACAACCTTGCAGGCCAGAAACCTAGGTGTACTCATTGACTCTGATCTCAACTTTGATAACCATGTCAAGTCAATAACCAAATCTGCCTTTTATCATCTTAAGAATATAGCAAGAGTCAAAGGGTTTATGTCTAAACAAGACCTAGAAACCCTCATTCATGCCTTCATTTCAAGTAGGGTTGATTACTGTAATGCTCTTTTCACTGGTCTCTCAAAAAAGTCCATTAAACGGCTCCAACTTATACAAAACGCTGCTGCCAGGCTTCTTACAAGGACTAAAAGAAGTGCACACATTACTCCAATCCTTAGATCATTACACTGGCTTCCAGTCCACTATAGAATAGATTTCAAAGTGATGCTAATAGTTTATAAATCACTCAACGGCTTAGGACCAAAATACATCTTGGAAATGCTCAGGCCATATAAACCAAACAGATCTCTCAGATCTTTGGGATCGGATCAGCTCATTGTGCCCAAGGTTAAAACAAAAAATGGGGAGGCAGCCTTTAGTTTTTACGCTACCCATAGCTGGAACCTATTACCCTACGACCTTAGACATGCCTCTTGTATTATGTCTTTTAAATCTGGTCTGAAAACTTTGCTCTTCTCACGGGCCTTTAACTGAAATTTTGCTGTATTGTACTGCATTTTATTGTACTTTTATTAAGCCCAGCCGGTATTTTTAACTCTATTGTTTCTTGTTTTATTTATCCTAGAGTGTTCCATTAGCTCCTGTCTGTCTATTAAAAAGACAGAGGCACTTCTATCTTTTCTAATTTATTTATTTTTAAGCTTATTTATCCTTTAAAGCTGTTTTATCTTTTATTTATTTTTTATCTCTTTTTATTATTTGTTTTATTCTTTCTTTTTCTGCACCGCATATACTTAGATAAATACTGTTATCTGATGTCAGTTGTTGCCTGTTATCTGTTGAGCACCTGAAAAGTCCTCTATAAAGAGTCCGCTCAACTTAAAAGTTTGATTAAAAGTCTGATTAGTGACCGACGGGTCCGTCACTCTGTGGAGTGATTCAAACTGTGGAGGCTGTATGCTGCTCCCACCCATGGGCTAATACGTAAAAAGAGGCCGTAGTGCGCTCAACTTGAGGCTGTAGTGCGCTCAACTTAAAAGTTTGATTAGTGACCGACGGGTCCGTCACTCTGTGGAGTGATTCAAACTGTGGAGGCTGTATGCTGCTCCCACCCATGGGCTAATAATATTTTTACAAAAGTCCTGCAGCGTAGCTGGCAGGCACCTGCAGCGGACCTGGCAGGTATAATATCACCCAGAGAGAGAGGCTGTACGGTGCGTAGCAGATTGCAGGTAGCAGGCTGTTTGTGGTAGGAGTGTTTGTTGGGTATTTCTTTTGTGGGCCCAACCAGTATTGCGTTTTATTATAACTGTTTTAACTTCTTATTAACATTGTTTCAATTCTAATTTACTTTTTATATAATGTCTTTCTATGTCTTATGTAAAGCACTTTGAGTTGCCTAGTGTATGAAATGTGCTATACAAATAAACTTGACTTGACTTGACTTGACTTATTTTCTTTTATGTGCTTTTCTATTTTTTTCTTTTATCTAGTCAAAGCTGCCTTTAGGTACAAGTAGATAATAAAATACTACTACTTGATTGTATTTTCCAACAACAGTATTTGAAGGGTGTTGTCATTATTAATATATATTAATTAAATTATTATTTAATAAGTATCGAGATATGCTATAAATATATTCATATAAATAGCATACTAGTTCTGAAATATGGACCACAAACATTGGAATAGTGGTGCTTCCAAAAGGAAAGCCAAAAAAAAAAAAGGAGGCAAGAGAGGCAGTTTTGCTTCAAAGTGTTCCACTCATTGCCAACTTCTTTCAAAAACCCTCTGATAGTAATAATGATGACAGTAGCACTATTGTCAGCTGTGAGGAAGGAACTAGCACTAGTTCAGTTTCCAGTAATGTTGTTACTCCCCCAGAGCCATCCTTTGAAGGCGAACCCTCAACAGCTAATGGTATACAAGAACCATCATTTCCACCTCAGGAACAGTTGGGCAGTTCACAAGAATCAAATCAGCAACCATTCCTGGTGCTATGAGGTCACTGACCCTGCATTATGGCAAAGCACTTCCAGTGACATTGTTAAGTCAGTGCTTATTGAAAGAGGAGCAGTCCCCTTCCAAAACCGCAGTGAAAAATACCCAGCTTCAGTCCGAGCTTGGTGGAAAGACTAGAAGTTTCAACAATGAACTTCTGAACTGTATATTGCCAAATGGGCAGAATATTTCTAGACAGTGGCTACTGTACTCACCCTCAACAGGTTGTGTGTACTGTTTTGCATGCAAACTGTTCTCCAGCAAGCTCGGTGGCTTTAGTCAGGGGTTTAGTGACTGAAAGCACTCTGAAAGAATAGGGGAACACGAAAAGAGTGCAGAACACAGATCATGCATGCTTGCCTTGCACTAGTGGACAAAGGGCAGTGCTATAGATGCAGATCTCACCTGTCACATGTAGACCAATTGACATTCATATTCCGGGTTGTTAACAGCAGTGGGAATTTGATGGCTTTGAGCCAATTGAGAGCCACACTGGTAAAAGGTTAGCAGACTGTGTGACTTTGATGGTGGAGGGCCTTGGGTTGGACCTCTCAAACTGTAGAGGTCATTCATATGACAATGCAAGCAACATGTCAGGAAAATGCAATGGGCTACAGGCCCACCTGAAACAAAAAAAAACCTCTAGTATGTGCCTTGCACAGCGCATTCACTTAACTGTAATGGGGCGTGAAGTGTGAGGTAGGAGGAGCCAAACGCAGCAAGGGGATTCTTTAAGCCCTTAGGCCACTAAGGCGGGAAACCCCGCAGATAAGGGAGCAGACAAGACAGGGAACACGTACCAAAGCTACTAACCGGCTCACTGTGACACACCAATAAGTAGAAGCGCAAACGCCAGGTCTTTCATTAAGAAAACCAAGCCAAGCGAATAGAACAAAGCACTAGGCTCTCAAACTTCTACAAGCTAAGTGACTAGAGAACGAGCCGGAAATAACAAATGCCCTGTCTCGGTAGCGAGACGCATAAGAACAGGCGAGTAGCATAATGGCATAAACAAAACACGCAACAAACACTGAAAACTAATGCGAATTACAATTACCAGGAGGCGAAAAGAACGGGATCTAACGTTCCAAGGCTACTCTCAGAGACTAGTAGTCAAACGCAAACATGTCCACAACATCGCCCAATCTTCCCCACAGGAAGACATGCACCGACAGACGAAACTGAACTACAGTTCCGAACAAAATCGTCAAACTCCATATCAGGATAAAAGGCACACAGGGACGAAAGGACAGCTGCACCGGAATTATCGGCTAACTGACTAACACGAGTATAGAGAATAAAAGCCCTGCCTCTTGGTAAAGAGGAATGTAACGAGAAGGCGAAGGAACAAAGATAACGTTCCATGGCTAGTTTCATAAGCTCACAGTCACATGCATAAATAAAGGGGTAAACTCCCGATCTCCCAGGAGGGAGAAACATTTTACAGGAGCCCCGACGGAGCACCGCAGTCCCATAACTTTACTAGCAAAATGACTAGCTTAAATAGAAAACACACGCCCTAGCCTCTCAGTAAAGGGAAATGTAACGAGGCGAGGGAACCAATAATTAAGGTTCCAAGGCTATAATGAGGCTCGCAGTCACACGCAAACATGTCCACAACATCGCCCAATCCTCCCCACAGGAAGACATGCACCGACAGACGAAACAGAACTACAGTTCCGAACAAAATCGTCAAACTCCATATAAGGATAAAGACACAAGTCATGCACCGACAGACGAAACAGAACTAAAGTTCCGAACAAAATCGTCAAACTCCATACACGGATAAAGGCACACAGGGGCGAGAGGACAGCTGCACCAGAATTATCGGTTATCTGACTAACGCAAGCTCAATAGAAAATACTAGCCCTGCCTCTAAGAATAAATAGAGCCCTAAAGTCAGTATGATAAAACACCCTGTCTCTTAATAAACAAACTCCTCTTGCTATCACGAAAGACAGCAGATAGAGAGGAGAAAGAGACAGAGAATGGCAAACGATCTAGGCAAAAACGACAAACAAAGGACAGACCAGAAAGCGGCAACTGAAATGAGCACACAAAACAGGAATTCAACCTGAAGCTCAAAGCACAAAGGCCAGTACCGCAAAACTCCAATAAAAGCACAACGGAGCAAAATGGTCTCCTTGAAAACACTAGATCAATCATACGACTAAAACTTTAAAAGGGCAAAAATAAACCGCACACAAAACAGCACAAATAATGCCATACAACACACCACACCACAGCACAAACAACAAACAATCAATATCGAAGCCCAGAACAAAAGGAACATGGGCTTAAATAGCTCACCGGCAACCATGTGCAGCTGTGCAACGTTGATGAGAACTTCTTCGTGAGAAGAAGGAAAGGAGTCAAAACTCCACCAACGAAGCAGCGCCCACTTGTGGCGACCGAGGAACACGACCGCAAGGGAAAAAGGTCACAAACCATGACATTAACTTAGTTGGTGTTAACACCTTAGACAGCAGTAACCCAGAGGCTTTTTTAACATGTTGCAGTTACTGTACACAGTTTGCTCTTCATCCACACACAGATAGGGGAAAGTCTTTCGGAAGACAGATGTCAGACTGACATTAAAATCGCTGTCCAGTACTCGGTGGAGTGCTCGGGCAGAGTCAACCAAGGCACTGTGGAGAAATTACACCCACATTAGAGAGGCCTTCGGTGGTATGTGCAATGATAATAATGAGAAAAGAGATACTCGAATTGAGGCCGCTGGACTATGTGCTAAATTGGACACCTTAGAGATGGTGTTCATGGCACATTTCTGGGACGTCAAACTTGACCGGTTCCACGCTACAAGCATGCACCTACAGAAAAGCAACATCATTGACATCTCTGTAGCAGCACAGCTTTTGTCTTCATTGAGGGATTTTGTGGCGGGACAGCGAGACCAGTTTGAGGCTTTTAAAAGGGCAGACTTAAATGTAACAGGTCTCTCTCAGTCATGTAAGCACGATCTTCAGCGAAAGAGGAAATGCAAAACATTTGCAGATGAGAGCTCAGAGCCAGGTGTGACACTTGAGGGGAGGGAGAATTTCAAAATAGAAACATTTTATGTAGTCATTGATAAGCTAGTGGCATGCCTTGAACATCGCTTGGACACTTACAAGCTTTTAACCAGTCTCTTTGGAGTTCTGTTTATGTCAGATCAGGTGTCCAACAGTGATGTCATAGTGGAAAAGGTAAATGCACTCTCCACTGCATATCCATCAGACCTGGACATGAACTTTGCCAACAAACTCATTCAATTTAAGTCTTTCATGTCTGACTCTGAGGGTGAGAAGTGCCCAACTAAATTGCTTGAGACGTTGGAGGCACTTAATCTGCAGTCAGTGTTCCCCAATGCTTTCGTGGCACTTCGGATTTTTTTAACTTTGCCAGTGACAAACTGCCAGGGTGAGCGGACATTTTCCCTTTTAGGCAGAACAAAAAATGAGCTGCGGAGTAGCATGTGCCAAACACGTCTCAGCTCATTGTGACTTATGTCAATAGAGTCAGACCTTGTCAGACAGCTAGATTTTGCGATCTGGAGTGGGCGTGGGGAGGTGGGGGGGGGGGGGTTCCCTGTACTGGGACTTTCACAGATGGCAGGTTGTGGGGCTTAATAAAGTCTTTCTACTTTAAATATTACAGTTATAAGGTGTTGTTCTTACGCGAGGGATTCTTATATAAGAAAGTTTGGCTTACAACTGTAATGTATCATTTGTACAGCAATACGGAAGGTAGAACAGTGATATGAAGCCTTTGGGAATGGGGGTGGTTCACAAGCCTGAAATGTTTGAATGTGAAGTCAAAATGGACAATGAAGCATAATAATAACCTGTCTGTAGCTGCCAACCTTTATAAAAAGGCTACCTGCCTCAAAAACGAAAACATTGAAAACTGTAAGTTGAAATGTCATAAAGAATGTATGTGTGTCTATTACAGAGAAAGTGAAAACTATTGACCAAGAAAAGAGCTAGACTGAAGGAGAGTGAATACTGAGCTCATACTGGCTGTGAATTCAAAGCAAGCAAGGGATGATTGCAGCCGTGTCATAAAGGACATGGAACATTGGGCTGGGAACAGCGATCTGCTTAAGAGTAGGCGGCTTTTATCTACCCAGCTCAATTTAAACTGCTTCTGACACTGTCAGATTATTAAAGCATCCATCAGTCTGGTGATAAACACACAGAGGCATGTGTTTTATTGTGCACAAATAGATACCATTGTTTTTGGTTAATTGTGCCACTCCCCTGAAAACTTGAAACACTCTGATATTACAGTTACAGTTGGTAATTTAGCAGACGCTCTTATCCAGAGCGAATTACAGCCCCATGACGACACAGGGAGAAATTACAAATTAATTGCAAGACACATTTATTACCCGCACGGCTATAGATGAGGTTTGAATAGGAACTAATCTGCAGGCCTACAGTATTTGCAATATGCTGGTCCAATATACCTATTACCTGATCACAACACTCATGGTGAGGGTGTGCCAATTAGACCAGAACAACTAAGCTATAGTGCCTTGAAAAGACCGAAAATGTGTTTTTAGTCTGCGGTGGAAAGCACCCAGTGATTCAGCAGTGCGCACCTCAACAGGGAGTTCATTCCGCAATTGAGGGGCAAGAACCGCAAATAGACATGAGAGGTGTGCCCCCTCTTGGGGGGCACCACCAAGTGGCCCGTGTTTGCAGATCGGAGAGTTCTGGCTGGGGTGTGGCTCTTGATTATGGCCTGTAGATAGACATGTTCAGTGAATGACAACTTGTCATCAATGATGACCCCCGAGACTTCTGGCTTTATTGGATGCTGTGACAGTTGTGTTATCTAGAGTAATAGACACGTGTTGTGTGGGCGAACTTTTGGCAAGGATGTAGAGCAGTTCTGTCTTGTCCAGGTTCAGTTTTAGATGGCGCTCATTCATCCATGTCGAGATGTCTTTGAAACATGCAGAGTTTCTGAAGGAGGGAAGGAGAGAAACAGCTGTGTATCAAGACCTCGCCTTCAAGACACTTGGTAAGTGCAACTAATCAAGTATGAGGTTAGCCATTTCAGGGCAGTATCTGAGATGCTAAGCACAGACAGAGATGACAGCAAGACTGTGTCAAACACAGCTGACAGATCCAGCAGGACCAGCACAGAGGAGAGTGAGGCAGCTTTTGCTGTTTATAGTGCGTTTGTGACTGCAATCAAGGCAGTCTCTGTGGAGTGACAGGGTTTAAAACTGACTGATTAGTCAAGCAGGTTATTAGTCGAAGTGTGATAGCTGGTTAAACACAACCCACTCCAATGTCTTAGAAAGGTATGGAATTAGTGATCATCAGTGTTGCATCCAGGTTGTTTTTCTTCAACAGTGGTGTGACCCGTACTTTTTTGAAGGCCATTTACATTACATTACAGGCATTTAGCAGACGCTCTTATCCAGAGCGACTTACACAACTTCTTATTACATTTATCCATTTATACAGCTGGATATTTACTGAAGCAATTCAGGTTAAGTACCTTGCTCAGGGATACAACGGCAGTGTCCTACCTGGGAATCGAGCCTGCAACCTTTCGGTTACAAGTCCAGTTCCTTAACCATTATACTACACTGCCGCCCTTAAGGCCTTCGGGAAACAACCCGTGGTTAGAGAGTTATTGGTGAAGGATGAAATGAGTGAGTATGTAAGGAGTGAGTATGTAAGGCGAAATTGCCTGTAAAAGCGGAGTTGGGATGGGATCCAATGGGCTTGTTGTAGGTTTTTTGGACGTAAAGAGTTTCAGTCGATCACTGTCATTAATTGGGGGGAACTCAGAGAATCTTGGTGTATCGGGTAGCTGCACAACTGCCGGCATAGCCATGGACACAGTTATAGTTTGGGGGAAGGTTTTTCTGATGTCATTTATTTTTGTTTAAAAGTAGGTTGCAATGTCATCCGCTGAGAGGGTATCGGAGGGCGAGGGCTGGGGAGGAACCAGGATGTATAAAGAATTTTTGGGAATCATTTGAGCAGGTATTGATTAGATTTTAATAGTAGCCTGATTTTTAATTCATTATAGCTGAGCTGTGACTGGTACATCCCTAGTCAGCCTGTTTTTCCTCCATTTGCGTTGATCTTATATCTTAGTTTGCGAAGTTCATCCTTTAACCATGAGCATGCTATGGATATCTGAGGAGGGCAGTGTCAAGAGTCAAGAGCTGTCGAAAGAACAGAGTGTAGGGTGGAGGCTGCAGTGTCGACTGTTAAATTAGCGTATGATTCTAGGGATGGAAGGGATGCCTGTACTGTTGATGAGAGTGTAGAAGGCAGGGGGTTGTGCAAGTTGCGACGTATCATTTGCTGGGGCGTGCACACTATTGAGTTTACGATCAAAGGTAATAGAGTTATAAAAGAGACAAAATAATGATCTGATACATGGAGGGGGGTCACCTCGAAGTCATCAGAGGTGCATTTCTTCATAATAACCAAATCAAGCTGATTGCCTGCTTTGTGTGTTGGCTTGGATGATGACAGACTGAGATCCAAGGATTGAAGTAAAGAAATTAGATTGCCCGACTGGGGACTATTGAGTGGAATGTTAAAGTCACCCATTAGAATTACAGGGATGTCTTTCTTCAGTGAGCTGAGTAAGAAATCCAGCTGAAGAAAGTCACCTAGTGCCCGTAGGGGACGATACAGTTCAATGATGTGGAACTCAGTAGGTTTAGAGATGGCAACAGCGCGGTACTCAAACGTGGTGGTAGACAGGTCATACTGAAATGCTGCTGAGAACTGCCAGTCTTTGGACACCAGTAGCCTAGTACCCCCCACCGTGACCACACCTACGCAGCTTGTGCGAGAAAGCGAAGCTGGACGACAGTGCTGACGGTGTCGCTGTATTTTCAGGCGTTATCCATGTCTCAGTGAGATCTAGGAACTGCAGATCAAGTGTCATTGCAAAGGCAGAGATGGAATCAGCCTTTTGGACAACTGACTGACAGTTCCAAAGCCCACTCTTGAATGATGGTATAGGGTGTGATGAAAGTGAAGGATAGACTAGGTTAGGGAGTGTTCGACATTTGGGCTGAGAGTGGCCATGTTTATTTGAGCATAGGTCTAAAGAATGCCTTGGAGGATTGGTTAGCCATACTGGAATAGGAAAGTAACACATAGTTAATTGATGGTACTTTTATGGAAATGCAAAATGTCTACAGTGGTAGCATACAACACTATTGACCTGAGCACTAGAAAAACAAATCAAACTAGTAAGCTATACTATGATAGACCTGTATGACTTGTTTATAAAAGAAAAAAATGTAATAATAAAATGCAATTAATAGCTTATGGGGTAGGTATTCTATCTGTGCTTCGAAAAAAGAGAGTGTGTCAAGAACAAACTCAAGCACCACATATTGCTTTGACTACCCAACTACTCAAGGATATTATTTCAATGTTAATGGATTCTCCACCCTTTTGAGCCGCACTGACCCACCCGGAGAATATAAAACGGGGAGCGACACTCAGTGATACAAGCCAACAAATTAGACAGCGGAGCAACCCCAAAACTAAGCTATCTAGCTCTGTTATTAGACTAACTAACTCGCTCTCCCCTAGTTTTCATGCGACTTTGCAGTGGGATAATTTATCACATATCCCGACGGTTGCTACACAATTAATTTAATAAACTGTGCACCTCACCATGGAAGTGAACCCAGGACAAATTCCATTAGCTGCGTAGTCCACGAAAACTATTTACTAATGCGATCAACAATATCACGAATGGAATACGTCGCTAAAACCTACCAGGCGTTTTAGGCTATGGTCCAAAATATTTGTTAGTCTGTAACACGGTGTAAGTTAACACTCACCCATCCTCAGCAAGGGACCGCCGCATTCAATCAATCCATTCCCTTTGTGTTTTGTACGAGAGAATGATTAAGTTCTTAAAAATGGTAGTGTAGGCTACAAGTGAATAAAAAGTAACTAATCCATTGTTGAAGAGAAGTACACAAATGTAATAGGTCAAATCTGTACTCCCCTAACCGGAAGCAGTGTTGGATGGACCTAACATTCAGTTATAGAGGGAAATATGTTTTTCTTCAAAAGGAGACCTGTTTCCATTTAAAACTCCCTGTTTTCATAAGTGATAATAATAAAGAGAATCAGTGTATTGTATAACAAGGTGTAGTAATTGCTTAAGTTACGTCATACTCTATTCGGTTGCTGGGCAGTTCATAACCCAGAGGTACCTCAGGTTTTATTGCAGATTCAACCTTCTTTAGAACATAATGAGTGACATGCCCACTAATTGTTTTTCTTTTTTGTTGTTGTCTATTTTTTGCTGTGGTTTGTTTAAGGGGATTGCTTTTTTGGAAGCTGGAAATTAAACTCATAAATAGATTGCTTCTCGCTTTGGGCATCGCATATATTCTCTCATTTTTGTCCATTGCACATTCAGAGACGGAATAGAATTTTAATGGCATTGGAAATATTGCAGTGCTGAGTGACACAATGCCCTTCACTCTGTCAGACCAGTTGGCTTTTTTTTTTTTTTTACTTGATCAAAGCAAAGAAGATGAAATATCCCTGAATCAAGGATAAATGGGACTTGTCAAGACATGGGTTTCCACCATATAGAGGTAGAGTACAATTATGTTTATCCCAATACTTGTATAGTGTCAGCTCTGTCAAAGTAATGATCGACTGCTGTTGTCTCATATTGTTACTGAAAGTATTTATACAATGTCTGAATGTAATTCAAATGTGTTTTGGAATACAACATTCAGTCTTGACGGTTGACAGCAGTGGTACAGCGTTTAAATCTCCCCGTATATTAAATTTCACATTGCCGTTTCCCCCATCCCTTTCCAAAACACTGGAGAGCGAAAGAATCAAGATATCTATCTTCAGTCTCTTTGAACAATTCACAGTCCACTAAATTAGAAAATTATCTGTGATGCTGACACTGATTAAACTCTGGTCTTGGATGCTCACAGGGATACAAAAAGCTGCTTGCTTGGAACATTAAAGTTCCTTGAGAGCGAAAAACAAAGACGAAGTGCCTCAGAGTAATTGGAGGTGTTCTGTTAATCTTCCTGTCCTTTGACTGTCCAAGTCCCATGCCCCCCGCTACCATCAGTGTGTGCAGGGAATGTGCCTCTGATGTCAGCAGAAGGGTTTCGCCCGTAAAGCAGAATCCTTTTCCACTTCTACTTAGATAGAGATGACACAAATTGTACAGTAGTACTACCTTCCTGTCATACAGACAAACCAATATACTCATTCCAATCTCTTTGTAAGCCATAGCCAAGCAAAGTAAAATGCACATGAGTTGTATCTGAACAATTGTGACCGTATCCCAAAATAATCTCAGAATGCTGCTATTGATTTTGTAATCCCTCTTTGTCCAGTGGACCTGATCTCTGTTAACATGCTGTTGTTCGTTTGCATGTCATTTTCAGAGTCAATGATTGCGGACTTAGTGACGCCGACTTCACGTGTTACAAATGTGAAGTGATCGGTTGGTTTTGGGGCAACTGGTAGAAAGTAGAGTGTAATAACAGAGAATTTATAGTTCCGATGAGTATGTACACTATCCACTGTCTGACTGAAAAATGAATTCTGGTGGATGTTCAATTTCAACTTTGAAGCTATAATAGATCACAGACGGCACTTCCTACTTGTATTACTCCTATCCAAAATTCCCTCCTCCCCCTATCATTATTATAGTCTTAAGAAAAAGCTCACAGTGAAAGTTCAAGTATAGGATCAAGCTCTAATAAAAGTGTCATGGCGATTAAAAGATTAGTGGTTGCACACACACACACCCCCCCCCCCCCCCCCCACACACACACACACACACACACCCACCCTCAGTCGTCAAGGTCGGTGCTCAGAATCTGCACTGATCCTCAGTTTTATGCCCCCCTGATACCATCATTTCATTTCAAAATTCTGACAGCCTCATCCTGGCCGCAGTGATTCACGTCAACATGTGTCGCCCCTTCAAACTTTATCTCATTCTTGCCAGTGTTTGAGATTCTTTTCTCCCTCTGAATTTATGTATCTCTGCTAAACAGCTACAAAACTCAAGCCTGATATTCTGGTGCATGTAAGTATACTTTTTTTGATTTGTAGGTTATTTTCTTCACATTTTTCATACACTGCCACATTCCAGTAATCTGTCACACTAAAAATACATTGTAAGGTGCAATAAATATATTTGTAAGTGTAATATGAATATGATTGTCTCTGCAGTATTAACGCATATAATTGTGGGTGTATAGTATCTGAATTACAGGGAGTTAATTTTATATATCTGTTTGGTCATAAAATACAATGAAATCTCATCCCACTCCCATAAATGCCGATGTGTTTGTGTAGTTATGTGTTCAGCAGTACTCCACTGCTAAACTGAACAGAGCTAAACTTTCAAACTGAGGGTTTTGGCTCAAATTAAAGGTGGGGTACCACAGTTATTCTCCTAGTGCCTATCCTTGATCACACCAGCAGGACCACCACTGCCAATCATTTATATCAAAAATATTGAATGCATGCCTTAATACCTGAATAGTGAATAAAAGAATACAAACGATCAATGAAAGAATAATCTGCAAAAGAAATTAACACCTTGGATGCCAGAGGAGGAACTTCATCAGGCTCGAGTTCGAGAGGGAGAATGAATGTCTGTTCTGAAGCGATTCGCCTCCAGCCACAACTCAAACACAAAGGTAACCATCAGATTCCCAATCAAACCTCTGAATTATTCATTGGTGTGTTTTCACTCCCTCCTCTTCTTTTTAAAGCTGTGTAATTAATAGCTTTCTTCCAACAAAATCTAATTACACCGTGGTGGCTTTCCAAAAGTGCCAGGAGGGGGAGGAAACATTCGATAATTTAATCATGTAATGCGGCTTTAAATGGTTGTGAAATCAATGGTAATAATATGAATAGACCACTTTACAATATTATACCCTTTGATATGCATACCTTTCAGTGCTATTTCCATCAACCAAAAGGGGGAAAACACATCAAATATTAAAGCTGTTTTTCCCCTCCAGTTGGGGGGGGGTCTTTCACAGGTGAGCAGGTCAGTGGAACTGTCATGTGTTCAGTATATTCCCTTTCACAACTCTCTCCTTTGATTTTGGGATATAATTAGAAAGCATCCTCTTGGGTGTCAATAGCACATATTAACCTATGTACTCTGGGCATCATTTCAGTTGAAATCCCCTCTGTGCAGACACATTTCAACCAGAAAAAGCACATCTGTTATCAATTTACAGATTCCTCTTGGATATGGCTGAATCCATAATGTGCTACATCTCACCATTGATTAAATATATAGGCAATATTTCTTCCGCTC
This sequence comes from Synaphobranchus kaupii, assembly GCA_029718625.1. Lineage (NCBI taxonomy): Eukaryota > Metazoa > Chordata > Actinopteri > Anguilliformes > Synaphobranchidae > Synaphobranchus > Synaphobranchus kaupii. Next base: position 43,370,534 of record CM056382.1, on the reverse strand, counting down.
TGCATTGGTTTTTAATATAACAGCCATGTACTGTATGTGTTCAGCAGACCTAATGACCATACAGCTTTGAGTGAGCTAATATCTTATCTGACAAATAAACAAATAAATACATGAGAGATTTTGCTCTCTGCAGAATGCAAATGTCACAATGTGTATGTGTACATACACACACAACCCAAAGGCTAGGACAAATTGTGTCGTCTGGCACCAGTAACTCCTCTCAGGGGAGAGCATTAGCATGGGACACCTGCAGCCAGCTGGCACAGAGTGTGGGCGGGATTGGAGCCCTTTCCCCACCACAGGAGAAGCTTGGGACTCTGGGCTAAATGCATTGTCTCTGGTAACTGTAAGCCTTTAACACTGCCCTGTGGTTGTGTTCGTTGAGCCTGTGAGAGACGTGCAGTAGACATCTCAGTGCCCCACGCTTGGCCACCCTGTGTGGGATCCTCTCCCGGTGATATTGTGCCCAGTTTCTCATCTGCCAATCTTGGCCTCCATGGAACCCACCTCCATATTTACTGTGAAGTGCTGAAAAACACTATTTGAACCTGGCCAGGTTGACACACTGATTTGAGTTAAATACACCCACAATTATGGAGATATGCTTTGCTAATATTCCAGCACCAACAATCAGTTACTCCTGACTAATCATGATCTTGTGAAGGTGGGGCTCCATTTGGGGGCTGTGATTCAAGCCAACTCAGACATTGCCCTTTACCATAATGCTGACTAAAACTAGCTAATTAAAAAAAACAAATGTAAACAGCATTTCATGTGGTTACTGCTGCCATTTTGACTTTGAAATATTTGCCAAAATGGCACCATCTAAGGCAGTGGTTCCCAACCCTGGTCCTGGAGTACCCCTGTGTATGCTGGTTTTCGTTCCAACCACAATTGCAATACCAGAATTTTAACAAGCTGTTATTTTTTCTTAATTAGGTGTTTTTATTGTATAGAGAGAACACTTTAAACTCTTTACTCTCTTAAGCCACGTTATGTTAGCAATAGCTATGCATGCCATGAAGAAAAAAAACCCCATGTTCATTATGCTCATTGTGTTATATTGCAAACAATTACAAAGTAGTAACAACTCAGGTGATTAGGCTCCTAATTAGGTAATTGAACGAAAGTTTAAGTTCCTTCATAATTTTTTCCTTAACACAATGCAGGTTTGGCTCGTTATTTGCTTTGTCATTGAATTCTTCATTATTTACCAAACGGTTAGTTTTATTGGCCATGTGTCCACAATTTCACCAATTATGAGCCTATTGATTCACCTCAGTCTTTAATTTGATCAGTTAAAACATTTTTTACCTCCTTTTAATTGTTTACAATACAACACAATGTGAATCTTGGACTTTTAGTCTTCATGGTATGCATAGCTATTACTAACATAATGTGGCTTAACGTAAATAATCCCTCTAAACATTAAAAACACCTAATTAAGAAAAATTAACATCTTGTTAAAATTCTGGTAGGAACAAAAACCAGCATACACAGGGGTACTCCAGGACCAGGGTTGGGAACCACTGATCTAAGGAACATCTTAAAATCCCCTCTTGTTAGGTCGAGGCCAAGTAGAAGTTAATGGGATGCTTTTTTTTTTTGGAAGCCAGGCTACACATCTACATTTACAGAACTTGGCCTGTCGGGGTGCACCCTTTGATGATCAGCGAATTGTTGCCTATGTTCAGACACCATAGTTAACCAAACTCGAATGAAACTTCAATCGCATAACATAACCCCCTGTGTAAGCATTGTTCATGCATAGTGAGTTGAGGCTTTCCTTGCATGTTGCACTCTTGCACGAGGCTTTTCTTGCAAGAGTCTTTGCTTTATTTGCATTCAACTAGAAGATGACAAATTTGTGCTTTGCTTACTACCTAGGTAACTAATATGTGATGCCAATGCAATTTTTTAAACCTTTTTAGAACAGAATGTTGCCTATATTGGCTAGATGGCTCATTAGCATAGTTCACAAGCTTTTTTTCTGTTTTTATTTTTTCAAAGATTCTGATGACAAGGGCTAATTATTATATAATTGTCCTGTCCCATTTTGTTTGATTTCAACTGTTTATGCATGTTCAACTGTTTATGCAATCTAGAATGTATTACTTTTGTAAGCACGCACAACGCAAATAGCTGTACGCAATAAGGATTCAATTTCCCAGTCAGAATCCATCTTCCGTCTCCACCTGTTCATTCATGTTTGTACCGTGCACACCACAGTATAAAAAATGACAATAATACAGTTCATAAATATGCTTATTATAGGTTGGTTTCACTGTGTGGCGAGGTGTAGGTATAAGTAATCAGAATCCAACTAACCCAGCAGCGCCACCTAGGGAATTTCACCCCAGGAAGTATTATTAAGGAACCTGGACTAATACCATGATGATACCCAGGCTACACAAGTTCGCCAACTGAAGGAAGACAGACGTGGTTCCAAAGGAAATGCAAATTTATTGAATAATTAATCACTGGAAGGGCCTGTGGAGAGAATGGGTTAAAGAATGGAAAACGAATCAAACCTATGTAAAGGGAAGTAACAAAAACATTTATTACAAGTTGAGTCAATTTAACAAATACAATTCTCTTCCATAAACACTTCCAGTACTTATAAAAGGGAAAACTTAAGAAACTAAATAACAAAGGGGAAAGTGGGCTGAGGCCAGCAATGGAGAGGCAGACTAATGGAGGGCGTGTCCAGGGGTGCAACCACTTACCTACCACCCGTGTATTCACTGCAAAATGGCAATCACAGCAAACAGGTGAAAAACAGTGTCCAGTGCTCTTTTACCACTACACACTTGTGAAGGGAACCGCACCACGGTGTCTAGCCTCCCCAACCAGCCAGCACTCTGCTCCACTACAGGGAAATAAAATAAATATCACTGAAGTAGCATATGAAAAAAGGTCATTGAGTAAACCAGTTGGCTCACACTAAAAGTACCAGACAACGAACAAGATAAACCAGTCAACACATGTACACAGTAAGTATAAAATCTATAAAGGCAAAACAGCAGCTGATAGAGACCGACAATAAGAGAGACACATTAGTAACAGGTCTTACAATTACCTCAGGTATTTATCATACCCTACTTACCCCTAAATACAGTGACCTGTACCTTGGCAAAATATGCATTGGCTCAGCAGACTCAGGGTGCTAAGAATCCACAGCACCCACAGGCAGACAAGGGACTACAACAGATAAGATTGCTCAGTTGCAGTACCACTTCAACATGTGCTTGATACACAATTAGAAAACATACCTTAAGTCACAAATCTCAGCAAGCAGACACCAGTACAACCAGGTAGACAGGAAACTATTACAAGCAAAATAAAACTCAGTCATTGGGTACATAAAAATAATCTTAAAGTAATTGCATGACTGCATCGCCTACCTCAGTCACAAAGAGGGGCCCATATGGCAACAAACAGAGGCAGAGAAAGGAAAAGCAGCCATGCTACCACAGCAGCCTTAAATACCCTAACGAGCTAATTGGAGGGCTGGAACAGGGAGGAGTCAATCTAATGCTGTGGGATGTGTCAAGAGCTAAAAGGGAACACTGCATTGATAGTGTTCCTACTACAACTGCATACATTCGGGATAATGACTTCAGTAATGACAGTAGACTGCTGATCCTTCATTCTTAAATGTATAGCAGCAAATTAAACCAGCACTAGCCTACTGTTATGCTGAATTATCAGATTATGAAGTATGATTGGCCTCCTTTTATACTGACTGATTATCAGATGATAAAATATGACTGCCTACTGTCATTCTTACTGAATTATCAGATACTGAAATATGACTGGCCTACTGTTATGCTGACTGAATTAGCAGATGCTGAAATATGACTCTGGCCTGTTTTGGATTTCTGGAACACTGGACTCATGTGCGGCCAAGTGCTTTTGGGTCTCTGTACTTCATTCCCAGAAGTAAGAGCACATGCAAGCGTTTTGTTCTCTCACAGTAGATCATGTGTGTCCAAGTACTGTAGCTCTATGCAGAGAGGGCTGATTAATGAAGCCTGCAGAACCTTGGCAGCCTAAAATAGTTAAAAAGCTCTGACCTTGTGCTCCGCCAGAAGACGGATAAAACCACAGGCTATTTTTCTGACCACTGGGATATTTTTTTCACATGTATTCCAGTTCATGCTCCTCTTTTCTTCCCCTTTTAATTGATCCTTTTATGTCATTAGAGAAATAGGGCAACTAAATGGCACTTAAAAAGATGGATGCCGGTGTCCGGTTTTGGGCCTGCTTGAAGTCGTCCATCACCAAACAGAGACAGCTGTGTTGTTTAACAAAGCACCATCCCTCAGAGGGAACCGTGGAGGAAAATAATCACCTGCTAACCAAGAAAAAACAAAACAAAACAAAGAAAAACAAGAAGACCGGGGTAATACTTTATCCCTTTCATTTACGCCGCTAATTGCTATTAGTGTCCATATTTTTAGAAGAGCGCAAAAAAATAAATAAATAAAAAATGTCCTGGTATTCATCTTCATGCAGCAGTGGTTTGTGCAGAAATATTATATTACTGGATCTTTTGATGTAGTGCTGGGCTGCTTTGCCCTTAGTGACTGGGAAGCCAAGGTTTTACATCGATGCTCAGTCATTGGATTTTGTTTAACCAAACCATAAATCCATGAGAAGTCTGGAACAAACTGTGAGCACTGTGTATTCAGTGTGCTCTCGCAGATATGGGGGTCTCGCAGATATACCTGCTGATGTTGTGCACAGCCCCAGTACCAAGAGGTTTGTGGCATTCAGATGTGTTCTCATAGTGCGAGTTGGCCCTTGACCAGGTATATCCATTTTAAGGCCCCAGGCCAAAGACAGGACACTGCCAGGCATAATGAAACCCCAAGTGCAATTGAATTTATTTGACTTATGCCACCCATGGAAGAAGCATGCTGAATGTGGACTCAAAAACCCAACTACTAGGGGGCAGTGTGTGTGTCTCAGGTACATGGTTCCTGATTTTGAGTAAAGCTGCACTTCCTTCACCTGAGTGAGCAGGGACAAAAGAACCAGTAATGTGGTGATGGTTGTCAAAAGGGCTATAACTGTCAAATACGTTATAACTTGTGCCCTTCTTGCCTTGGTAAAAGCCAGAAGCCTTGTGGTTCATAACCAAGTCCTGAAATTTTGGCCGAATAGCTCCGTTTTAAGGTATGTCTCCCCTGTATCATCCCAATTACGATACACATCCGGAGAGCTCACTAGCCTGAATGATTATACATAATTTATAGGTAAACAATTCATGTAAATCATTGTTTTAGTTTTCAGTTACAGTACATTGCATGAGTCTACTACATTTAAACAAAACATGTTTAATTCTAATCTATGAATGAATCTATGTTGGTTTAGGCAAGTGTTTAGCTAATTCAGTACAGTAATATGTGGGTACAGTAATAGGTGTGGAAAACCTGCATATACCGGCCCTCATGGCCCACAACTCTATATTAGTGTGTACATTATTTACCAAATCAGCACTACAGAATGTTCTGCCATTTAATCTCCACCTCCAATTGGAGTCCTGCCTACATGATATTGTGTTTAGTCAGAAGTTTTTACTCCATTTGTTAATTAACATGGCACAGCCCTGGAGTGGAGTTATGCAACATTTTTTCTGAGCGGTTTGTCAGGCTTATATTGCGATGCTGACATGAGGCTAACAGCTGGCTAAGAAAAAAATCAGATTTAAAATTCCAGGCTAATAACAGTTAAATACTGTATTTTCTCTGTTAAGATCTTGGGCGTGAAATGTGGAACCAGCATGGAAAGGCAAGCCATATGCCAAACTGTATTTAAAAAATTATAATCTTTTAAGTGCAGGTGACCGTCAGTGAGAGATATTAGGTAACCTGCAGTCAAATCTGTAAAAGCTTGGGTTGCTCATCTTACTCTGGAATGCAAAGGACTGTTCGCTCCAAGTTTCTCAGCCCTCACTCAGAAAGTGACTTAAAAGATTCCCAGAGAAATACTGACTTCACAATTTCAAGTCCCAATGCATGAGAGCTAGTTTTAAAAATACTCCATTTACTGGATGCATTTCCAGATTCAGACCATGGAAAAAGACAACCTGAGAGAAGATTATTTGGCTCCAATGCCACTAAATGGTGGAGTGCAGAGCAGTGCGGTGAGAATCCTCATGCAATAAATCAACCTTTGATGTATTCATTAGTACATTACATCAGATTATTTCTCATGAACATGCTACAACTTGAAGGGTTGTACATTACTATGTAAGGTTTTGGAAAATGTTCTCAAAAACAAAAAGTCATCAGTTAATCATACTGTAGATTAGTATTACCACTCTGTGCCAGGAGCCATAACACTTTACTTGGACTAGATATCATAAAGCTGACATAAAAGTGTTATACGCATGATACAACTGTCATAACCAGTGATATTGCAGCTTATAACAAATATTAGCTATGCTAGCTATTTTTAGTTATCTGATACACTTCCTGAGCATTTCACAGTAGCCTACCAAATTCGATCAACCATGGATGCAGAATGTCAGTGTGATCCAATCCATGTGCCTGTAAGGGGGAGGCGGGTTGACGGCGTGGTCCCGACCACGCCCACACAATCCTGAGATTTTTTCAAAACAGATTTTATGTCTGACTTGAGATGTGTGTTTATTATAGTTATTGACATTACTTTGAATATATATTTGATGGATATGTAGTGGATACATCCCTCTGTGATAATTTATACTTATTTTAACTACTTTTCAGCCCCTTTACAATCCCTTTAATATGTGACTCATGTCCAATACTGTATGTTATGTGACATTACTTGCAATCATAACATTGGTGGGTAGCAATTCGCAATTTGATCGAAAGATTAAAAAATGTTGACTGACGCATCTTGAGATGAAATCTGGTGAGTGCACACATTTTCATTATTTTTTGTCCAGCATTTTGGAAACAAACTAAGTAAAATTGTTATTATGTACCATTATGTGCAGCTTTCACAAATGTGCATGTGATTGTATTTTGGGAACAAATTTACTGTAAAATAATAACCTTCTATAGTGTGTACAATTTAACTAGGTTGGATTGCAGCACACGCCTGTCCTCTAACCATAATGGACCTCACTTACTGCTACTTGCACACATAACTTTGGAGCAACAAGTATAACTTTTGCAAACAGCCTATATGTTAGGATCCTGTAATTCTGTCTGTTTTATTTGTTATGTTTCCTGATTTCTTCCTTTTTTTTCCTGCATTTCCCTCGCGATTGTCAGTCCGCGTTCCATGTTTTCTGAGATTCCACCCCCTGTCTTTGTCATTGCACTATTTGGGTGATTTTGGGAACATTCAGGTTTCCTCTGTATTTCGTATCTCGTTTTCTTCCTTCTGGCCTTATTTATATTTGTATATAATACTAATGTACTAATCATACTGTTAGATTAGATTTAATACTAACCTGCTAACAAACTAACGTGTAATATAATACTAACCAGCTAACCTACTAACATTAGGGTTTTTGAGTTCACTACTAACATTACTAATTACTAATTCATCTTGAGCTTCTACCTGCAGCTGTCATTTCCCTCCTCGTTATCCTATCCCTGTATCTATCTGATTTCGCATTCTCTGCATGTGTGTCCACTTTCGTGTTCCTACCCTCTGAGCTGTGCACTTGTTTACCTGCTAACCCCAGGCCGTTTGTTATCATTGTGTCTATGTGTATTCCAGTCCGTGTCTTACATTTCCCCCGTCATTGTTTTATTGGTCCTTGTTAACCCTCATTGTTCTCACCTGTGTACTCTCCCATTTCCCATCCCCTTCACACCTGATTCCTTTTGTGTAATCTTCTCCTTGTGTATTTAAACCCTGTTATTTCAGTCTGTCTTCGCCAGTTCCTTACCCAATATTTTTGCTTCGGTGTTTGCCTTGTTTTTCTGAGAATCTGCCCAAGTTTATTGTTATTCCGTAGTATCTGTTTCCTAGTTTTTGTTTCCCTAGTTTTTTGCCTGTTGTTGTTTTGTTTTGTATTCTATCTGTTTTGTTTTCTTTGTGTTCCTCCTACACCTCCCTGGTTTCGACCCCTGCCTGTGTTCTCGCGACCCTGTTTTTGGATTCCGTTTTTGTACCTTTGCTGTGCCTTCCCGGTTTTGACCCCTGCCTGTTCCTTGACCACTCTTTGGACTGTGCTTTGTACCGTTGCCCTGTCTCCCCGGTTTTTGACCCAGCCTGTTTCACTACGGATTGCTGCCTTGCCCTTTATTAAACTTTGGTTTTTCATACTCCTGCCTGCGTTTTGGTCCTTCTCCCCCGCCCGCCATAACACTATAGGTGGAAATTGGTTCAAAGTTAATTTCACACAGACTAGAAGGGACTTCTTCATGTAACACATAGAATAGTCTGTTTTAATTCAAATACCCTTAGATCCTTCAATATCACAAATATAACACACTGATATCTTGAATGCAGGTTTATGGCCACCTGCATTAGCTTGATTATTGTTTTTTTATTTCTCTAATACTAATAATAGAATAGATGGCCACAAATTGTTACTGCCTTTTCTCCTTTTGTAAGTGCTATGAAAGGCTATAAAATCAACATTTTCTCAAAAACATTTTTTGGAATTCTGTGTGAGTGAAATACATACCCATAGTGGGACCATAAAATCGTAAGGGATTTGGAGGCTAAATTTGGTCATTACAAGTAAGTTTCAGTATGGTTCGGAAACCTGAAAAACGGACTTTACCCTTGCCTTAAATGCATACAGTAGCCGATATTGATGTGTTGTGTGGCCTTCCTGCATCAACACAAGAACCACATGTCAATCAATTATCACAGACACAGCACTTTTACCTGGCTTTTTAACAGACATGAAATTCAATAGGATGTAAATCAATGCAATTTACCTGTGCAGTTTATCAAAACATCAAGTCTTTTAAAGCACTAACATTTCCTTAATCATCATATTCTGGGATATGGTCTAGCCACCATATTGAATTTTGTGCCCAATTTTTAATGTGCTAGACAAAAGGTTGTAAAGACTACATGCTATAATGGCTATAACTCCAACAAGGATACTAATGGCAGTTAGTGCCAGCTGACTAAATTTAGTATATGTAATATGAAAAACAATTGTATTTGATATTATTTTTCAAATTTTTTTTTCAAAAAACATTAAATTCTGCATCTACATTTCAAGTGAATAATTTCCATGTGAAAAATATGTTGACATAAACTACACAAAAAATATGCAAATGAGCCAATCCCATTCACCAGTTAGCCAATTACTGCAAATTGGTGTAAACAGACAGTGGGCATTGCCAAAATATCATACATGGCTGGAGTAACTTAAAAAGGTAATTTTAAAAAGTGCATGGACACTTTGGAATGTGATTTAACAAAACTGTATATTAAAAATTGATAGATTCAGCCACATAGCTGTCATAAGGCAAAATACATTTTATGTATCGATTTTTATGTGGAGTTATGAGTAAACCATGTTTGTATTTAATGAAACATTACATGTCCATATAGATCTCTGAGATGTGTCACCATACCAGATTTGGAGCAACAAGTTGGTCACATGACGGCCACATGACACAAATGCAATATTGAATGTTTCAACATTAGTTTGAAAATGATTCTTGTAAAATTAGTAACATACATTTGATTTATTACACTTGCAACACTTTTTTCTCATTATGCTCATGATATCATTCATTATTCTTGGAGTATATTCCTTTAATTATTCTTGGAGTATATTTCATTTATTATTCTTGAAGTATATTCCATTCTTGAATTTTGCACCTGGTCCTCATACAGTATGTACAGTGGGCTCCAGAGTTATTGGGACCCCTGACTGGAAATGCACAAAAAATACTTTTAAAAAAATAAACACTAATTGTTGAGGTAAACTCAAGATGCCAAGATGTGAAAAATATTGTAGTTTACTAATGTTCCAATGGACCCGACCAAAATCATACATTTATTTCATAAAAAATTAATAAAAACTTAGCTAAATCAAGGTTTCAAAATTATTGGCACCCCTTGTTTAGTACTTGGTGTAACCACCTCTGGCAAGGATAACAGCATGGAGTCTTTCCCGGTAATGTCATGGTTTTTGACCCTTTTTCCCCATGTGGTCGTTTTCCTCGGTGGCCACGCGAGGGCGCTGCCCTTTTGGTGGATGCTTGTTCCGCTGCGCCTTGATTACAGAGCTTCTGTCAGCATCCACACCTGTGCGTGGTTACCTGGGAGTTATATAAGCCCACGTTTTCCTCCGTTCTGGGCTTTGATATTGTTTTGTATTGTCTGGCATTTTTTGCACTGTTTTGTGTGTGGAATTATTTTGCCCTTTGATTGCTTAGTCAGTAAGATTAGGTCTAGGTTTTTTTAGGAGACCCTTTTTGCTCCAGTGTGTTTTATTGGAGTAAGGCGGGACTTGCCTTTGTGGAAGTAGCTATTAGGACTCTTCCACCCTGGCTCTTTTCTGTCTCCGCTTCCTGGTCTTTCCTTTCTTCCTTTGCTTAGACCTTTTGCCTTTTCTGTCTCTTCCTCCTCTCTCTGCTTTCTCCTGTGAGCGCGAGAGGAGTCTTTGTTTGTTTGTGGGTGTATTTGTATGGTCAGTTCTTACTAAGAGACCGGGCGTTTTTATCGTACTGACAGGCAGGGCTTTATTTATTCTGAGAGGCAGGGCATGTATTTTCTATTAAGCTTGCATTATTCTTTTAGCCGGTAAATGTCCAGTGCAGCTGTCCTGTTCGTCCTATTCGGTACCTGTCTCCGTACATGGAGTTTTGGCGATTTTGTTCGGAACTGTTTCGTCCTTCGGTACATGTCTTCCTATAGGGAGATTGGGCGATGTTGTGGACATGTTTGCGTGTGACTGCGAGTCTCTGAAAGTAGCCTTGGAACGTTAACTTTCTGTTCCTTTCGCCTCCTCATTACATTCCCCTTTACTGAGAGGCTAGGGTGTGTATTTTCTACTAAGCTTGCGTTAGTCATTTTGCTAGTATGGGACGGCGGTTTACCATCGGCTCGCCTGTAAAATGTTTCTCTCTCCTGGGAGATCGGGCGTTTACCCCCTTTATGTTTTCTGCATGTGACTACGAGCTTATGGAAGTAGCCATGGAACATTGGATATCTGTTCCTGTCGCCTTCTTGTTACATTCCTCTTTACTGAGAGGCAGGGCGTTTATTTTCTACTCAACTTGCTTTAGTCATTTAGCCGGTAAATGTCTGGTGCAGCTGTCCTGTTCGTCCTATTCGGTACCTGTCTGCGTACATGGAGCTTTGGCGATTTTGTTCGGAACTGTAGTTCTGTTTCGTCCTTCGGTACATGTCTTCCTATAGGGAGACTGGGCGATGTTGTGGACATGTTTGTGTGTGACTGCGAGTCTGAGAGTAGCCTTGGAACATTAGATCTCTGTTCCTTTCGCCTCCTCGTATACTATTTCGTATTATTTTGCAGTGTTTGTTGGCTGTGTGTTTTATTTGTGCCATTATGCTACTCGCCTGTTCTTATGCGTCTCGTTACCGAGGCAGGGCGTTCATTATTTCTGGCTCTTTCTTTAGTCACTTAGCTCGTAGAAGTAAGGGAGCCCAGTGCTTTGTTCCATTCGCCTTGTTTGGTTTTCTTACTGAGGAGCCTGACGTTTGCGCTTCTACTCATTGGCGTGTGACAGTGAGCCGGTTAGTAGCTTCGGTACGTTTGGTGTGTGTTATTTGTGCCATTATGCTACTCGCCTGTTCTTATGCGTCTTGTTACCGAGGCAGGGCGTTTATTATTTCTGGCTCTTTCTTTAGCCACTTTGCTTGTAGAAGTATGGGAGCCCAGTGCTTTGTTCCATTAGCCTTGTTTGGTTTTCTTACTGAGAAACCTGGCATTTGCGCTTCTACTCATTGGCGTGTGACAGTGAGCCGGTTAGTAGCTTTGGTACGTGTGTTCCCTGTCTTGTCTCCTTCCCTTAATTACGGGGTTTCCCGTCTTAGTGGCCTTAGTGCTTAATGAATCCCCTTGCTGCGTTTGGCTGACATTTCAACACAAACTGAAGAACAGTATAGAAAATTGGAATGCTGTGTACAAACCACAAACTGAATTTTCGGCCTTTTTAGAAAGACATTAACAGGCTCAACACATCAGCAGTGTGGTGTATCTTGCACAATATAAAAAAAAAAAATTTATTTGACATTTCAAATCTCACTCAAATTTGGAATGTCCATTTCGCGAACTATGTACAAGTATGCTGATACATGCCCCCTGCTGCCAGCTTGGAAGAGTGAAGACAACTCGTGGATCGCCCCCGAAACACACGGTGCCAGCCTAAGAATTTGTGACTATGAAATCACAAGTGTGTAAATCTAATTTGCAAATAAAAATAGAATACACAGTCACAGATCTTAAATACAACCACACAAGTTTGATTTACAGATTCACAAGATTAAATTGCAAGTGTGCAAATTCATGTTACACCACCACGCATGATAATGACAAGCCACACAATATTTTACACATCCACGGATCTCAAACACAAACACAAACCTGGTGGCACTATAATCACTTCCTACCAGCCAGCTACTTCTTTTCACACCGCAGCCAGAAGCCGCACGTTTGCAGAACAGGGGCAGAGGAGACCCAGTCATATGCGTGCACAGAGACCCAGCCAAGAGAGGGCGCCCGGATGGCAAACGGGTCACTGAAGCAATGAACACCGCTATCCCCGCCGACTGAATTCCTCCATATTTCCCTCGGGTGACGGAAAGTCACTGGCATGGGCTGGATTCGATTCGAGACCGTGGTGCTCACGTGGTGCATGCACTACAAGTGGCGCTTTTAACACGGTAAGCTACCCAGCAGCCCCCCTGCACAATATTCTTGTCCAATCACTTTTACAGAGGATAGCATGGTGGAAAGTGGAAGTAGCATAAAGCATTAGGGCTCATTTTTGGGAACTGGTTGAAGTTTAGAGTTGGAACAATTTGGTAATTATATTTTACAAGGGCACATTATTACAGGATACAAGACACAGCTGAAAGCTGATGGCAAAGTGCAACCTTGACTATGGAGTAGTAACTCACATTTTGAGCAAAAGGATAAGTCGTCCTGTCATGCAGTTCTATGTCTTTGTTCTGTCCTGTATGGAAGGGTAAATTAGGTCAGGACTAATGGGAATCAGTCTGCATATTGTCACTACTGAAATTTGAAACAAAATAATTTCAGTTCCTAATGGAATAAAATAGCTTGGCTGAGTGAACAGCTCGACTACTCTGAAAATTAATGGCTGTGTGTCTACACTTTCACCAATTAGGAGCCTACTGGTTCACTTCTGTAATTTGTTACTGCTTTTTTATGCAATTGTTTTTTCTTTGTAATTGTAATTGTATTCTGGACAAAAATGTTTTCAACAAAAATGCCAAGTTACTCACGCATAGCCTAGAAAGCACTGTCTGTAAGTCATTAATTAAAAACTAGGCCTGCCATTAAAAGTATTGATATCAAAATGAGGCCAAGTTACAACAAAAAATTGCCTCATGGAAGGCCACATCATTTCAATTAATGAAACAGTTGAGGAAAAATGATACTCCAGAAAAGATATGTTTATACTTGGTTGTCAAGTTATAGTTAATTTGTTGGATGGCATACCTACCATCCCAATCTTTTTTTTTTTTCTTCGATACACAAATATTCCGTTGTCAAATTGAGTTACTTTCTTGAACGTGCAACTTGGATCAGGGAATTTGAAACATGAGTGCTGTATGAAACCGGAGTATAATCTCCAAGATCTAGCTGGCGAGGTATAGCATAAAAACTGGGAACTCTGTTTAACTTTCTATGCTAAACAGTACAATAACACAGCAAGCAACGCTGATGTTTCCATTTTGTGAATAAGTCTAAAGGCAGTTCAAAACGACTTAATGTCAAAGAACTTATTATGAGAGAAATTAATTCACCTGAAATGACTTCCGGAAAACTCCAGCCTAAAACATTTACATCATTAGTAAACGTACTGCAGCGATGTACGATTCATTATGGGGTTTATTATCTGATTTGTGTAATATATTTAACTTTATCGCTATACACACTTTTTCACTTGCTATCCTGTCAGGCTTCGTATGGATCTGTTCCAGTGTGATATTTTCAGGTGTTACCCAGAACTTTTTTCGCCACCGCCCTTCGTGAGAACATTAGCTAAAAGGCTAAAACCAAAGTCAGAGATCGTGGCCTCACCCCCAATCCCCCGTGAAGCCATGCTGTTGCATTCTAGACTATTGAAGCTGCTAGCGCAGCAAATATCGGTAGCCTATGTCCTCTTGATAAATTATTGATTTCTCTCAGTAGGATTATTGCAGAAAGTTGATTATTGGGGATTCTAGGCAAAACCCCTGACTTGTTTTCCATAATGGACTGAAACAAATATCTGATCATTGATGCTATAGGCTAGTGAGTTGCAGACACACTCTCATATTAAACTCCAGTGCCTGCTGTGGTAATATCTACAGAACCTGAAAAACTACAAAGAAAATATATAATATAATATATATATATAAAGTTTTTTTCAGATATTAAAATATTATAAGCTCATTGTCAAGGTCACTAAACATGATGACCTAGGGAAAATCTCTGGCACATGATTATCTGGAATGTCAATCTGAATTCCAGCAGTAATCCCACAGGTGTCCCTGTAGGCACAGCTGAGTTCCGCAGTTGTTTGGCAGTTAACACAGAGACAATTATGGACTAATTATACAATGATGGACTAATTATGAAGTGTTCATGTGTGCAAACTTACATATAATCCAACTTCCATTTAGGCCGCAGGACATAAAATAGCCTTAAATTGGCACTTAAAGACACAAAAGCGCAAAAAATACAACAGAGATTTACACAGGCAAGGGCAAATCTGGCAAAAAGCATGAGGGGATAGAGAGTAGTGAGAGCCAATGATTTCAGTTATGGTCTCAGAGTTGCCAACTGGTGAGCTGGCTGGCATGAGATGTATTCCCGTTGCCCTGGGGGGTGGGGGACAGTTCAGATCATGGACCAGGGGGAGGTACGGTTGGCAGATTGACATCGTGGAAGGTGGAATTGGGAAGTCGGTTGCCATTGAGATCTTGGGCTTGGGGGGGCGGGGGGGTTGAATATTTGAATGACATTATGACCCGCTAGTCTTGATAGCAGAATCAATAACATTGTTGCTTATCAATTCTCGGGCTTTGAGAAATTTTTTAACCGGTTCCATTGTAGAACTGGGTTTCCATCCCCAATCCTATTAAAAAATGTAAATCCTCTTTTACAAAATGGAAACATAAGGGTTAAATGGCACTATCTGTCTCATACAGTGAATGCTTCTTTGAATCCACTGATGCTTCAAGTAATATGGTTCCTCCTTGTCAGGGTGACAAAAAAAAGGGGGGGGGGGGGGTGCTGTCAAACATAGGTAGCCAATTGACAGTCTCTCTCATAATGTTCAATGTTTATGAACTAATTTCACTTTGTGCTGCCATTTCATATGCATAATTTCTTTAATCAGGGGAGTGGCTTTGTTCTCTTGTTTCTGTGAGATGTGTTTGGGTGGCGTGAGCGCGTGAGGCAGAGCATTAAAGCGTGTCTCACGCCAAAAGCAACCCTGTGGTCTAACAGAGGCATTGGTCAGTGTAAACGCACAATTGGCTCTACCTTGGCCCAGGGATGGGAGTGTTTCAGTCTGCAGGGACCACAGCATATCATTGTGTACCAGTAACCTGGGCTGGCCGATCGAGCGCCTGCTAGTCCCACCTTTTAGGGTGCATATGAAGCTTTGTTCTCCAGCACGTCTGTGGGAGCTCATCTCGCAAATTTTCATATGAAGCACATACTTGTCTCTGCTCTCCAAATTGATAGCACACATTGTGCCAGTCATAAAAATGTGATTGGGGGGTGTCTTGGTGGCCTGTAGAGGACCGTCCACATGCATTGTGAGCCGCGACATCGGCGTTTCGAATCCAGCCGCACAACCTTTGTCACATGTCTCTCCCTCTCTCTTGCTCCCATTCTTCCTGTCGCTCTACACTGTGCTATCCGACAATAAGCTGAAAAGCCCTAAAAAAATTATAGAGCGTGCCATTTGGAAGAAAAAGGGGCGTTAAAAAACCCAAAGAAAATAAAACAAATGAAGCCAGGTGCACCATGCAGAATGTACACTGTCTTGTATTTTATGTTAACGTGAGAAGTCTCACTGAAAGCACAATGTTTCCCTAGGGATTAACAGACGAATCAAAACAAGGGAGAGTGTGAGACACTCGTATAAAAAAAAAGTGTGTACTCACCTCTCTGAAGAATAGCTCCCCATCACAGCTCTGGGCAGACAACATTTGGAGATTTCATACTTTTCCATGCGGGACAGGCGAAAAAATATTCGCTCCAGCCAAATTTATTTTCTCCTCTGCCCCCAGGGAGAGAGCCTCAAATTAATCCAAATATTAGGACTTAATTCGATCTCTGGGAAGAAAGAATAATTTAGGATTAAAGGATTAGAACGCTCATGTCATCACAACAAAAGGCTGACTGGGACTGCGAATTACTAAACCTCGCTAGTTTAAATCACTTTGGCAAACGTAAACAAGCAACTAGTGTTCATCAAAGAGTTAATCGCAGATCTAATCGGGTCAGGCCTCAGAAGGTATCTGAACGTGATTAAAATAGAATCCAAAATACCCTTTGAATAAAAAATTAATACCTGCTGAATGTTAATGCGTGAGGCACAATCAGTTTTCTGTTGAATTATTTGCTTAATTAAGCAAGGCTTGGAAAATAAGGAAATCCCTGCACAGTAAATTTTTCTGGCAGTTCTTTTCAGGCGTTGGCCATTTTCACTGTTGCCACACTGAAGGAACAAAAGCAGAAAGTGTGAGGTATGAGGCATGAATATGACAAGGGTTATTGTCATATGGTTTTATTGTCATATTATTGCCAGTGGTGAGCATGACAGTAACGTTATCCATGTGCAATGGGATTCTCAGTCACCAGAACTGACTAGACATGAGTTGACTGACTTTTTGTGCAAGAATGGTGCCGCATTCCTCCTAAAGAGGTCCAGATGCTGTGCTGGTAGATCCTATACGGCAGCAGATACAGGCTCTTCTGGTGGGACATGGCGGTTCTGTAAAATGCTTAACGGGCACTTTCAGTTCCAGTTACTTTGATTTTAATTTTCTATGTTTAACGTGTAATAGATTTCATTTGAAACACGGTATAGAACTGTTGAAGTCTGGAATGTTGCTTGTTTTTAAATTTTTTGAATAGTGGATGTGTTCAACAAGTAGCATGGAGGAGGCCTAATATAGTTGCTTAATGTTACTTAATATAGGGGGTGTTTAGCACCAATAAATACATGGAAAGAGAGAGCTTAAGTCAACAGCTGAGATGAACTGAAACCTGGAAGGAATAAAGTCCAAAACAAAGGATTGATGCTATCCATAGGCGAGAATTTTCATCAGTGATTAATTTGTAGGCTGTATTGAATGTACAATAAATCATAAAGATTTTTATGTAATTAGCCATGCATAATTTTTTTCACCTGATGATATACTCTTAAGAGGATAAAAATGGCCTCACGAGACAATTACCATGCTAGGTACATGAATGTATACATGATTCAGCTATTAAGGCTAGAAATAAGGCTTAAGGCAACTGGTTGCTAACAAAGATAATTCCTTTGTCAATGTCACCCTTCGCTGTGGACTTCCGTGTATTTTTTGTCACTAACCACCATGTCACTAACCACCATCCATACAAATTTTTTAAAGAGCAAAAAAAATGGGGGAGATTAGAAAATTGACACTTGTTTTCCATATTTCCATTTTTTTGTGGTGGGAACTGAAAATTTAATTGATGAGCTTTTCATAGACCATGGTGTCCCGAGGCCCTATTGAATGACTTAATATTGGTGTTCCCATTCTCTTGGCTGCTTCCTGTATTTATATATATATATATATATATATATATATATATATATATATATATATATATATATATGTATGTACTGTATATGTATAGTGTTGATAGCTTTCCCATTGGCTTGGTTAATTGATCACATGCTGTATAGTGTCCCCCCTGTGGCTTGGCATATTACCCATGATACATTGTACTTTATTTTGCCATGTCTGGCAAGTGGCAAATTTATAGCTTATCATTGCTTGGTTACTGTAAAGCAAGCAGTCTACAGCACCCTGCTGATTTGACTGGGTCATGCATTTTATTCAGTCTAATGCTGGCCATATTTAAAAACCTTAATAGAGTGTATCTCCATTTTATTAACATACTTTACTAGGGCAACATCCACCAGGATTACTTCCTTGAGTCAGCACAAACACTCGCGGTGAAACCTTTAATGAATGTTGTTCCACCCAGCTCCTTCTTGTGAGAAAGACAGAAACCTTGTTCAAAACAAAATTATTTCTAGCATCATCTGACTTAATTTTTTCTTTTTAAAAAATATTTTTGCTTGAATTTGGATTTTTTTGAGAAAACACCTTAAAATGTATGATGGTGTTTTAGAGCAACTAAATAGTATCCTCTGACATTGAATAACTGAAAATTAAATAAGAGAAATAAGGGCAATTTTATATCTGTTTAGAAAGGTGACATTTGGAAGTGATTTTTATTTAAGCAATTTTATTTCAGTAATTAACTCTCAGGTTAGGTGTGCTTTCAGTCCAGATTTCTAATTTTAACAAATAATCCTGAGCTTGACATAATAAGGACTGATCAAAGCCTGTTGTGCACAATGGCACATATACTATTTTCAGTTCAGAATGGCTCATTAAAAACAAAACAGAGGTGAATTTTAAATATATCAGAAATTGCAAGACATGAGACATGCAAGATTTTAGCTCCTGCCAGCACATGCAGAATGAACAATTGGGTATTCATACTCATAGTTCCATACAGTAAACAATATTTTTTTTTATGGAGAGATATGTTAAGCCATTTCCACATACCACATTTGAGTGGGCTAATTGCTTTTATAATAATGTTGAAATTAGAGCCCAGCATGCAAATTGTGAATCTACAAACCTGCTACCATTATATGGGTGGAAATCAGCCAGTGCTGGATTCCTTGAGTTGGCATCTCTCTCACGTTGACATGCTACATCTTAAAAATAGGCTTGGCTTGATATTTGTTAATAATTCATAAAAACCATGCTTTTCTTATATTTTTCTTTCTCCGAAGTACATGTTTTTTGGGTGTTTAGTTTTATGTTTTAACTCTTTGCATAATGGAAGAATCTTTTCAATACAAAGTTGAGAAGGAAATTAACTTGGCATATTGTCAGAGCTAGATGAACATTCTCCCTCTCTCTGGTTTCAGAGATGGAGGGGAGGAATTACTGCACTCAGAAAGGGCAGACAGATGTATCTTTCTGACTGATTACAGTCAAACACTTTTTGTTTTGTGTTCTACTGTATTACATTTGTGCTCCATTCTGAAGGTCTGATGGCCTTCAGTTTCTGTTTTTTGTTGTGTCCTTGCATTTGAACAGTTAGTGCCACTACATGGTCAGCCATAAACACTCCCGCAAAGCAAAGCTTCACAAAACGTTTTACAGCCACAGCAAAACATACACTACCAGCTGCAAAGATGTTCTTATTTAACACACTAATACAGTGCACTCCAAAAGTGTTTGGACAGTGACACATTTTTTTGTTGTTTTGGCTCTGTACTCAAACACATTGGATTTGAAGTGGAACAGTGACTATGAGGTTAAAGTGAGACTTTCAAATTGAATTAATCGATTTTTACATCCATATCAGGTGAACAATTGTAGCCATTTATACACATAGCCCCCCCACCCCCCCCCAACCCATTTTAGGGCACCAAAAGTAATTGGACAAAATGTAATATTTGGTTGCATATCCTATCAAGATAGCCTACATAATTATAGATACAGCTAAAGTGGTGAAAATGATGAGGAATACATTTGAAAATCTCTGTAACACTTAATTTGAAGGGTCCTTCATAGAAGCTATATAACTTATTCAAAAGCACTACATAAACATCCATAAGTGCTTATGTCAATGACCGCAAATAGGCATATGGTGTGTTATGTCAGCATTAATGCAGCAAGTGACATTATCATGACATACCAAGTGAAATGACATACTTGACATAAGGATATCATATCATTTCACTTGGTAAGTCATGGTCATGTTACTTCAACTGCATCAGTGTTGATATAACACATCATATGCCTATTTGCGGTCATTGACATAAGCACTTATGAATGTTTATTTAGTGCTTATGATTATGAATGTGCTATGTAGTGCGTATGAAGAAGTTACATAGTTCTTATGAAAGACCCTTCAAAGGAAGTGTTACCAAAATCTCTGTAATTTGTAATAAGGAAAGCCATTGAAAGGCAAAGCAGGCAGGAAATAGTGTTCATTTCCACCAAAAATGGACAAACTATGTAATAGGGAAATGCAGTCTCAGAGTCAGAACCGTATTAATATGCCACCTACAGTCTGCCGTCTTGCATGTCTCATCTAGGTGCATTCCATGAATAGCTGCCTGACTCATGCCAATTTTTCGTCAGCATGAATCTATTTCATGACATATTACATTGAGCGATGGTTTCTTTTCCACTGCTGGGACAATCAAAGTCATGAGGCAAAAAGATATAAAGATGAATTATAAACAGCGCATCGGCTGTCAAAGGTTTTTCCCTTTTTGGTGATAAATGACGAAATGGCTGCAGCTCCATTAAGATTGTCTTAGTTATAACAGAAGGAGACAGTCTGGATAGCAGACTGGCATGTGGGTGAAGGCGTGGCATGGCTCCATCTGATCCCTGCTATTTACATGTAGCAAATGTTTTCATCCGGAGCAATTTACACAGATTACATTTTCACATACAATCAATTTATACAGCGGGGTACAATTGATTTACTGAAGGGTTAAGTACTTTGCTTAAGGATCCAACGGCAGTATCCAGCTGGGAATCAAACCCACAGCTTTTGAGTTCCAAGCCCTGTCCCCTAACCATCATACTACACCACTGCTGATGAGTCCAAGGTGGAACTGGCATCAGCTCAGCTTCAGACAATGTCCAGACATGTACTTTTCTCAGCCCCCAACTGTGTGCGCGTGTGTGAACTAACAGAAGTAACAGAAGACTAATTACTAGGACTCAGCATTTAACCAGCTTGGGTGATGTCCTAAAACTATGTTTTGGTTGACACCTAATTATTTGGATGTGTTTAGTGGTCTTTATTGTTGCCTGCTAAAATAACTATTCAGTTACATTTTTTAAATTTCTTTTTAGAATGGATTTTTAAAAAGATATAGGCCTAGGCTACTCCTAAAGATGCCAGTCACTAAACATGATGTTTTCATTTTTCTTTACTGTCTCATGTGATTCAGTTCAGACTACAGCATATGATGTAGTAAAATGGGTAGCACGGTGGTGCAGTGGTTAGCACTGTCACGTTGTGAGAAAGAGGTTCTGGGTTTGAGTCCTGGTCTGGGTCCTCTCGGCTTGGAGTTTGTATTCTCCCCGTGTCCTTGTGGATTTCCTCCGGGTCCCACACCAAAGACATGTATGTTGTAGGTTAGGTGTACTCCTGCCATTTCTCTTGACCAAGGAACTGGCCTCAAGGACTGGAGTTGGTACCCGGGTGCTGCACTGTTGGCTGCCCACTGCTCCTACGTAACTAGGATGGGTCAAATGCAGAAGACAAATTACCACACGGGGTCAATATAGTATATCTAAATTCTAAATTGAAAAAATTATTTCCCATACAATCAGTTTAAAATTATGCTAATTTCAGCATCTGAGACACTGGAAACCTAGCACTGTAGATTTCCTTAAAATGTCTTATATTTTCAGACCTAGGAATGTGCATTAGATTCGTCCTCAAATTGTGTGTTTCATGATAAATGCTTGAATTGCTTTATGGATGACATTATTTCAATGCATTTTTAAAGCTCGTAGGAAGTGGAAATAGGAAGATATCCTTCTACACTAGCTACACTATATAATAATATCAACAGCTAGTAAACCTCCATAGGTGGTAAAATCAATGGCCCTCATTTATCATTCAGGCGTACATTCAAATCTAATCGTAAAGTGAGGGTACGGCCATTTTTAGGGAAATATCTGGATTTATCAAAATGAACGTGGGTGTACAGTATGATGAAATCTCACGACATCTCTTGACCTTGCGTACGCTTTTCCAAGTGGCAAGGCAGCGACATTGCATGCAATGAACAGCGAGGGAATAGTTGTGCAGCCTATAATGTGATGGAAGGGAAGGGGTCGGAGAACCAACCGCGACAGAACGGGGATCTAAAAGCTACCCACACTGGTGGAGTAACCACTAAATAGTTAGGAAGGGGAAACAGAAAACACGAACAGAAAAAACAAAAGTACTTCCTTCCACGGGAGAAAACATCCCGCGTACAGGCTAACAAAAAACTACCCAGAAAAAAGGGTGAAAAAACTTGAGAACATGAGTGAAAAATAAACAACCAGAGAAAAGAAAACCTCCAGCTCAATATACCATAAATGAGCTACAATACAAGGAGGGAAATAAAAGGGTAACTAAGGTTTCAGCCTCCAAGAGGACTGGGAGAAAACCAAGGAGAGAAACTCTCTGAGAGAGACAAAAGGATAAAAAAAAACCTAAAGAGTAATCCTATAACCTCAGTAAGAGGAAAGTCCAACGTATCTTTTCGAAATGCCAGTGGAAAAGATAAGTTGTCTCCTCAAGTTCCTATACCGAAATTACCGGCTAGAGCATAACCAAGTTTACACTGAAGAACGGATCAGAGAAAGCGCCCTGCTTAAATAATGGCACGCGCCTGAAACCAATCAAGACTAATTGGTCTCTAGAGGAAAAGAAAAACGACGCGAGTGCCCTCTAGCGGCCAAAAGTCAGAAAAGTACAAGCAGGCTCAAAACCATGACATATAATAAAAACAAATAACTTTCATTCAGAGCACTGCGGAGTCAACAGGTGATAAACAAAAAGGTGCTCTTTGAAAAACAGGTTATGTAAGCTTTAAAATCAGAGTTCGCCTTAAATGAGTAGCTGATCATAAAAATGGCATGTCCAAGTCATTCCATTTATGAAAATATTAAAAGAATGCATCTGGGAAATATTTTTAAATGCACTTGACCTACGCATTGTGGCTATAGCCGTACATTGTGTAGCCTAATTGTCAAAAATAGTATATGAATAAGTTGATTTTAATCACTGTTAGTTTAATCGCTATTGTGCAGCCTAAATGGAATGAAGCAGAAGCCGGTTAAAATTATTACATCAGGAATAGACTCTGTATAATTATTTATTGGAGACAGCCACATGAAAATAATTATGCCAGTCATGTTGTATGCAAGACACAAAACTGTATAAATCCGATCTAGTTTTATTAGCTTAGAAGACCTAACGAACGTCGCAACCGGCATGATGGAAATCTTGACGAATCAAGTCATTTGCGTCTTCTATTACATTACACGGTCACTTTCCCAATTATAACCCCCACCCTCTCTTCTGCTGATGAGATTCTTGTTCATTCATAAGCATTTCAAGTTTACCCTCACAGAAAAATCATTTGCTTTCCTGTTGCCTATAATACTGGAGAAATGGAGTATGGTAATTCATAATGATGTGAACGCGCTTCCTAATATACGATCAAGTCTGATTTATCATACATTTATGCTCAGATCAGTGATTTACACAAGTTTGATAAATCACACGTGAGAATTTCGTATGCAAGCTGGATCCGTCAAATATACACTATTGTTTTACGACCATATTGATAAATGAGGCCCAATGTCTTTTTGGTTCCAGAGTATGAATTTATTCTGGGGTTTTTATAGCTTACCTTGTAGCAGATGTAGTTTCATTGTTTCTAAGTCACAAAATGACATAATATAGGGTTTATATATCAAATAATATATAAATCACATACATGTATGGTACATACAGTATATACAGTACTGTATATAAGCAATAGTATTAATGTATGTGAGCAAGTGAGAAATAGCTAACAACTTCTTCTATTTTATTGGCTGAAACAGCTTTACGTCAACACATCCTTGGCCTTGGTTGAAACGTGTTGGTTTTGGTTGACATTTCGGTTGACATTATTGACTAATGGAGAAGATTAATAGTAGCAGGATTGATGTGCCCTGCCCTCTAGTATTATTGACACCCTTGATAAAGATGAGCTGTAAAAGAATAAAAACAATACAGATAATTAACTGTATTGTCACTCAAGGATATATAAGTATATTCTGCTAATACAGTAACAGGTATCAGGAAACAATAAGTTACTATTTCTT
The DNA here is from genome assembly GCA_029718625.1 of Synaphobranchus kaupii. Taxonomy (NCBI): domain Eukaryota; kingdom Metazoa; phylum Chordata; class Actinopteri; order Anguilliformes; family Synaphobranchidae; genus Synaphobranchus; species Synaphobranchus kaupii. The sequence goes on along the minus strand of CM056382.1, from coordinate 43,346,216 downwards.
GAGTTTTAAGTAAGTAGATAATTATCTTTCTGAGAGATCCATTTGCAGCCAAATTACTACTTGATGGAATTCGTGATTCCATTGACCTTAACTCTCATATAAACAGCGTTATACCAAGAAATACAGTAGTTGTCATAACAAAAATAAATCAAACCACGGCTTGTTGTATTTCAGTCGCCTATCTGTAAATATTTCCTCTATTTATAACTAACCTAATCCTGAAAATAGGTTATCAGCTCACACAAACAGATACCTTTGATTAAGAAAAAAACATTACATTGATGTACTGTCCTCCATAATTAGATTGTGCTTTAAAAACGAGTTTAAAAAAGTTTTGGCGAGGTCCCGAAAATGAATGGGAGTGAATTGGCAGCCTGACAACTGGGAGGAATGGTGATGCTGTCAACGGTCAGCAGGGCTAGTATTCAATTCATTTCAATTTATTTTGTATAGTGCTTTTTACAGAGAACTGTCACAAAGACGCTGTACAGAGAAACAACATGTATTCACACTATGCAAATACAATGGATAGTCTCCACTCAACTCAACTCAACTCAAACTTTATTTATAGAGCACATTTATAACAACCAACGGTCGACCAAAGTGCTGTACAGGTCAATAAACAGTAGGTTACAAAACAGTACACGTAATACAATACAGTAAGAAAAAGTACATATACAATACAATACAAGGGTGTCTAGCTCAACCTGAATTGAAAGCCAGGGAGAAAAGGTGAGTCTTCAATAAGGACTTAAAAACCTCTAGGGTCTGGGCAGATCTAATATGCAAAGGCAAACTGTTCCAGAGCCTAGGGGCAGCCGCCACAAAGGCTCAGTCACCTCTGGTTTTTAGCCTAGTCCTGGGGACATCCAGCAGCAGCCGATCTGCCGACCTCAGTGCTCTAGCTGGGGTATGACAATGTAAAAGTTCAGCTAAGTACAGAGGTGCCAGCCCATTCAGAGCTTTAAAAACAAACAACAAAAGTTTAAAATCAATCCTGAAGCGGACAGGGAGCCAGTGGAGTGCGGCCAAAACTGGTGTAATGTGGTCGCGCTTTCTTTTACCAGTAAGGAGACGAGCAGCTGCATTTTGTCCAAGCTGCAAGTGTCGAAGTGACGACTGGTCAATACCAACATACAGAGAATTACAATAATCCAGCTGCGTGGTAATAAAAGCATGAATTACCCTCTCTAGGTCTTTGGGGGAAAGATAGGCCTTTATCTTGGCTAGGAGTCGTAACTGGAAAAAGCTGGTTTTAACAACTGAACTAAACTGTTTGTCAAATTTGAAAGCACTATCAAAAATCACTCCAAGGTTCTTGACAAAAGAACGGATATTAGAAGTTAGTGGGCCCAGAATACCAGCAGAATAATCTATAAAATCATGCCCAAACATAATGATCTCAGTTTTATTTTTGTTTAGATTGAGAAAATTTATATCCATCCAGCTTTTGATATCTTTTAGGCAGTCCAGCAAAGGCTGCATTGAATTCTTACTTTTTGACTTTAGAGGGAGATAAATCTGTACATCATCCGCAAAACAGTGGAAAGAAACATTGTGTTTTGCGAAGATTGATCCCAAGGGTACAACAAAAACAGGATAGGGCCCAAAATGGAGCCTTGAGGGACCCCACAGGTGAGAGGGGCCACAGTTGAAGAGAATTCCCCTAAGTGAACTGAGAGACTCCGATCAGACAGGTAAGACTGAAACCATTTGAGGGCAGTACCTGTGATGCCTACACACTGTTCTAGACGTGACAAAAGGATCCTGTGATCCACAGTGTCGAAGGCAGCTGTCAGGTCCAAGAGCACAAGGACAGCAGAGTTACCTGCATCAATAGTTAAAATAAGATCATTAAAAACTCTCAAAAGAGCCGTTTCAGTGCTATGGCGTGGTTTAAAGCCAGACTGAAACGTTTCATAGATGCTATGGTTAGTTAAAAATGACTGCAGCTGAACATAGACTACTTTCTCCAAAACCTTAGACAGAAACGGCAGCTTGGAAATAGGTCTGAAATTAGAAAGGACAGAAGGGTTTAAATTTTTCTTTTTGATAAGAGGCTGTACTACAGCATGTTTAAAAGCAGCTGGGACACAACCTGAGCTGAGACAAGTGTTTATCAAAACAAGAACACTTGACCCATCAGTATCAAAAACTTCTTTGAGAAAACGAGAAGGAATACTATCTGAGGGACAGCAGACGCTTGACTACATCTACATCTGAAAGTGATGAGAGCGATACAGGCTCAAACTGGTCAAAGACAGCAGAGCGCCAAGGAGGAGCAATAAGGTCTGGGACAGTGAAGGTGTGAGCAGCTGACCTAAGAGCAGAGATTTTTATAATGTTCTCACTCCTGTCCTCTCGTTTCCCGTGTTTTCCTTCTCCCCCTGTTTCATGTTCGTCTCTCCCTAGTTCGTTTCCCCGAGCTGCAGGTTGGGCGTGGTTTTTCCTTTCGTGTCACTCTGTCTCACTACTCTTCTCTCAGCCTATCCCATTTCCCCGTTTTGCATGCATTCCACACTCTCCGCTCTGTTAATCACCCTCGCATACATTCGCACGCGGCACCTAATTGATATCAATTAATGTTTGTATTTAGTCACCCGGTGTTCTCTGTCCTGTGCCAGTTCGTTAACTCTCTTTGTCTGAAACCTCTGGTCTTGTCTTGATTCCTAGTATCCAGTCTAGTCTTGCTATTGAAAGTCTTGTCTTGTACCGGCTTTAATTCGCCTCTCTACTCCGTCTAAGGTCCCTGTCTAGCTCTCGTCTGGAACGGCATTTCCCGCTGTTCATTATTCCTGCCTTGCTGTACTAACTCTGTCTGCTTGAGTCTGCCAACCTGCAGTTGTTTGCTACCCCTGCCTGTGTTGCTGTTTTCCTGCCATCCAGCTGACGTGTGTGCATGCAGCCGGGGCTCCTACTCCTCCTCTCTGCGGCAGTGCCCGCCTCCTGCCTGTGCTGCTGCTGATGTGCTGCTGCTGTTGTTGCTGCTGTCGCTGCTGCTACTGCTGCTGTTGCTGCTACTGCTGCTGCCCTGCCGCTGCGCCCACGTCCTGCCCGGACTCCGCTCCACTGTCCTGCACTTCTCCTGCCACTCCACTCAGCCCTGTTCCCGCTCCCGCTCTACCTCTGCTCAGCCTGCCTGGTTATCCGTCTCCATCTCCAGCCCCTGGCCTCTCCTGTTCCTGCTGCTCCCCTGCTGATCCCATTACCCGGACTGTCCGTCTTATATGTTCTCCCTATGCTTCAGGAGTATTGGTCGAAGCATAATTTATTAAGAGCTACGCGCTCTGTCTGTCTGTCTGTCAAGTCCAGTTCCAGCTTGGAACAATAACTGCCTTTGCCTTTCTCCCCATGCTTCAGGAATGAACCCTGGTCAAGCAATAAAATAATAGAGTATTGGCATTCCTGTGTTCACAAAGAGTAGGCGATGGCACAATGGGAGAAATATCATGGGGATTTACAAGAGAATTAAAAATATAAAAAAGAACTTGGGGCTTATGACTGTTATTGGAGACAAGGTTGGATAAATACTCCATTTTAGCAGCTTTAACGGCTCTCTGATAGTCTGATAAACAGACCCTTAAGATTTCTAAGGAGACGTGGAGTTTGTCCTTCTTCCACTTTCTCTCAGCACGCCGACATGCGCGTCTGAGAGCGCGGGTGGAATCATTCAACCACGGCTCAGAAAGTGCTTTAGTGCGTTTAAGTCTAAAAGGAGTAACAGAGTCCAAAATATTGTTACATGTAGAGTCAAAAATAGTAATAAGCTCCTCAGCACTAAGAGCGCAATTCCCATCCAGTGTACAAATCATACATTCATTAAAAATAACTGAGAACTGCGATGTAGTTGAAGGGTTAAACGTACGCAGGCGGCGTACGGGAGCACACGTCTTAACCCTCGAACAAGGTATTGAAGCAGTAAATAAAACAGGCAGATGGTCTGAAATACATGTTGCACAAATTTCATTTACACAAACAGATAAGCCATATGACAACACAAGATCCAAGGTATGGCCCTTTTCATGTGTCGGTCCAGTCACAGACTGAATTAGATTAAATGAGTCAATGAGATTTAAAAATTCCTTGGCCAGAGGTTTTGATTCACAACACACATGGGGCCCTATCTTACACCCGGCGCAAAGCGGCGCTAACGCAAACGCAAGTGTCTTTGCTATCTTACACCCGGCGCTAGGTCCATAATTACGCCTAACGCTTACGCCGTCAAACTAGCATTGCGCCATTAACTAGTCTTGCGCCATCATTAGTGAACTGGGCGTGTTGGTCTTAACATGAGGAGTGGTCAGGATTCTTTTTGGCGTATTGCTATCTTGAGCCAGCAGAAAGCGCTTGCGCTAGAACCACCACAAACCTGGTCTAAAGTCATGTCGCAGTTGTTTACATGCTATTTTAACGGCGCATATAAGTGCGTCTACATAGGCGTGTGCACAACGCGCATACCCTCCTGTCTGTTACACACAGGGACGTGCACAGGCATGACTAAAATATCTAGATCACAATGTGAAATATTATTATTGTGTAGGCTATATCAAAAATGCATAATAATAAAAGGTTCCATAGGTCCACATACCTTTCCCTCAGCGAAGGGAAACAATGCCACATTACATTGCTCTCAGCCCACTCCATCAACATCCAGGCGATGTGCGATGGTACGGGACAATGGCTATCCATTAAAAAGGAGCTGATAACACCTATAGCTATCAAGCCTAATGCGCGAATTGTCTTTGCACCTAATGCGTGAATTGTCATTCAATGGAAAACTCGCGCACGGCAATAGACGGACATTTAAGTTCTGAAAATGCGCTTCAGATGTCATTACAATACAGCTATGTTTATCTATGAATACAGCCTGTAAGTAAATAGAATGGTTTGTGACTGAAAAAAGTTCAAAACCTTGTCCAGTGAATATTGCATTTATTGTTTTTCAAATAGCCTAGGCTACAGCGAATTCGCTGTGCATAAGGTTTTTCTCGATAGCCTATGGTTAAAAAACGGAGATGTCACCATGTTAACTAAATTGTAACCTTAGCTATCCTTCATATTTTTTTAAATTACAGTGACCAGGTTTCCATACTCTCACCGTTTAAAACCCAGCTGATTTCACCCGTTATTCCTTAACTGAACAAAACGATTTTAAAGAGAACTAAGCGTCTAATTAGAAACTAAAACAAATTTGCAGCACGTTACACAATTAATTCACAATTAATTTTAATGCCATTCTCTGTACGTTTAACGGTCTTCCTGGGAAAGTGGATTGTTTTAAAGGATTACGCTACGAGTAAAACAGGTTGGTCACATTTCCATAAACAGGACATTATTAAACAAGGGGAAATATGCGTGAACTTATGGGTTGCGAACCTGACAGCTTTATTTTATGGCTATTTAGTGTCATCATTAAGGCAAAATAACGGTATGTATGTTATTAATCAATATTAGCCTACTATGCAGGTAGCCTAATGAACTTTTGAGAACAGCCTCTTGGAATTGATGTTTGACACTTTCATTGCATAATCAAACGAAATTCGCTGAACAAGCAGGCTAATTTGGCGTTTTCTAAGGTGAGACTGAAGCCATTGATAGCTTATTCTCAGCTGTTGCAGGTCCTTTTAACGAAATGTAACCGCACATATTTTGTAAAATAACAGCCCTGTCTGGAATTACCGGGAACTCATAGGCTAATGGTTAGTCCGAATAATATTGATCATACTCCATTTAGCCTATTCCTTGATCACACTAAACACGCACGAGCATGTCTGTTTCGCCGTCATAAGCAATCCGCCAAGGTGGAAAAGCAGGCTTTTAAAGGGAATGGGATATGACATTTTGATTGGTTTATTGAATGTCACGCCCAAGACACACCTATAATTAATGAAGCGACTAGGTTCAGCCCAGTTGCGCCATGCGCCATGCTTAGCGCCAAAAAAACACGCCGTTAAAATAGCAAAAGTGGACTTGGACACGCCCTAAATGGACTTAGCGCCATGCGCTTAGACTAAGCGCCAAGATCGCCAAGATAGGGCCCCTGGACATTAAAATCGCCAGAAATTAAGAAATGGTCATATTTCACCATAATCCCCGACAGAAAGTCAGCAAAATCATGTATAAAGTCCTTATTAAATTATGGAGGACGATATACTACCGCGAACAGAACGGGAGTGGACAGATTTAATTCAAATAGCTGCAGCTCAAAGCTGGAGTAAGTGTCAAATTGAGTCTGTCGACACTGGAAGCTGGATTTAAAAACAGAGGCTAATCCCCCACCTTTGCCAGTGATCCGAGGGGAGCTAAAGAAAGTACAGTCAGGAGGAAGAAGTTCGGAGAACGGAGTACACTCACCAGCGTGAAGCCAGGTCTCCGTCAGAAACATAAAATCCAGTTCACGAGAGGTGAAGAAGTCATTCAGCAGAAAAGTTTTGTTTGCTATCGATCTAGTATTTAGCAAAGCCATGCGAAGATTGAGCTCCACACTGGCTGACGGTGCAACACGTCTCAGCGGGCGAAGGTATGCATGGCCAACACCGCTTCTGCGGTCCCGCGACTGCCAGCGTCGAGGAGGGCGCTCAGTCATCAGACCGAGAGCAGCGCGCGGGCCAGGTAGCACAGGTAAAGAGGGGCACGTCAGCAGAGCGGCGGACGGATCAGGCGCTGTCATCGGGCTGAGAGGAGCAGGTGGAGCGGCAACAACAGGACAGTGTTGCAGTGAGCGTCGGACAGCAGAAAAGTAGCATCCATCAGAGAGGAGGCGAGGATTTGTCACACGGGAGGAAGTCAGCAGGTAGGCCTTAAATCTTACCAGCACACCACCCTGCTTTCCCCGTCTTCTGAAGCGCTTTTTCCTGGGAAGGGCGCAGGGGAGGCGGCGCAGGTATGCGGGAGGAGGGCTCGCTGAATGTTTTCCCAAACAGTGCTTAGACAGCAACAGCATCTCACCAGAGGCTTGGATGTTGAATAGAGTGAATAGAGCTTGGCGATCATAAACAAGTAGAGCAAAGGCATCCCGGCAACAGACACAGAGAAACAAAGCAGTAGCAAACAATATGCTGAGCAAACGAGACAGACGGCTTGCCAACACAGGCGCCATCTTTCCATCTTTAACAAGCCTATTGGCATGAAAGTGGCCTCTGATTGTAGATTTAGAGACTTTGTGTGATGTTCTCACTCCCGTCCTCTTGTGTCCCGTGTTTGACCTGTTTCCCCTCTTATCATGTCTCTCCCTAGTTGGTTTCCCTCGTGCTGCAGGTTGGGCGTGGTTTTTCCTTTTCGTGTCACTCTGTTCCACTACTCGTCATCCACCTATCCCTTTCCTCCCTTCCACATGCATTCCACACACTCTCTGCTCCGTTAATCACTCACGCATACATTCGCACGCGGCACCTAATTGATACTTGTTAATGTTTGTATTTAGTCATCCGGTGTTCTTTGTCCTGTGCCAGTTCGTTAATTCTCCTTGTGAAAACTTCTGGTCTTGTCTCGTGGATACATGGTATCTAGTCCTGTTTTGCCAACTTTTGAAGCCTTGTCTTGCATTCAGGTGTTAACTCGCCTTTTCTGCTCTGCCCAGTTTTTGATCAAGCTCTCGCCAGGAACGGCACATCTCGCTGTTCAGTCTGTCCTGCCTCGCTGTACTAACTTTGAGTCTACCAACCTGCAGTTGTCCGTATTCCCTGCTTGTGCTGCTGTTCCTGCCAAACCAACTGCTGTGTGTGCATGCAGCTGGAGCTCCAACTCTACTATCCTGCGGCGGTGCCTGCTTTCTGCTTGTGCTGCTGCTGCCATCCTGCTGCTGTGTGCACGTCCAGCCGGGACCCCGCTCTGCTAACTGCAATTGTTCCTGCCACTCAGCTCTGCCCTGCTCCCCGCTCCTCCTCTGCTCAGCCTGCCCGGATTCCTGTCACCATCACCAGCCCCTGGACTCTCCCACTCCCGCTCATCCCCTGCTGTAACCACCACCCGGACTGTTTGTCTTAAGTGTTCTCCCTATGCTTCAGGAGGAATTCTGGTTGAAGCAATAAAATATTGGAGTATTGGAACGTCCTGTGTTTGAGTCGTGCATTTGAGTCCAGTTCATACTCGGAATCGTAACACTTTGGGCCCGATGTTACACTCTGCGCTAACCCAAATGCAAGTGTCTTTACTAGTTTCAGTCCGACGCAGTGGTCATTGTATCTCCCAGTGCTCATGTTATTTAAATACCAAATAAACTTGCGCCCATAGCAAGTGAACTGGGCATGTTGGTCTTAAGATGAGGTGTGGCCAGGATAATTTCATATTATATAATATTGCTATTTTGAGGCAGCAAAAAGCGTTTGCGCTAAAACCACCACAAACCTGGTCTTAAGTCATGTCGCATGTTCTTTCAATGTTATTTTAATGGTGCAATATACTGTAAGTGGGTCTGCATAGGCGTGTGCACAACGCACATACACCCTCCTGTCTGACACACACAGGGGCGCACACAAGCATGTATACAAAATATCAAGATTACATTGTGAAATAAGGATTAATATTTTTCCCAAAAATAAAAAGTTTTCTCTCCTGGAATAGACACACGTTGTCCCTGCAACCCCGGGAAAGTGGGCTTGTTTTAAAGCATTATGCTACCAGTAAAAAGCATTGGGCATTTCCATAAGCAGGACATTATAAAAGAGGAAATATGCGTGAACATATGGGTTCCCAACATGACAGCTTTAGTGTATTTAGTGTCATCATTAAGGCAAAATAACGCTATTCATGTTATTAATCAATATGAGAATGCACGTAATATGAACTTTGGATGAAGCTTGAACTTTGCAGCAAAATGCATTGCCTGTGATCTGACTGCTGTGAGAACATGGAATTGATGTTTGACAATGCTTCATTGTATAATCAAACAAAATTTGTTAAACAAGAAGACTAATTTGGCGTTTTCTAAGGTGAGAAGGAAGCTATATTCTGGTAGCTTATTCTGAGTGGTTACAGGTGCTTTTTAACTAAATTAAACTGCATATATTTTCTAAAATAACAGCACTGTTGTAAACTAATGGAAAATATTTTCCTGTTTCCCATTATTATATGTCTGGGGAACGGGAAATAGTTTGGTCGGGAATTACCAGGGTACCTGGTATTATTGTGTATATGAAAGCACGTCATAATGATTAGTCCGAATAATATTGATCCTAATATTGATCCATATATTCCTTGTGTACGAGCAGGCCTGTTTCCCCAGCTGTAAATCGGTCTTTTTGCAGTCTTGTTAAATCCGCTATTATATTAGCAATATGTCATGGTGCAAATGCAGTTAGCTTTTAAAGGGAATGGGAGCTAGCACTCTGATTTATAAACTCTGGTTTATAGCATGTTACGCCCAAGACACAGTGGAGGTGGACACGCCCTAAATGCACTTGCCAAGATCATCAAGATAAAGCCCTTTAGGTCCCCAAGATGCAAGTTGAGTAGATATCTGTCCCTTGATGGAGGACATGATGGACTTTGCATTTGTGCTACCTAATTTCTATACCTTAGGAAAACAGCACTTCATGAGAAGCCCCAATACAGTTCCCTAAGATTGAGATAACATGTTAATTGAGAGATTGAGTAAAATGTTAATGCTAATTTATTTTTGTTTTTGAATTTTACTTAACACACACACACACACACACACACACATAAATGCACGCAAACACACACACACACACACACACACACACACACACACACACACACACACACACACACACACACACACACACACACACACACACAGGTAAGGACTTCAAAGGATAAGTCCATGCTGTGCTTCACTTGAGCCTTCAAAAAAATTATTCGATCAGTTACTTTCAGGAAATCACATGACAATAATTAATTTCTATTTTGTCCCTTCATGGTCTGGATCTGCGAGTTTTAAATTTGCAACAACTACTTGAAGAGAAAAGCATTCAGGAAAAATTAAATTGACTCAAGCCAACTGATTTATTACCACCAAATCCACATTCCAATCATTAGGCAGTTTCAGAAGTACATTAGTTCTGTGGTTTAATGATGCATAAAAGGAAGTTGGATAAAAGGCAGTTTGTCAAAAAGATCAAAACCATAAAGACTGACTACATCAACAACATCTCCACCTCTCTCTCTCTCTCTATATATATATATATATATATGGGCCATTCTACAGAAGTCGTGCAAATTGAGGGTTGGAGAAAAGTGTAAATTTGTATTCTTTTTGCAAATTCTTTTAGAATATATGTGTTACACTTTATCTGAGATACATAAATATACTTGATGTACAGTGCAATCACATGTAATTTTTTTCAGAATAAGGATGAATTTACTGACTGCTCCTAAATATGTCACAACCGAAACATGGTGTAAAACCTGCTTTTGAAATAGAATTACATACCCAATTGATAAGTTTAATTCACCCGTTTGAAAATGACATTTTTGAAAAAATCTTGACTGCTGTTGAATTTGAATCAATTACCCTGAATTTTTTAAATCAAATAAAACATTGGATTAATTAAATTTAGTGAAAACTCCATACAAATAAAATGGACAGATTTGATTTCTCTATAAAATGGACAGATTTGATCACATGAATTTTGATAGATTCTTATTTGTGAGATTATATATACCTTCACCAGCACAATATCTTGGATATTTGATTGATTATTCATATTATTCAAAATTTTAACGAAACAGCAGGTGTTTCGGTTGTGACCACATTGTTGCGGTTGTGACATCTCTTACTGAAACCTGAATTCCAAAGTTGGGACAGTACGTAAAATGCAAATAAAAGCAGAAAGCATTGATTTGTAAATTCTCTTGTCTATATATTTAAATGAAAACGATATTTAAAAGATATTTAATGTTTTACCTTAGCAACTTCATAGATTTTTTGTAAATATACGCTAATTCCCAATTTGATACCTGCAACACGTTCCAAAAAACAGACTGGGACAGGGGTATAAAAAAGACTGGGAAGGTTATGGAATGTTCAAAAAACACCTGTTTGGAACATTCCACAGGTAAATAGGTGAATAGGTCACAGGTCATGCTATCATGGCTGGGTATAAAAGGAGCATCCACGATGGCTCTGGCATTTATGAGCAAGGATGGGTTCGCCACTTTGTGAAAAACTGCATGAGCGAATAGTCCAACAGTTTAAGAACAACGTTTCTCAACACATGATTGCAAGGAATTTAGGGATTTCACCATCTACAGTCCATAATATCAGTAAAAGATTCAGAGAATCTGGAGAAAACGGGCAAGGCCGTAAACCAATATTGAATGCCCGTGACCTTCGATCCTTCAGACAGCACTACATTAAAAAACGGCATGCTTCTGTAATGAATATAACCACATGGGCTTGGGAATACTTCAGAAAACCATTGTCAGTAAACACAATTTGTCGCTGCATCTACAAATGCAAGTTAAGTCTCTACTACCCAAAGCGTAAGCCATATATCAAAAACATCGAGAAACGCCGCCGACTTCTCTGGGCTCATCTGAGATGGACTGACGCAAAGTGGAAACGTGTGCTGTGGTCTGACGAGTCCACCTGTCAAATTGTTTTTGGAAATAATGGACATCGTGTTCTCCTGGCCAAAGAGGAAAAGGACCATCTCGATTGTTACCAACACAAGGTTCAAAAGCCAGCGTCTGTCATGGTATGGGGGTGTGTTAGTGCCCATGGCATGGGTAACTTGCACATCTGTGAAAGCACCATTAACGCTGACGGGTACATATGCATTTTGGAGCAACATTTGCTGCGATCTAGACAATCGCTTTTTCAGGGACATCCCTGCTTATTTCAGCAAGACAATGCCAAGCCACATTCTGCACGTGTTACAACAGCATGGCTTCGTCGTCAGAGAATGCGGGTGCTAGACTGGCCTGCCTGTAGTTCAGACCTGTCTCCCATTGAAAACATGTGGCGCATTATGAAGCCCAAAATATGACAATGGAGACCCCGGACCGGTGAGCAGCTGAAGTCTCATATTAAGCAAGAATGGGAAACAATTCTGCTTTCAAAACTACAACAATTAGTGTTGTAGTTCTCAAAAGATTACTGAGTGTTGTTAAAAGGACAAGTGATGTGATGTAACACAAAGGTAAACATGCCCCTGTCCCAAATTTTTTGGGAGGTGTTGCAGGCATCAAATGTAGAATGAGCTGAATAGAGAATGAAATGTAGAATAAAGTTGATTAGTTAAAACATGAAATATCTTGTCTTTGTACTGTTTTCAATTGAATACAAGAAGGACTCGCAAATCATTGCTATCTGTTTTTATTTACATTTTATACACTGTCCCAACTTTTTTGGAATTGAGGTTTGTACATGTGCATTGATTGTCTCACTATTTATTGTCTTTAATAAGAATTTACGGACAAGTGTCACCAACTGAAACAGGCCTGTCAAAACAATACCATTTGTTTCGGTAGTGACTGTTTCGGTTGTGACAATTTTGGCTCATTTCGGCCACAAAACAAAAGATTTAGCAAGCTCATGGTTAGCAACCACTTCTCTGTGCAGATGCACCTTCCTTTTAATCAAATCTACAGTTATGAAATCAACTTTCTTTCTCTAATATGAAAACTTGCGTGTTTGGGTGTGACGTCTCTAAAAACCACAGAATAATTTTCATACTTTGAAGGACAATTATATCAAAACGCTGAAACCTAGCTACTCACCATGTGGCCTTGATTCATATGAAGGCTGTCTAATTTCCTGGTTAAAAAAGGAGTGTGTGGCTACAAGCAGGTTCACTGCACAGACTCAAACAGTGTACGTTTCAGTTGTGACGTAAAAACTGGGGACAGCATTTTTTCAATAGGTTTTTTGAATTATAAAATTTATTACAAAATAGATTGCATTATTTTAACTTATATTTGATAAAAATTCACAAGCTTTTTTGAATGAGACAAGTCAAATAATTGGCAAAAATATTTTGGGTATTATTTTTTAATGCACAAGTTTAAGGGTTGATAGTGGGGACAGCCATCTCCCAATAGGAATTTATACTCCCAAAGTGTTGATTTTGGATAAATGTAACTATTATTACTGCAATTTATATCTTGGATTATATTAAAACATAACATGATCTAATGAATTATATAGCATTGAAAGATTTTATTGGTCAATTTCTTACTTTTATCAGAGAGGGACAGCAATTTGCATGACTTTTGTAGAATGGCCCATATATACATACCTACATACATACATGCATGCATAAACGCATAAACTGATAGCTGGATATTGTGTATTATTTTTATCTTATGTATTATTTCACTTGATTTTAGGTAGGAAAACAATTCCCAAGGCATCCTCCCAACCCTTTATTTCCCTACTTCAATGATGCAATTTTGAAGGCAATATTGCATTAAACAAAGAGATCCATTTCACAAATTGGAAATATTTGGCAGAGGTGTTATTGTACCTACCACTCTATACCTAGGACCCAAACAAGGAAAGTGCTGAGGCTATGGACTGAACTGTATAAAATAAGCGTGTTGCCTTGTCAGCTAAAAAGATCAATTCACTTCCCTGTGTGAAACTATGACACATCACTGCCTCATGTACACCAGACCAGTCAGCCAATTACCCACCTAGCGTAGACAGGCACCCTATTGCATCTAAGAACACTGTTTTGATGTAAACCTAATGATTGTCAATGCAGCACAAGGCAAAACACACAAATCCACAGAAATTCTGATTGATCTATGGAATTTATACATATAACCATTAATATGAACCAGCCCTTTTAGGAACAGAGGATTAGGTAACAAACATCAACATTTAATACACCTCTACCAAACTTTTCTGACCAAACATCTTTCTTGGCAATAGCTTCCCAAGAGACTAATGGGGTCCCGACATCTATAAATCCAGAGGAAGATGCAAAAGGAATTTTTTGTTTTGCAGACAACCTGTGAAGTGTGTACACTACATGGCCATATCTGGGCACCCCTTGGTCTGGGCTGTTTTCTTGCTTCAGGCCAGGCCCCTTAGTTCCAGTGAAGGCAACAGCACACAATGGCATTCTATTCTGTGCTTCCAGCTTTGTGGCAATGATTCTGTGCTTCCAACTTTGTGGCAAGAGCTGGGGGAAGGCTTTTCCTGTTTCAGCATGACAATGCCCCATGCACAAAGGCAGGTCCCTTTATGACAATGCTCCATGCACAAAGTGAGGTCCCTTTATGACAATGCTCCATGCACAAAGTGAGGTCCCTTTATGACAATGCTCCATGCACAAAGTGAGGTCCCTTTATGACAATGCCCCATGCACAAATTGAGGTCCATACAGACATGGTTTGTTGAGGTCAGTGTGGAATAACTTGACTGGCCTGAACAGAGCCCTGACCTCAACTCCATCTAACAGCCTTGGGATTAATTGGAAAGCCGACTGCGAGCTAGGCCTAATCACCCAACAGCAGTGCCCCACCTCACTAATGCTCTTCTGACTGAATGGAAACAAATCCCAGCAGTAATGTTCGAACATATAGTGGGAAGCCTTCCCAGGAGAGTGGAGACTGTTATAGCAGCAAAAGGTGGACCAACTCCATATGAATGCCCATGATTTTGGAGTGAGATGTTGGACGAGCAGGTGTCCATATGCTTTTGGCCAGGTAGTGTATGTGTGAATTCATCACTTGTTTGTAGATGATGAGGCTGAAGCTGGAGATGGAGAGCAAGACTCAACCCAATTGCACTCTGTTCTGAAGGAGTCCCAGGCAGAGAGAGCACCGTCTGTGATCAGGAAGACGAGGCAGATGACAATACCTCTGCTGGATACAACACCCAGCAGCCTTCAAACACAGCATAAAGAGCAAAGGCTTTGCTCATGTAGTTTCGCAAACCCCTCCCTCTCCCATCTCTAGCTGACATGTCTCACCCTGCTACTTCTAAAAGAGGCTGTGGCTGTGATGCTTTTTCATTCCCAAATGGCTGATCAGCACATTCTGATGAGCGTGGTGCTTTCTCAGAAACATTAGCATATTCAGAAGGTTCACTGAACAAACGGGCAAATAAAAACTCTGATTATGATTCTCTGTGCTTGATTAGTTCCCCAGAGGGCCCTGTTGCTTTCTGAATTGGAGTCTGAACCTCCTTCATGCACTGTTTTCCTCTTTTAGGCAAATCCTCACGTCAGTGTTTCCCAACTTCAGCTCAAATGGCCTCCTGAAAGCCTAGAATATGGTGGCTGCTCTGTTATGGTCTGTGGAAGACCACGTGATGCACTTTCAGACAGCATCATGGAAAAGTACGTCTTTAAGTATGCAAATAATGTGGGGAAAGTCTATTTGCAGCAAGGGGGTTTCACAAGCTAGAGGTATACTGCTTTTAGTAAAAAATAACAGCAATAATGTGATGAAATGAGTACGGAAGCCCTGAAAGGCAAGGTGAAAAAAATTTTTTGTGGCCAAGACCTAAGTTTATCTCGTACGTAGGGATACCGAGGTAGGTTCTGACACTCAACATTACCATAATACTTTAATCAATTACCAAGAGACCGCTTGCATAACAATGATAATATTTTGTAGTTAACCTCTTGCTGCCAAACGCCCCCTAGCGGTAACGCGGGCGTTACGGAAATTATTAAATTATACATTTAATTAATTTAATAATATATAATAAACTGCTCACCTCAATATTTTGATTAAATATCCTTAAGATATATCCATTCCTTCTGGGAAAGTGGTTTTTAAGCCCAAAACGTCGAGATAAAACTTTGTAAATAATGTTGGAAACTCTGACCTAATTCTCAAACATGTATTGCAGCTTGATGTCACACCATAAACAATGTGCTGGTAAACTGTTCTGCTTAATTATATTTCACAAAACTTTGGTTTGAAAAATCATTATACCTTTAGGCTTCAAGAAAAAATACTTTAAAACTTTCATACAGCTGTACATGATTTTTTTCCAATTTTAAACCGACTTGTGCTTTTTTGCACTTCATTACGAAAAGTTTGGCTGTGTTCAGTTTGGCGTTGTGAAACTCAGCCAGTTTCTGGAGTACCAATCCCGTGGCTTAATATATCTTAGCCACTGTGGTTTTGTACTTGTTTGCAGAGATTTATGCAAAACCGTCGTCAATTGGGTGTATTTCTTTGACTGATAGGCCTATCTGAAGTGGGAAAAACTGTCTTCGACCCGCCTCCACTCCGAGTATTATTTGCTTTCCATTGGGTTTTAAAACTGTCTGTCAAATATTCCAGCCAATAGCCAAGACTCTTATCTTTCAAACAAGCCCTCATTCAACACAATGCCATTGTAAATCAAGGAAATACAGCCCTGCGTAAGAGGAAGAGGCAACCAAGCGTAATTATCGAACCAAGATGGCGCAGTGTTTTTACCTTGTAGCGTAGCTCGCTACATTCCGTTTAGCAAAGCACAATTCATAAGGTAACTGCGCTGTTTATCTTTTTACTTTACAGTCTCTTTCATACAGTTTTTGGTTAGTTATGTCTAGGTTATTCAGCAGTTTCTCCATGCAGCAGGTCCTAGCCCAAATATGGTTTTGCGGTCTCAGTGACGCAGAGTGATATAAGGTAACAGATTATTTTGCCGGTATACCAGTGCGAATTCACTGTTATGTATAAAACGAATCCCTCTGAATTAAATGAATATAGCTAACATTACTATATTGTAACAATGGCAAGCTAGCCAGCAAAATTACACATAGCAGCTAGCTATCTATTTGTGTCTGAGACAAGTAAATGCAGCCCTGTGTAAGAGGAGAAGGCAACCAAGCGTAATTATCAAACCGAGATGGTGCAGTGTTTTTACCTTGTAGCGTAGCTCGCTACATTCTGTTTAGCAAAGCACAATTCATAAAGTAAATGCGCTGTTTATCTTTTTACTTTACAGTCTCTTTCATACAGTTTTCGGTTAGTTAGCCTATGTCTAGGTTATTCAGGAGTTTCTCCGTGCAGCAGGTCCTTGCCCAAATATGGTTTTGCGGTCTCAGTGACGCAGAGTGATATAAGGTAACAGATTATTTTGCCGGTATACCAGTGCAAATTCACTGTTATGTATAAAACGAATCCCTCTGAATTAAATGAATATAGCTAACATTACTATATTGTAACAATGGCAAGCTAATAGCAGCTAGCTATCTATTTGTGTCTGAGACGAGCTGTTCCGAGTTTCTTTTGAATGCAATGGCGTCTGAAGGGTTTGTTTTGTTCCACATGAGTAAATTGTTCTGTAAGCAGTACAGCAGGCTCTGCAGGTAAACAAATCAGCAATGTATGCATGACCTAACACGAGGGAGAGATAACATGAGGATGAGTTTGTTGTTGTTGATTATTATGCAGAGGTTTATTTTATCTAGGGTGGACATTTGATTTTATATACCTGGACTAATTTCTGGCTAATGAGGCTCTGGTAGAATACAAGATTCACTGTGCTGCTACATGGGTTTGGAGAGCCTTTTAGGGACCACGGCTAGGCTAGTTAGTTGTGTAATATGGAACACACCAAAAACACATCTAAAAATTAACTTGTATTGCCCATTATCAGATTTTATTGTAAAACTTAAAAAATAAATTATATTGAGACTTTTCTGGAACCTGGGCCATTTTGCACAATTTGGCACAATTTTGTAATGGGGCGTGACGTGTGAGGTAGGAGGAGCCAAATGCAGCAAGGGGATTCTTTAAGCCCTTAGGCCACTAAGGCGGGAAACCCCGCAGATAAGGGAGGAGACAAGACAGGGAACACGTACCAAAGCTACTAACCGGCTCACTGTGACACACCATAAGTAGAAGCGCAAACGCCAGGTCTTTCACTAAGAAAACCAAGCCAAGCGAATAGAACAAAGCACTAGGCTCTCAAACGTCTATAAGCTAAGTGACTAGAGAACGAACCGGAAATAACAAACACCCTGTCTCGGTAACGAGACACATAAGAACAGGCGAGTAGCATAATGGCACAAACAAAACACACAGCAAACAAACACTGAAAACTAATGCAAATTAGAATTACCAGGAGGCGAAAAGAACGGGATCTAACGTTCCAAGGCTACTCTCAGAGACTAGTAGTCAAACGCAAACATGTCCACAACATCACCCAATCTTCCCCACAGGAAGACATGCACCGACAGACGAAACAGAACTACAGTTCCGAACAAAATCGTCAAACTCCATATAAGGATAAAAGGCACACAGGGACGAAAGGACAGGTGCACCGGAATTATCGGCTAACTGACTAACACGAGTATAGAGAATAAAAGCCCTGCCTCTTGGTAAAGAGGAATGTAACGAGAAGGCGAAGGAACAGAGATAACGTTCCGTGGCTAGTTTCATAAGCTCGCAGTCACATGCATAAATAAAGGGGTAATCTCCCGATCTCCCAGGAGGGAGAAACATTTTACAGGAGAGCCGACGGAGCACCGCAGTCCCATAACTTTACTAGCAAAATTACTAGCTTAAATAGAAAACACACGCCCTAGCCTCTCAGTAAAGGGAAATGTAACGAGGCGAGGGAACCAATAATTAAAGTTCCAAGCCTATAATGAGGCTCGCAGTCACACGCAAACATGTCCACAACATCGCCCAATCCTCCCCACAGGAAGACATGCACCGACAGACGAAACAGAACAACAAACTCCATATATGGATAAAGACACAAGTCATGCACCGACAGACGAAACAGAACTACAGGTCCAAACAGAATCGTCAAACTCCATATAAGGATAAAGGTACAAGACATGCATCGACAGACGAAACAGAACTAAAGTTCCTAACAAAATCGTCAAACTCCATACACGGATAAAGGCACACAGGGGCGAGAGGACAGCTGCACCGGAATTATCGGTTATCTGACTAACGCAAGCTCAATAGAAAATACTAGCCATGCCTCTAAGAATAAATAGAGCCCTAAAGTCAGTATGATAAAACACCCTGGGCCCTATCTTACACCTGGCGCAAAGCAGCGCTAACCCAAACGCAAGTGTCTTTGCTATCTTACACCCGGCGCTAGGTCCATAATAACGCCTAACGCTCACGCCGTTTAACTAGCATGTACTCTTGCGCCATCACAAGTGAACTGGCCGTGTTGGTCTTAAGATGAGGAGTGGCCAGGATTCTTTTTGGCGTATTGCTATCTTGAGCCAGCAGAAAGCGCTTGCGCTAGAACCACCACAAACCTGGTCTAAAGTCATGTCGCAGTTGTTTACATGTTATTTTAACGGCGCATATAAGTGTGTCTACAACGCGCGTACACCTTCCTCCTGTTACACACACAGGGGCGCGCACAAAACATGCATAAAAATAACATGAATGTGAAATATTATTACATTATTATGTAGGCTATGTTAGAACAACAATAATAATAATAATAATAATAATAATAATAATAATAATAATGCAGTTACCGCAAGCCTAGTCCGACATGCCAATGAATACATTCAATTCCCCATGACACCTGCCAGCCAAGAAAGGGTGAAACGGGAGTTCATGGCGAAGTTCCAATTCCCTGGGGTTCTCGGTGCCATCGATTGCACGCATGTGCAATTGCGTGCACCAGTAGAGAACGCTCAGGTTTATGTGAACCGAAAGGGAGCCTACTCCATCAACATCCAGGTGATTTGCAACGCTACGTGTAAGATTACACATGTATTCGCAAATTATCCTGGATCAAGCCATGACTCCTTTATATTGGCGAACTCTGTCATTCCTGCAGTCTTCCAGGGGGATCCCCCCCTGGAGGGGTGGCTGTTAGGGGACAATGGCTATCCATTAAAGACATGGCTGATGACACCGTTTCTCATGCCTACAACAGTGCGTGAATTGTCATTCAATCGAAAACTCACAAAAACACGCATTGTAATAGAGAGGACGTTTGGAGTGCTGAAAATGCGCTTCAGATGTTTGGATAAGTCAGGTGGAACATTACAATATACCCCTCAGAAGGTCGGAGCATTCTTTGTGGCGTGTTGTGTGTTGCATAACATTGCCAAAAGCCATGGATGTCTCCCACACATAGAGGAGGACACATTACAGGACTTCAGAAGGCGTGATGCCGAACTGCATGTGCCGATGCCAGTTAACCCAGATACACCTGTAGCAGCACGGGCGAGAAGGGATCAGTTGGCGGAAGAGCTGGTTTATCTATAGCCTGGTAAGAAACCGGAATGTTTTTTTTAATTGGAAAAAAAAGTTCAATACTGTCCCGCGAATATTGCATTTATTAGGAAATTGTAAAGCACATTAATGCATTTTTAAACAATGTTTTTCAATAAGGTCCAGGGGATTCACTGTGCATGACGGCTTTTTACATGTCAAAAAACAAAGATTGATTCAAAAACAATCGCCAAATTCATATTTTAAATGAAAGCAGGTTTACATACTTTCAGCGACTAAAGCCCCGCTGATTTCACCTGTTACTCCATAACTGAACAATAGTATGCCATTTTAGAGAACTAAAACTAAAAAAATAAATAAAAATAAACAACAATCAAACACTGGACACTTAAGGGACTGCTCTTCTTCCTCCTCGGGTTCGCAGGCAGGTGGCACCACGACGAGGCTGGCCACGGGAGGGTCCAGGAGCAGCAGGGGGCAGTGTGCGCGTAACGGATCGGGTGGACGGAGGAGATCGAGTGGTCGGAGGAGGAGGTGTTGTAGGAACGAGGCGCTCAACTGCGTCAGCGAGCCTTCCCAGATTGTCCGCGAAGCGTGCGAGGGGCTGCAGCAAGACCTGCCCAATACTCCGCCTGACTGCACCCAATTCCCTCTCCAGCATGTGGAACCCGGCTTGCTGGAGTTCCAGGAATGGGTGGTCCTCCTGCTGGGTGGTGTTCCCGCGTTGTGATCTGGGTCGGCTCGTCTCTCCTGTCGACCTCAGTGTTGCTGGTTCCTCCGTCTCTGCTCCCTTCACCACTGGCCCCACCCCTTGCTCTGGCGTACTGGGTCCGGCCTCAGGATCAGCCAGCAGAGCTGCATAACATGTACATTTCATTTATTATATGGCTTTGTTACAGGACTAGCAAAATAAACGATTTTCACAACAAGCTTGCGTGGTTTGTACAGATTGTGTAGGCTATTAAGTTATTGACATCATTGAATTACCTTGGACACCAACCTGTACCCCCCCAAATCCCTCAATGCTTTCAGCACTGAGGGTAGAGGCAGCGATGTCCTCCGCTGGCGTCAGATCCTCACTGGCCGTAGGTGGTCCTCCTCCCGTTAGCGAGTGTTGGCTTCGGTGAGCGGCGAGCTTTCGTTTCCCCCGTCTCCTGACATCATTATACCGCTTACGGCATTGTGCGGCTGATCTTGTGATGCCAGAAAACGAGGATATGCTCACCGCTACCTCATCCCACGCCTGCTTCACCTCCAGGAGCTTAGGTGGAACCCTGCGGCTCCCGTATATTTGCTGCTCGCGCACCTTCACTTCAATCTGCCAAGGTGCGGACTCAGGTGGCTTTTAAAGGGAATGGGATATGACATTTTGATTGGTTTATTGCATGTCACGCCCAAGACACACCTATAATTAATGAAGCGACTAGGTTCAGCCCCGTTGCACCTTGCGCCGTGCTTAGCGCCAAAAAAACACGCCGTTAAAATAGAAAAGTGGGCCAAGATCGCCAAGATAGGGCCCCCTGTCTCTTAATAAACAAACTCCTCTTGCTATCACGAAAGACAGCAGATAGAGAGAGGAGAAAGAGACAGAATGGCAAACGATCTAGGCAAAAACGACAAACAAAGGACAGACCAGAAAGCGGCAACTGAAATGAGCACACAAAACAGGAATTCAACCTGAAGCTCAAAGCACAAAGGCCAGTACCGCAAAACTCCAATAAAAGCACAACAGAGCAAAATGGTCTCCTTAAAAACACTAGATCAATCATACGACTAAAACTTTAAAAGGGCAAAAATAAACCGCACAAATAATGCCATACAACACACCACAGCACAAACAACAAACAATCAATATCGAAGTCCAGAACAAAAGGAACATGGGCTTAAATAGCTCACCGGCAACCATGTGCAGCTGTGCAACGTAGATGAGAACTTCTTCGCGAGAAGAAGGAAAGGAGCCAAAACTCCACCAACGAAGCAGCGCCCACTTGTGGCGGCCAAGGAACACGACTGCAAGGGAAAAAAGGTCATAAACCATGACAAATTTGTGCCAACTTTGGTAACCAAAATGGTTCACCTGAAAAAAAGCTCTGTAGAATTTGAATGATTTGAGATATTGACACCATATCTTTAGCAGAGATAGGCAGCATATTGAGGAATCACAAAGAGGAGTTATTTCCTCCATAGCTCTTGTAGCTCATCAGGTAAAAAATCTGAAATTTGAATTTAGGTACCCGTTTTTTGTTTTTTCACAATTTCTGTACATAAATTGTTGTAGTTAAGTAGCAAGAAGTGTATGTATATGAATTATGACTACGTAGTCATAATAGTGCAGTTCTCTGTTTTAATAAAAGCTATGAACCATATTTGTAGCCTTTACAGTTTTTGAGATAAACAGCTTTGTTTGTCACTAGTAAAAACAGTCGAGAATTGGTATATTTTGCCCTAGGTATTAAGAGGTTAATATCTTCTATTTCTCTATTAAAGGGTAAGTTCGCTATTTTGGACCTTGGACCCTATTTGCGGTCCGTCTTCCATGAACCTGACCCATGAAGTCCATTTTTTCGCTGATCGGTCCAGTATTGAGTTCGGTACAGATTTCCTGTAGGCTCTCACTGGGCTACAATGGAAGTGAACGGGGCAATCAGAAATGTTATGGAAAAACAACGATAAATGTGCTTTTATAGCTCAGTGTGTATTCTTACGGTCTCAGTATGCTCTCCTGTGAAATGTAGGCTATCGCAAACGCAAACCGAACGTTGAAACAACAGTTCCATTTGAAACAGAACTATTTCTCCGACCGCACTACCTCGCACTGTAAACTTCTGCAGTCTAGCTACGTTGTAGAGAGAGAGGGGGGGGGGCGCTTGAAAAGCAGTTGATCACAAATCCTGACCTCCCGTTGGAGTTTACTAGCTAGTAGCCTACAGCAGAAATATTTGTAACGCAGTTTTTGTAATCATCATTTGTAATAATTCATCACAGCAATGGTGCGCGAATGTGCAGTCCCCGGTTGTGGGAATAAAATGTCTGGACGCTCAAATACCAGTTTTCACAGGCTCCCGTTCTCTGACCCAGAAAGATTGAGACTTTGGCTGGTTGTCTTACGGATCGACATAAACACTCCAGTCAATCAACTCCGTTTGGCAGACTCGCGAGTTTGTGGAGCGCATTTCGACGCTACTGATTTCTGTAACCGCAAATCAGACGCAAAACACTGGTTTCTAAAGAACACAGCTGTTCCTCGTGTCGGACCTGCAGCACTATCAAGCACCGGAGCGGAGGTAAGTTATATTTAGCTATAACGTTACTAACATTTTTATTTTTTTTGAGCGCGTCCTCTGACCCAGCACTCAATACCAACTAACAAAATCCGAGCTTGACATAAGTTGTTTTCTTGTAACAAAACTGTCGGAAACGTTCATCAACTATAACTTTTTACAATTCTATAATGTTTTATTTACAAATGCTTGACGCATGGTGTCCTGTCCAAAGTTCTCATCTATCACATATCTGTTGGCAGTCATAGTGTAATGGTAATCAATGGAGATGATCCAGTGTCATCCACGGATACATCCAGGTTTTCAATGGCATTCGGTAGCAACAGATCCCACTCCCTACAACACAAACTTTCCTCCTCTCTGGGCATCTGCTTGCACCTCTTGCAAGAACACCAAAAGTCCCCCGAAATTCTTGGTCTAGCCTCGGCAGCGACTTCGGATAACATTACCTGCGCAACTTCAGCCTCTCTCTCTTCTCTTGCTCTCTTATCATCCATCTCTTGTAGTTCCGTGTCCGTGTATTCTGGCTCAAATCTGTAGCCAGTAACGTCAAAGTCAAAATCGAATTCTTCATCTTCGTAATCATTATAGTCATCCATCATCCAAGTTTTTTTGTGGAAATTGTAGCCTACGTTGCTGCAGGTAAACAAACGCAGACTGCTCAGCTAGATAGTTTCGTAAACGGCCGGCACACCTTCCCGCTCCCCTACCCCCGACACATAGTACTCCGCGAGTGCAGCGCAAACAAGCAACAGAGAAATGCTTACTTCCAAGCCATGCCAAGCACGTAAAAATGTTCGGATTTAAATACATTTCACAGGAGAGCATACTGAGACCGGTAACAATACACCCTGAGCTTCCCGTCTCATTTATTGTACATGAAAGCACATTTATCGAACATTTCTGATTGCCCCGTTCACTTCCATTGTAGCCCAGTGAGAGCCTACAGGAAATCTGTACCGAACTCAATACTGGACCGATCAGCGAAAAAATGGACTTCATGGGTCTGGTTCATGGAAGACGGACCGCAAATAGGGTCCAAGGTCCAAAATAGCGAACTTACCCTTTAACTATTGGTGATGATTATTAAGCTCGATCGTAAACGCGAAAGGTGCAATTGACTTAAAGGTTGTATCAGCGATTTTGGGTGGAAACATAAATGATCACATTCATCTGATTTTTCCTCACGATCCGCTAGCTGCCCGCCCCATAAGCAGGCCGTCAAAAACCGCGTCTCTGTAGGCAGCCTATGCTCCGAGATCGTACACAAAAACAAATGGTACTACCAACCACTCAAAACCAAAATAAACAGTATTCCAACCAATCACATCAGCGATTTTGGGTGACGTCACTTCTGAAGTGAAATCCCAAACAAACATACTTATGAATAATTTAAAAAAAATAGTGTTCAAGCATCCAGAATTATAACCACGTTAATAACGTTTGTAAGAAACCAAACCGTTTGTAAATCCGTCAAGATTTCAGCGAGATAAGAGTATTAGCGTTTGTGCAGATCATTGTGATTGGTTGGAATACTGTTTATTTTGGTTTTGAGTAGTTGGTAGTACCATTTGTTTTTGTGTACGATCTCGGAGCATAGGCTGCCTACAGAGACGCGGTTTTTTGACGGCCTGCTTATGGGGCGGGCAGCTAGCGGATCGTGAGGAAAAATCAGATGAATGTGATCATTTATGTTTCCACCCAAAATCGCTGATACAACCTTTAAACAGAACACTTCCGGTGTAAGAATTTATCCCGCCGTCGGAGTAGGTTGTGACAATCGGTGGAGTCTGTTACAATCTTTATAAATGTAAAAAAATAAAAAGGTTGATAAACATTTCGGTTTTCAAATGATTTATTCAGGTTAATGTTTCCTCAAACTGTATAGGTAAATATGTGGTTATTTTGAAAGCAAACCTGCGGTTATTTTCTGGCGAACACTCAGATGTTTTTCTCATCCAGTCCAGCTGCTTCCAGGTCCGGCTGATCTTCGCATCTCCGTCAGTATGCTTAGTAAAAGCAATAAAAATAGAAAATACTACAACCCAATTTACTTTTTCTGGCAGGTACTTACAGTAACTATATGGTTTTAAGTTGTATGTGTGTTAGTTAGCTGACTACAGCTACAACAAGCATATTAAGCAAGTGTAACTTATTTCCACTCGTTTTTATTTCAAGGCGTAGGCCTATTTATTTCAAGGCGTAGACCTATACATTTCAAGTCGGCATGAAAGGGGCGTGTTCAGCTATGTTCATTGGTTGCTCTGTCCATAAATATAAAAAACTAAATACCGCTATTTAATAGTTATTTGTCTGATTCAAGTGTATTTAATATATTAATGTATTCAGCTTTTCACATAATAATGAGAGTGTAACAAATTCAGCATGGTGCTTCGTTGTCATAAAGCGTATTTTTAGATCATAAGATCATAAGTCCTGATGCGCTACTTGCTTTTCCCACGGCCTCAGAAATCGAGAGAATATCAGAGTGAGGGAGAAAGAAAATTTGATTGCAGCAATTAAATTAATTATGTTGGAAAACGTTTAAAAAAATGTGTTAGACTAGATTTCCTGTATCATAACCTTATACGCCTGTATACCTTCGAAAAGTTGGAAAAACCATATTTTATATGGGCAAACTTGACACCTATTTGCTTTGGGTGCACTGTGGAGTGTTTAAGTGCATTTGGTAGTGGATGCTACCCGTTACCTTAGAGTTGCGCTAGCATTAGTGTGTATGTCCAAAAGAAGGGACAGCATGGTATCAGCTGAAAATTGTTTCCATCAATCAACTACATCATGGGTAAGTCGTAATTGAGACATTATGTCCAAAATTCCAAACTATCCCTTTAAACTGAGATACTGTACTTCCCAGCCAAGTTATCCCCTGCCTGACCTTTCACTCACCCTAGAAGGCCCCCTCCTCCTCATCTCTTCATTTGCTCAGAATCCCGGAGTGGTACTGACCATTTCCGAGAACATCACTCAACGTGTCAGGCATGCGGATTTGTTCTGTCCAACATTCAGAGAATCTGCCCTTTCCTCACCAGTTACTCAATCAAGTTCTTAGTCCTGACACTGTCTCCCATTTGGACTACTGCAACTCCCTCCTGGCTGGCCTCCCATCAGACCTCTGGAGCTCATCCAGAATGCTCCTGTTTGTCTAACTACAACCTCCCCAGGATCAGCCACGCCACTCCCCATCTGATCTCCCTCCACTGGCTACCTATATTAGCTCTCATCAAATTCAAAACCTTGGTGCTAGCCTATCGGGCAGCTAAAGAGACAGCTTCAGACCTTACACAACCTGCAGATGTCTCTATTCTGCTACCTCTGGGCACCACCACCCTCCCCTGCCAATGAGCATTCAGTACTGTGTTCATCACTCTATGGTAGGCAGGGAGTATTTTAGCTGTGTAATTAAGCTTTGTATATTTAAAACTATAGTTTATACATACCACGGCTATTTCACAGTGAAAATAAATTGCTCACAAACAAGCAGCATAGTTGGACTCAGAAGACAAGACTTTCAGGCAAACTGATCTCTTGCCTGAGCAGCCCTATCCATAAAGATAGATGAGCTGTATGAAAAATATAGTTGCCTCAGTCTGTCTCTCATAATTGTCCAACACCTTAATCCTAACCGTAGCACTTCGTCCTAAACATTGTGCATTGTTTTTGCAAGCCTTCCAGCATCTCCGGTAGTGTAGACTGGGGTAATATTCTATGGTTTACTTAACACCTCACAGAATCTACTGGGATGTGCCTAACATCTAGCCCCCATTACCATAAAGAGAATATTTCCAATGGAAAAGTCGTATTGACACTATACTGCGGTGGTATATCCACAATTAGGATTATTCATCCATATACTGCAGATCAGTATATCATTTAATTTAAAGTAAGCAAACCAAGTGCACATTTGCTGCTGCCCAGCCAGCACAATAACTAATATTGTTGTTCAGGATTTCCTGCTCATAGTTTGTTCAATATTTTATGGATTTACTTAATACTGTCTTTACTTCCTAGTTATCAAAACAGGCATGACTAATGAGGATTAGACTGTCCAACTCAAGCACAACTGCATTTTCAAATACTGAAAAGTTAAGTTTTTTTTGTGTGAAAGTGCTTTTTGCACAGTACACTCTATATTTTCCAGTTCCTGGTAAAATAATAGATCAGCTTATATGCAGCAATTAAAGTGCTGTACATGTGTTTATCTCACTCTCTCAAAGTGTCTCTCTCAAAACCCACATTGTCCTGATAATACAATATTTATGATTGACACCTCCAACAATCACCACAATACTGCCTCTTTAGAGCTGGCAGATGGCTTAGCTATACCCACTGAAGCCAGGATCACATTAAATGTAAATAAAAAACAAACAGATTTAATGAAAAGTGTGGTGGTGTTGGCATTAATTGGAACATAGCCTTTCTATGGGTAATGCTAATATGACCTCAAGGGGTGCTTTGGGGGATTTTAATACTAATTAGTGTTTTTTTATTAAATTGAAATTTGTGTTGTCTGTGCTGTTTATACTTTCTGAAAGTGGGCTGAGTGCTGTTAACTGGAAACCTTGAATCAATATGCCCCTAATTAGTGAAAGTGTGGACACATAGCCACTAAAACTAACCATATGGTAGATAATGAAGAATTCAAAGACAAAGCAAATGACAACAAGCCAAACCTCCATTGTGTTAACCCCTTTGCGCAGATGCCAAATTTGGTCAATCCGCGACTATTTAGGTACTGTTCTATTTAAGACTCCAGGTGTGAATCACAGCAACTTGGAAAATGGCTTAAAGCACAACTGAACTTTGGTAGAACTTTGGGTTGTGTAGTTACCTGGCCATGATATGAGTCCAAATGGTGGCGAAATATGTTCGTTAGTTGGTCTGTGCTCCCCTGGGGTGATAATCCAGAATAGGGTATTTGTCGCTCTCCATTCACTTCTATAGGGCAGCTAAAATGGTCTCACAGCATTTTCCAAACCTTCTCCAACCTCCTCTACCTTCAGCTGTCCTCCTGCAACACCTTTATAATTGCAGGGGGCCTATGGAACTGCCAGTTAGCCTTTTGCAATTCTGATATGAACCTCCCGGTTTCTTTCCCTCACTAAAACATGGATAATTCCAGACAACAGTGCAACCCCAGCAGCCCTTTTTTTCATCTTTTTTCCGCAAACTCCCCTGGCCTCCTGGCAGGGGAGGTGGAACTGGCCTGCGTGTGTCCTCCTCGTCAATATTTTCTGTTTGCTCCCTTTCATGTATGTATCTCTTCATTTCTATGCTGTGACTGTTAACTAACCCCACAAAACTGCTTATTATAGTTTGCTGCCTTCCAGCAGACTCCCTTGGAAAGTTTTTTGAAGAGCTGGACATCCTGCTCAGTTCATTTCCAGAGGATGGGACTCCACTCATTCTGATGGGAGACTTCCATCTGGAGAGCTCCTCCCTCTACTCCATTCCTTTGGCATTACCTTGCAGCAGTCACCCTCTACCCTCAGAGTAGGACACCATACATTACCTTGCAGCAGTCACCCTCTACCCTCAGAGTAGGACACCATACATTACCTTGCAGCAGTCACCCTCTACCCTCAGAGTACGACACCATACATTACCTTGCAGCAGTCACCCTCTACCCTCAGAGTAGGACACCATACATTACCTTGCAGCAGTCACCCTCTACCCTCAGAGTAGGACACCATACATTACCTTGCAGCAGTCACCCTCTACCCTCAGAGTAGGACACCATACATTACCTTGCAGCAGTCACCCTCTACCCTCAGAGTAGGACACCATACATTACCTTGCAGCAGTCACCCTCTACCCTCAGAGTAGGACACCATACATTACCTTGCAGCAGTCACCCTCTACCCTCAGAGTAGGAAACCATCTCACTGAACAGGATCTCCTAGACCCTGGCAGTAAAGGCAGCTTCTCTCTCTGTTCTGATCCTCCTTGCCGTCTTTGTAACATATGACACAGTTGACCACCACCTCCTACTATCTTCCCTGACTACCTTGAGGATTTGCTTTTGTTCGTAGGCGGAGGGTGTGTACTGGACATGGCGATTAAAATAATGTAGGTTAGAGGATTTGAGTGCTCACTCAATCAACTGATTGACTGCGGAGGAGGTAACTAAGCTGGCTGCCGATTCCTGCATGGTTAGACTGCCTGTATTAGTTGGTTAGTTAGCTAGCTAGCAAGTTTCATCCATCAACGCATTGAAATCATGACCGCCAAAATGAGAATAATTGTGAAAATGGCAAATAAAATCACATCCAAATTTTTGAAGCCCTAAATTCTTAAAAGGTAAAAACTTTAACAAGTTCATGCAATGTTTTAACAGAAGGTAGTATTGATAGTAGATTGTTGATTCACCAGCTTTACTGAAGGGATAAACTGGCTACTTACTATTTTACCTCAGCAACACTAACAGTATTTTACCTCAGCAACACAGCTACTATCTAACAGTATTTTACCTCTGTGACATTATTTGGAACACTTAACTTGCACACTTATTTTTTATTTCTGTTTTAGAGTGTTGTTTATTAATTTTTCTATTTGTGTGCTATTAAAATAAATGGTGTAATATTCAAATGTTCCAAAAGCTTCAAGAAACTTTGATTTATAAACCCTAACTCCTAAACACAACCCTACTGGTACTTTAAAACCAAAGCCTACATTGGATCTTGTACTCAAAAAACTGTATTTACTGTGAAATTAGTGCAAAAACTTTTGACACCTCCCCCTCCTAGCCTTACCCTGCAGTTGGTTCACCCTCCACCTATGTTTTTGTTTACAACACTATTTGATGGTTTGTTCAGTTTACTTTGCACTTATGATTATAAATTGGCTTTTGGCACCTTCTTGGTGATATTGTAGTTTTGTATTCCTATCACTAACACTGATGTCCATTTTTGTAAGTGGCAATGGATAGGAACGTCACAATAAATGACAATAAAGCAATGCTGTAATGAGATAAAAGTTACTAGATAGCTATACATGTTGACTATAACAATTAAATTGAGCTATAGAACAACTCTGGCAAAAGATAGCTAAGTCAATGAGGAAAATTGGTTTTCTGGTAAGTTTACTAGGCAGATCCAACCTTAATGATACTCATACAGCATATACACACATGTCTCTGTGATGAGGATATCTCAGCAAAAGATACTGAATTTACAGTAGCTAATTGCTGCAACCCCGGAACATCTGTTGTCTCATATTCTTATATCCCAATGCCTGTTCTGTTTCATGGTTGCAGTTTTCAAAATGCTCCTTCTCCTCATCTCTACCCATATAATTTTGTTTATCCTGTTCTATGATGTCTGGGGGAGTCAACAACAACACTCCCAGGCCTTCGAACCAAAAGCCAAAGAATGTACTTACCCCTGTATAATACTGCTTTTACAAATAGATCCTGGAAATTCTGTTTGCCTGCAATTTCGTTCTACTCAATATCATTTTAAATGTTGCTAAATTGTTCCCAGAGAAACAGCTGCCTGTGTATGTTTGTATGTATGCCTTTTGTGTGTGATGGGTGTGTTTATTAGTCTTTTCGATCACAATATTTGCCTCAGGCCTGTTAAGGTAATATCTTCCGTAGTGCTGTGGAAAGCCCAGGAGTATTTAAAAAGAAGCTAAATTGAGAGCAGCAGAGATTTACATAAATGAAAGCCACAATAAAATGGAAAGCATACCACGAGGAATAGATAAAAAACAAGATCAAAGCAAGCTTCTACCTTTTCTGAATAAATTAAAACACACACTGTTATTTGTTCAAAGAGTTTAGTTTTCATACTTATATAGATTGTACTGGCCAAATGAAGATGTGAATAGTAAACATGTATAGGAGGAAGACACTGGGACACATGAATTGCAGTTCTTCATAGCAGAAGATTATTCATATTTAAGCAAAGATATCAGTTCACAGCGCTCAACACCATAGCCTATCAAGCCCTCATTAGAGGGGTTTTGTATGTTTGTGTGTGTGTGTGTGTGTCTATTTGTGAGCGTATAGCATATACAGTATACTTGTGTGTGCCTTTGCCTGCTGGGGGGTATGTCACATCTTTTGGAATAGACGGTAATCAGTCTTGACTGACCTGATGGTCACTTGGGGACCAGTATAATGGGTTAGCTATTTGAAGATTTCAGGGGTGAAGCAGCTGCCACTGTAGATGACTCCACATTAATAAAGTATATTTATCTGACCTCAAGCAAATTGATAGGACAGTGCCACCTGTAGCCGTAGCTTTTACATCACATTAGCGACAGCTGATATCAGGCCTAACTACTTTACTGTGAAAATTGAGTCTTTGTTCAGTTGTCCATGAGACATGGGTAGCACATTCAGATATGTGATTGTTGGATGTTTAATTAAAACAAAAGGAAAAAGAAAAGCCGGCAGACTCCAGGACCGCGAGACCATGCTCATGCTGTTCAGGTATCTTTGGAGACGTCACCCAGCCCTGATGCCCAGCCAGTCTGCACAGTGTGAGGTGACATCGCAGACTAACAAGGATGAAATAACAGTTGCGAAGGGCATTTAATATAATCCTCCATACAGAGAGATGAAGAGGCCAAAGGGGGAATCAATCAGACTGCCAAACAGCACGGTGCACAGCAGGAGGAGGAAGGATAATTTCCACAGGCTCTGGGGTGGGTTATGCCAGGATCAAAGCACTACGGGGTGGCATTTCGTATTTACTGTACTTCCCCTCCCCCCCCCAGACCCAAAGGGCATCTAACCTTCCCCTCCGGCTGCCCTAATGACTGAAGAGGCCACACAGCGCGGCTGCAGATTTTCGGCTCGACAATTTCAATTGTGCACAATTGTGCCGCGGCAGGAAAAGCAGCATGTGGTCTGAGGCCCCGCTGATTATTATTCTGGTCAAATCTCCGAAAGCAACGGATGAGGAGACAGTGACAGACATGGGCCCATGGTCACTGGAGGTTAGTGAGGAAGAACTGTTCAGCACGGCTGATTATCTGTCCATGGAAACATTTCAGGTGAAACTAAAGACACCAAGTGATGTGAGGATATGGCTGACTGGAAGCAGGTTGTCTTAATAGGTTTTCAGCGGTGGGAGAGTGAAATTGCTCTTGCGTCTTTCAATGCTAGTCTTATTTCTGAGAGCCTCCAACAGTGAAATACACTGCCCGGCCAAAAAAAAAGTTGCACACTCTAATATTTCGTTAGACCGCCTTTAGCTTTGATTACGGCGCGCATTTGTTGTGGCATTGTTTCGACAACCTTATGCAATGTCACAACATTTATTTCCATCCAGAGTAGCATACATTTTGGCTGAGATCTTGTATTGACGACGGGAGAGTCGAACCACTCCGTAAAGTGTTCTCCAGCACATCCCAAAGACTTTCAATGGGGTTAAGGTCAGGAATCTGGTGGCTAATTCATGTGTGAAAATGATTCCTCATGCTCCCTGAACCACTCTTTCACAATTTGAGCCCGATAAATCTTGGCATTGTCATCCTGGCATATGCCCATTGATGGGATAACCTGGTCATTCAGTACATTCAGGTACTTCGCTGACTTCATTTTATTGCTGCATAATATTGCTGAGCCTAGACCTGACCAACTGAAGCAACCCCAGATCATAACACTGCCTCCAGAGGATTGTACAGTGGGCACTAGGCATGACGGGTGCAATGGCGACTTTTTTTTTGGCCGGGCAGTGTATGTTGAATATGGTATCCTAGCAGCACTGAAAGTAATCTGAAATGTTGTCAACATTATTCTTTGGCCCAGTGTTTTTTATTTATTTATTTTTATGTTTTGTCTGGTTTTGAAATCAAACATTTAAGAGCCTGGTGTAGGGGTTCGGGGAGAAGAGTACCAGAAAACTTGCCTGTGTTTATTTTGAAACAGCTGCTAATTATTTTCGCTCCAAATTTTATACAGTCTTTTTGAACTTGTGTCTTGTGGTGCTGGCATGAAAGTGACTGACTTCTGTGGAGTGCTCTTTAATTAGAGCGGAGGAGCATGCCTCTGGAGGGGCTCGTCCCTGGCTGGCTTCCCCGTTCTCTCACCCGGGCGCCATTTAGGTCAGCAAAATCAATTCTTTCTGTCAAAGGGCTAGCAGGAGTCTGGCCAGCTTCCAAACCCCCCTCTGCTATCCACAGCCATACCCCCATGCATGAACATTTGAAAAATGAGAGTTATAAATAAAGCTAAAATCGCCACTGCAAGTACACCACCCACTATTCTGCTCATGGCCCACTGTAGATATTTTCTCCACACTTTCATTCATATAGACCCTCCCGACAATTCTGGCTGGCAAAACACTGGGTCAATCTGCTTTCATCCTCTCAGACAATGATGTCTGATTGTCACTTAGACGTGTACTATCTGTACCTGTAAATACATTCAATTATACAACAATGAGATTCGAGCGAGTAACGTGATTGGCCGAGACGCGTTCTACCAGTGCTGGTATTTAGTATAACCTCACTGCTATTGTGTAGACGCGTTCTATAGAGCGTTGCCTAGGAAGCATAAACAACAACAATAGCAATGGCAACATGGTGCTAGCAATTTGGCGAATCCGAAATAAAGAATGACTTCATCAAAAGTTATTGTTTCAATATTTTTTCATTACTTACTAAATGTTTATGGTAACATTGTTGTATAAAAGCAATAGATCACTCGAGGATTCGTGCGTTATTGGATATAATCACTGCGGAGAGTACTCCGCAACTCGACCTTCAGTCTTGTTGCTGCGACGTCACCGCAGTGATTATATTTCCAATAACGCACTCCCTCTCGTGATCTATTGCTTAATTATTGCAAATGATTAAAAAAGCAATATGGAACTAATTCATAATAAATGAGAAGGACATTGGACAGTTAAGACATGTTAAATGAACATGTATGAGGTCACTCAAATGCATCACAATTATTTATGCATTTAATAATACGGACCTGAGATGTATCAGAGTTAGCTATGAAACAAATTTCCATTTTCAGTCAATATATTGCAACACTGACAGAACATGGATATACACCAGTCTTGTGATTTTGGATTTTCTACCCATCCTTGATATTGTTATTCATGTTGTTGGCTCAAGATAGAAAATGAAGGCGATCAAAAGTTATTTTCATGTGGCGTTTCAAGATATTAATTACTTATCAATGTAGGAATGCAATTTGGTCAAACAACATAAATATTTTAGTGAGTAACCCAATCCCATACCATAGAGAGCTAATTAGTAGAAATGTATATTGTAGGTCAGTACTGGCAGTGATTGGCATCGTTCGTAAAGAAGAAATACATTCCCTTCTGATTTGGAGAAAAATGCACTTGAATACTAAGCTTTTCATGAGCTGTTCAGTTCAGTCCTGTGGATTTAAAAAAAAATTATTTCCAAAACGGTAATGCCAGCTCATTACTGCATACTTTGATTTCTCTATTTGTCCCCATTTTCCATATGTTTCAGACAATACTAGGACAATTAACATCCAAAACCAGGAAGACTCATTACGAATCATGTCATTTTTGTAAAAGAAAATGACATTCACTTTAATATACTTCCCCCATTACAGTACATTATTGTACAGACAATTATATGTTTGGTACTGACAAATATTTGCAAAAAATAACAGTAAACAAAAAGTATCTTTAAATGGTATCATACAGAGTCATTTACAGTATTGTGCACCTCACCATTTTTATTTACATTACAAAGTACAGTACATAAATACAATTCAAGGTCTTGTACTTTAAATATTGAAAAATATTATTGCATTTTACTACATTCCCCTATGTGGGAGTCCCTAAAAAGCAGCATATCTGTGGTTAAATCAGTATTTAGACTTGCTGACTGCTCAACAGTATTTTACATGACAGTACAAAATGTTGGAATTTTTACATACAGTCTAATAAAATGATTTCCTCAGTCTATGACTTACAAACATGTCACATTCAGATAACAGGACAGTAGTAAAATTGCATGCTGCATTTATGATCCAACTCGCTCTTTGATTTTCATTAACTTTCAGGACACCAATAAACTGGAAAACTAATTTCTGCTGTGCCCTGTGAGTATATTTGCTATTTGATTTGTAATTCTTCTCTCATAAATTTGAATCAGAAATTGTTTCCTGAATCATACTACCTACAGCATTAATGCAGTTCTATTGTATCTTAAAAGTACCTTAATTTTAATACTGTGGAAATGAAAAAGTGAATTGTAGTCAAGGTTGTTGTCTGTAAAGGTTGTTATAGTGTTGTCTAACGCATATAAGGCCTGATTTACTAAGACCTTTTTTAGCATATGCATAACCTTTTAGCACACATAAAACCAATAACATGACCAATGATTGGTCATGGCATTTGTTTAGCACCCATCATTGGTTGTGTTATTAGTTTTGCGTGTGCTAAAAAGTTTCACACATGCAAAAGGTGTTAGTAAATCAGGCCCATAGTGTGAATTAAAACATTGGCTACCTTCTCAAACAGACATAAATTTATAAAGCAAACATTTATATGCCTTATAATACACTTGCTTTTGCAGAGGCAAAATAAATCTGTAACCATCGTGGCCAGCTGAGGATTCCAAGATCTTACTCCATACTCCATCGACTCAAACACACACACACACACACACACACACACACACACACACACACACACACACACACACACACACACACACACACACACACACACACACACACACAAACACACGCACGCGCGCACACCCACAAACACATACACATACACACAATAAACAACAAAAAAGCTTTGGCTCAGTAAAAAGATTGGTACCTCAGAACTGCCAAGATTTTCTTGAGGGGCTATCAAATGCTAAACAATGTGTTTCTCTAACGAACAGTCCATCCCAGTGCCTGTGGCAGGACAAGAGAAGAGCCTCCCCCCTAACTGTTGGGGCCAGAGTGGGGCTGCAGATCCTGTCCAGGGAAAAGCGGGTGGAGCAGGGGGCGGAGGTGCAGGGTGGAGGTGGTGGTGGCAGGGGCGAGCAACGTCGGGAGGAGGGAGCCAGGGGGCAGCGGGTGGAGGGCCAGATGGGCAGGGTGGAAAGCGGAGGCTGGGATAAAGTGGAACGGGTGGCCTGCCAGCAAGGCAGGGGGGTGAGCAGGGAGGACAGCTGTCGGTGCCATGTGCGAGATTGAGATGGGCGTGAAGTGGGGCTGGGGGAGTGGGTGGAGGTGGTGGGCCAAGCGCTGATGTGCGGAGTGTGGGTGGAGGGAGGAGGCAAAGGCCGCAAGGGCCCTGTGATGCAGGAGTGCGTGCTGGAGGCTTGGGCCTGGTTGCTGGAGGGGGATGGGCTGGAATGTGGGCATAAGGTTGGGGTTCGGATGGGAGACAGGGCTGAGGCTGGACCCCTGTTGTGGGGCCTCTGGGGTCCCCTTCACCTGCTTCACCATCAGCTGCTGCTGCATGTGCTGTTGGGCCTGGAGCTGCAGGTGCCTATATTTGTCAATCTCCTCTGGGGTGAACGTGATTGGCTGCTCTGTCAGAGGTGGGGAGACGCACTTCTGCGCCCTTTCTGACAGGCTTTCGGACTGCCCTGTGTAATCCATACTGGGGTCAAATGCGGACTTCCAGGACTCTTGCTCCTGGCGATAGTGTGCCGTGTCTATTTTCTCCCTTTCTGCTGAATAAATGGAGAGGACGCTCGCCTCAGATGAAAACACCTCAGGTGACTCACTAACTTCACCTGGTCCATTGGGTTGTGGCAACTGCCTGTCAGTCTG
This sequence comes from Synaphobranchus kaupii, assembly GCA_029718625.1. Classification (NCBI taxonomy): domain Eukaryota; kingdom Metazoa; phylum Chordata; class Actinopteri; order Anguilliformes; family Synaphobranchidae; genus Synaphobranchus; species Synaphobranchus kaupii. Next base: position 43,309,106 of record CM056382.1, on the reverse strand, counting down.
CATGACATGAGGCCTTGGTTTTGGTCTCTGTGGGGACAGGGGGAAGAGGCCTGAGTTTCCAAGTGCCGGGGGGTGGGGTCCTGGGCAGAACATGCCTCCCAGGCCATCTGTGCTGCTGGCCGTCCCTCCTTGCCCATTGCAGAGGTTACTTTGAATCTTGCAGCTCGCCCCCTTCTTAGAGCTTTTTTTGACAGCGGGAAACTTCCCTATCAACGGCAGAGACAAACTGCTGTTGATTTTTCTTCCCGCAAAGTTTTTGTCACCTGGAAAGCGCTCCTCGGGTCGATGGGTGCCATTGACGTTTGGAGGGGTGCCCGCTCTCTTTCTGCTGATGCTCTGCAGGCCAGTCTCGTCTCTGATGCCCTTCACTGTCCCTGCGGCTGTGATGGATGGGGGTCTGAAAAAATAGAGCCTGTCTCTGGAGACAGACTGGGGCTCGGTCTCGTGGAGCCCACTGTCAGCGGTCACCATGCCGAACCTATGGAGCCTGGATGTGGACCGGGACCGAGACCGACTGCGGCTGTGGGCCCTTTTAGCAGAGGCATGCTGGGCCTGAAGGCTGCCACTGGCCTCCTTGCGGCTAATGTCAAAGGTGCTGCTGCTGCTGCAGGAGCTGGTGCTGCGCTGCCCACTGAACCCTTTCTGCCTGCTCTGTTTGCCGTCCCGGCCCCACTTGCGCGAGCCCTCTGGCTCATCAACGCTAGGCCACTCTGAGGTCCTGGAGGGGTTTTTGGTTCCATTGGCACTGGCGTCCTTTCGTTCGCTAGCAGACCCCTCCCCCTTTGCTCTCCCGCTGGAATGCATCCCACCCCAACCGGGCTTGTGCCCGTGGGTCTGTGAGCAGCTGGAGTCCCTCCTTAGTGATGGCCTATAATTGGACCCAGAGGAGGACGGGTGCCTCCCACACCTGTAGGAAGCCCCCTCACTATCTGAATTCAGATCAGAGAAACTGCTGCAGGAACCTGACTTCTCGCTGATGGAAGTAGCGCTGTGTCCTCTTCTGGAAACGCCTGCACCCCAGTGATATGCAAAATAGTCTTCCTTCACTGCCAAGGGGGTGGAACAGGGAGAGAATTCCTCTGTAAGGTTTGGTGCAACCAGAATGAGGGACTGCCGCCTTTTCTTTTTACTCAGCAAATTGCAAAGAGGGCTTATAACACTCTTCAAACTGCGTTCTGCCACATCACTTTCATTTGAGGCATCATTCTTTAAAGATCTTTTTCTCTTGCCGAGTCTGTACCTCTTCATGCTTGCACATGTATTGTTTTTAAGTTCATTAGGGTGTGTGCATTCAAAGGCTCCTCCAGATTCTGTGTGTGAACCAGCGTTATACATACAACTAGTGTTCAACTCTCCAATATGTTTTGATTTAAGGTTCCGGGTTTTTTTAGCTTTGTGACTTTTAGTTCTCTTTGGTTTTGGAACACCTAATTTATGTCGTACTTGACACTGGACAAGGGTTGACCAGCTGCCTTCACCCTCCCTAACATCACTGTGTACACCACAGTGATCTGGACCTGCTGCTTGTGTGGTTTTGTTCGATTTGTGTTTGTTCCTGGAGTGTTTGAAATCGAAATAAAGAGGATTACAGCTGTAGGACACACAGGGCTTGGACTTTGTGTACAGCAGCAGCTCTGTGGGCCACTTCAGCATCGTCTCTCCGTCTTTGCTGAGGACGTTTAAGAAAGAAACATGATTTCTGATCTGCTTTCCATCTGCCACGACATACACTTTCCGCAGGGGGAACCGCCCTTCCTCCGTTCTGACATTGTCTGAGTTGCCGACTGTTTCTATGCCTAGCTGAAGCCAAGGAGATTCCTGAAGGGGGCCTTGTCTGTGGACTTGGCCAGGGTCTGCCTCAGCTGTTTGACCTGTGATTGATATGCTGGCTCTCGGAGCAAAAGAGCTGCTCATCTTGCGCTCATTAAATTCCCCCTCTGGCCCAGGCCTGTGATCGGACTCTCTTGGCATGGCACCTAAGCGAGCATCGTCAAGAGAGCTGGGGGAAGCCGTGACTGGACGCCTTGGATCATCTGCTGTTCCACAGGTGGTGGTGCCATTGTTTTGGCAGGAATCAACACCTTTATGCCCCTCCTGCTGCACGGCCTTCTCAGCCTGTGCCTCTTTGTGTCCCTCATCTTCACCGCTATCCGCTGCCAGCTCCCCCAGTGAGGGCGAGTGGGACCAGAGCGCCTCCAGCGTCTGTCTGGCCCTCTGCCTCTGGAGCTCTTCCCTGTCGCTAGCCTCCTCAATGCCATCGCTGAAGACAGAGGCGGAGGACTCCAGCTTCAGCTGAGCTTTCCTGGAGAAGCAGAAGGAGACGCCTGCACGCTGGTGACTGTAGTCACAGGCCGACTGCGACGGCCTCTTGCGGCTGTGGGGCTGCTCTCGGTGGGTGGGCAGTTCCAGTGGGCACCTGGAGGCCGCGTCTTTGGAGACGCCCCCTGGGGCCAGTGGAATGGGTCGGTGTTCCACTCCGTGGTCCTTCTCTGACGGCACCTTATCCTGATGCTGGGCTTTAGCTGAGACTGTTGTGGTTCTGAACTTTGGACCACTTCCTGGACCACTGTTAAAACATTAAAATATTAAAGAATGTGAATAATTTCCCATTAAATGGATAAACCTGAATAGCAATGGATGGGTATTAATATAGAAAATATTTAGGAAAATAGGAATTCACACAAGTACAAGATCTCATCAGACAACCCATTTTCAAATCCAACAAGTGTTTACATCTGTTCCTAATAGCTGCATTTGAGTGTTGCCTCAAGCATAACCCCATGATCTAGCCCAGTGGGGCCTATATAGATTAAGTTTTACGTATATAAATTGAATTAGAGACAGATGCTCAGTGTGTTTTTAAAGGATTTCAACCCTCCTGACAAATGTTTTATTTCTGTTCAGCTTCTATTGTAATATAAACTTTGAAACTGTGCAGCTAAAGATGACAAGAAAAACAATTAATCTAGATACTGTACCAACCAATCCATACAAAATAGAAGTAATGCTATTCAAGAGGCCATTCTTTGTGCCAGTAAAGCAACCATAAACAGTTCTCAGTTGTACAATTGAAAGAGTACAATACATTACTATAGTTCACAAAAGATATCATCTAGATGGTAAAGGCAATCAATCTGTTTATAGAAGCAACAGTAAAAGGTGGCACTGTCAGTGATTTATCTCAAAGTCATATTAGCATGCATTGTTGGAAATGCCAAGGCAAGTGCAATATGTCATAGTACAGCCAGACAATATTATTTGGTGGGGTATTTCTATACAGAAGCCATAAGCAAAAAAGACGAAGTGACAGAAGGTTGTTTGTGCACAGGCTACAGGATGTGAATAAGTCTGCTGTTTTTTAAAACAAAAAAAACTGATGTATACGACCTTTCCGTCTATATCAGCAGCTGTTTTGCAGTTATGCTCACTTATGGTGATACTGTGAACCCAAATACACAGGAGATCACATATCCACAGAAGAGAGGTAGCAGTGGGTTCAGTTTGCATTCTCATTGCTTATTTACCACCTTTGCCGTTATCTAGGCCAGCTGAGAGTACTGCGGTCTTCCCCATTTTATCCACCCAGTTTATTGGGCGTTTACCATCACAGACCCATTTGTAACCTATGGAAAGGAGCTGGTGCCTCTGTGTGAGATTTGAACTCACAGCAACCTGGTTGAGAGTCCAAAGACTTACTGACACTAACATGCTGTTTGGCAGTGTATCCTTTTGCTTTTGCCTTGTTCTTGTTCATACAGCTAGACATTTTATTGGTTGCTGGGGCAGTGGTCTCTAAACTGTGAGTCAGGATCGCTGGTGGGTCCCGGGAGGGGGTGAGGTAGATCATGTGATGACACATAGAAAAAATGATTTTGTTTATGTACAGTACTTGACAAATTAAACACTGCACCTGGTACACAAAGCCCATATCTGAACAAATGTTAGGTTGTTTTAATGGATTTGCTCAGTGTACAGACTCCCTAGCGCACTCATGTATGACAGCAGCAGTGCCTTCTACCATTTGAAGGTGCAGAGATGTTCTTACCAGTCAGACTGCTGCCTCTGCTCGGCCAGCTGGTGCAGGCGACGGAGAGCGCGCTCCTGCTTCCTCTCATCTTTCCAGGACTTGGACGCCACGTTCCGTGCAAACTCCCGCTGCTTCAGCTCCTTCAGCCTCTACAATGAGAGGGACAAAAGGAAGAGCCGTCACCCCTCACTCGCTGTCTGCGAAACACCTCAACTGTGGAGTGACCCGGATTACCGACCGTATCGGTATCCCTTCCATAACAACTTGACACATGATCATACATACAAAACAATTACCAGGATTACTTAATTTCTCTTTTTCATTGGTTTTATGTATGTACAGTGCAGTCCATAAGTATTTGGACAGTGACACAATTTTTGTTGTTTTGGCTCTGTACTTCAGCACATTGGATTTGTAATGAAAGAATGAGTATGAGGTTCGAGTACAGACTGTCAGCATTAATCTGAGGATACATCCATATAGGGTGAACCATGCATGATTTGCAGCCCTTTTATACATAGTCCACCTATTTAGGGGACCAAACATAATTGGACAATTGGCTGCTCAGCTGTTTCTTGGCCAGCTGTGTGTCGTTGCTCCATTAGTTCATTCACAAGAAAGCTAAGAAAAGGTCTAGAGTTGATTCTAGGTGTGGCAAAATTGGATGGCGCTCGATCCCCAGTCCTATTAAAAAGTGTAAATCCTCTTTTACTAAAAGTTAAAAATGGGTCAATTTGACCCAAATGGAACATAAGGGTTAAATGGCACTATCTGTCTCATACAGTGAATGCTTCTTTGAATCCACTGATGCTTCATGTAATGTGGTTCCTCCTTGTCAGGGTGACAAAAAAGGAATAACAACAACAAAAAAAGCAATTTAGGTGTGCAGAGAGCAAGCACTGCGAGGAACATTGCCATTTCCTTCCCTCGACAAGAGCTATGACAGCCGACAAAGCAAACATCCAGGCAGGAGAAGAGGTGCTTCCAGCTGAGCGCCATACCTTTTTAAAGGGAAGACTAATGATGCTGGTGTCGAGAAAGCTGGAGGATTCAACACATGAACGTACATCAACATACAGTACCCTCCATTTCAGGTGAACACACTTTTCTTTCTTTTTTCCTGCTGCCATGCTCCAGAAAAATGACTTCTTTTTTTGTTGGTGAGCTATGAATGAAGTGCCGGCAGTAGGAAATGCAGAAATGTGAATCCTAAAAAAGTACTGACTTTACTCTAGCCTCAGTTGTGACTCTACTGTTCCCCAGCCAAGTGGAATTTTCTACAAATTACAAGAAAATTACACAAGGATAAGATTTCATTCTGCTTTCTCAGAATCTCAGGAGGACCATATATGGAAATGTCTGCACATCAGTCAGATGTAATAATACAGCTTTTGAGTGTGCTGTGCTTACAGTGCTAACAGTCTGCTGTGCTATCGGCACTGGCAAAAAAATGCTAAATGATGAAAATCAGATTTGGCCCTGAGGGTAAAAAATATCAGTGGTTTAATATTGTTTCTGAGAGTGGATGCAGTTATATTTTAATTGTGATATAGCAAAAAACAAAAAAATTTAAACAGCCATATGAACTGTTTCATCAATAGAATAATTACTTTTTTACGCACTGCTGACTGAATGCAGTTGGACAGCTACTGAACTGACTCAATCCTGGTTGTTTTGTCAGTCAGTACAACATTAGCTCAAACAAACCCACCCTTGTGCAGTCTATTTCCCTAACCATCATACTTCTGCTACTGTCTAAAACAATATCTTGTTGTTGGTGGGAACAATGCATATTCAGAAAATACCCAAGGGTGTAGTCATGTACAGAACATGATTCTACCAGCTTTGTGTCATTTAAAGGTTTGGTTTCAACACACTATTATATGATATGCAATATAATGTAAAATAGAAACACACAGCCCTGCAAAATGCAGAATTATCTCCACAGCTCAGCATAAAATATATGCAGAAATACAAAGTGCCAATGGCTTGGATATTAAGTACTGATATGCTATTCAATGTTCACAGACCTACAGTATCAGCCAATGGGAATATTGTATAACTGAATGGGAATATTGTAATGGCATTATGGTATAAGTATAACATAAAAAATATGAAAGTTGGCTTTGAAATATAAAAAGGTAAAAAAAAAGTATAATAAAAGTAGAACTCCCCACATTCCATTGTCAAGCTGACACAAACAGGGTTCTAAGTCTAAAAGTGTGTGGTGCTGTTCAAGCTTCATCTAGTCAGCTTTGACCCATCTGACATTTCACCATAGTGGGCAACTATGCTGACCGCGGGAATGAAATTAGTGTGGACTAGGACTCAATATTGTCTACTTCACTGTTCCAGAACAAGACCTCTATACAGTTTCTCACTGTACCCACCAGTCAGGCCAGGATGTTAACTGATCGGCCTGATGGGCAGGTTAATAAACGCAAGAGACCTTGTTCAATGGTGGGGTGTGAGGGGGATTAGATCCGACATAACAAGACACATCTCTCAAAGTCATTCAAAATTCAAAGAGCACAGCGTGAAAGGACAACATCCTAATGCACACTGTAATGCACTCAAGCTCATGAAAGAGCTGGGTTATTATCAAACACCAAATAGGAATTGAGAGGACGTGAACATTGCGGCTGTGCGCCTTAACAAGATCCCAGGTTCTTCTACGCTTTTGACATAAAAAAAGTGCTTCTATGGAAATGTGTGAGCAATGCAAACTGTCGCTGGCAATCTGATATTATTTCAACAGTTATTTTCTGTCTGACACCTACAGTGAAGCCATTCCCATATTCTCATGTTCTCCTATATATTTTTGACAGTTTGTGAATGTTATCTGCCTTTCTATTCGCATTACAAAACAATCTGCCGTCTCCACAGAAAGGATAATTTACAATGGATGCGCAAGTAAAACTTTTTTACAGCTTTCAACCTACTTCCAAGTTAACTCATCACACGGGTGTGAAGCAAAGCAGTGTAGCATGTAAGCAGAGCAACATGATGCTTCAGCTCAGAATTGCTCTGGTGTTTTTTTTAACTAGAAAATATAGCTCAAATAATTTAAAATACAAATAAAAACATTTTATATAATAGGCTATTGTGTAAACTTGACTGAGAAAATAATAATGTGATGAATTTATATTATTTGGTGTGATAAGATTAATTACTCTCCTCAATTATTTGAAGTATGAGGCAGCACCTGCTAGCCACAAATTCTACAATACAGACTTATAATTCCTAGTACGTACCAAAGTAAGCACAGCCAAATACAAAAATGGACCAATCACAGGGAATTTCGGGCTAGTTGATTTATAAGGGGGCTACAACATTTTCTTATGTCTTAAACCTCCAATCAGTGGAATTGTGGCCACTAACGGAGGTCATTGCCCCAATATAAAATGTGCCTTGGTAGTTGGGAATTTCAACCAATATTAGCAGATTTGTTGTGCCAAATAATAAATGTGCCACCCTGGATTGTATATTTGACAATACCTCTGATAGCCTTTGTGGCCAGAATGGCTTTTCATTTTATGTGTATCTCTCAAATCAGTAAAAAGACAAACCTACTAATTCAGACTGCAACTATAACCTCTGTTTTGAGATAATGCTAGTAGTAACACAGTCCCAAAGCAAACCTGCTATTTCCTCGGGCAAGGTTGTGACAGTATACGATTAACATGCAGGCTTACTTGTATTGGTTGGAAAGAGTTCATACATATGAAACAATTAATAAACTCTCATAAACAAGAGAGTTATAAACAGGTAAACATTAATGCATCAATGAATAAAAACATCTTGAACCTACACCTATAACCTACATGCTCATTATCTGTCAACTATGATAACCATGTTTAAAAACAATCCCCAAATTAGGAATAGATAGAAATGTATAGCTATGTTATATTAATTACTGCCTATACAGGCCTTTATAATAAGATGGAATGTTTCCATAGGGCAATTTATGGCAGCATTTTCAAAGGAGCCAAAATCCTTAACAGATACTACATTTGAAATATTGCACAAAGACCTATTTCCCAGTTTTCAGGAAATTACTTGATTCCGCTTGCTCTGCATGCAGCCACAGTTACCAATCAAAACTGAAATGATGCAAAATTGTAATTAGTTTAATTTGCGTGGGAAAGGACCGTTTCGCCTTACCGAGCTCGCAGCAAACCCTTCCACTCTCTATCTTTTAAAACCAGGGCCGACTCGTGTGACAGGCTGATTTGTTCTCTCAGGAATATTTTCACTGCGTGGTTTCTGCTGAAGCACGCGTACGCTCAGCCCGCGGTGGATTTCGTCTCGTTGCCAGGTGGGCCCCCTGTCGCGATGCGCTACTACCAGCACCCCGAGACGGCGGTGACAGTTTTCATCACATCATTTCGGGGAGAGGCCCCACGGGCCGCGCACCTGCGGGTGTCAGGTGTGGAACAGGTTTCCTAGGAGCCCACTCACCATTAAGCAAGTACGGTCTGCATGTGGGACATGCCTTCAGCCTTCTGGCTTTCCCCTTAATACACACCCGCTCTTGCTTTTTTGCACCATTGGCAGGTGGCAATGTATGCGGAGCAGTTGAGACCCAGGAGAGATCCAGCCATTTGACGAGGGCAATAGGCAATAAATGGTTTCGGGTATTCTCTAATGTGACAAGTGAGGTGTGATGAGGGGTTAAGAGGGCAGCTACCAGCAGCCACACTCTCCTTCTCCATCCAGTCACATTACGCAGAGATTAAGGAGTGTGTATTGTGTTAAGCATCCCAATGATAGTGATAACAGTGCAAATATCTCTGCTGGGAGGCTGCACCAATCACGTGGAGAGTGCCCTCATTTGTTACACGTCTTGGCCCAGACTCACCACCAATGAGCCTCAGGCTATTATTTAAAAATAAAATCTACAGTTCATCTGACTTTCTCTCTCTCTCTGAATCATTCCCCACTTCATAAAACCCTGTCTGTGGACTCCTTGCATGAGTAAAAACTAACTATATAGCAAGGCATTCCCAGAAGAAATGAGACATAAAGAAATTAAACATCGCAGCATTGTTTCTATCTTATGGAGATTCAAAACGATAGCAGCACATTTAGGGTGCTCTCGTAAAGCAATGGATAGACTGGAGAAGCTAATCATGCACTGACTTGTATTCAAACTAATCTCACTGCATTTATACTGATACCATGTATGTATCCAGCATCTCCAATGCAGTAGCAGTAAATAAACAAGAACATGGTTGTTTTCTGTTATTGGACACAAAAATGGTCCCATTCAGACACACTTCAGTATTTCTGTTGTGAATGCTGTGAGGTCAGACAAATGAGGAAACAATTACATGGACAGATTGCTTACAATATGCTGTGTCCGATTCTTATTCGTAAATAAAATAAAACATGGATCCTCTTAAAGAACTAATTCATTAAGGCAACGAGACTATTTTTACCTATACAACTCCCACAAGCCTGCAACGAAACTGTGGATGGTCCCTCTCAAAATCTGTACTGTCAGGAAAAGATTATCCACATGAAAAACTGAATCCTACAAGTAATCTTTAATCTGCCCAAAACATACTGTACCACAGGCTACAAGTGCAGAAAATAAGCCCTAGCCTTCATACTCATATCAAGGAAAACTCTCACCTACTTCTTAAATCCACCGACAAACGATTCATGTGTATATACAAAGTAATCACGACAGTGAGGTCTTTGATGTCAAATGGATGGACAGGAGATTTATATTGCTAGATTGTAAAGGTACTGTAAGAAGCTTTCTTAAAGATTTGATTCTTGCAAATGCAGGGCTTTAGGAAATATTAATCATGTTCAGCCATGAAACGATGAATAATTTAGGATTCTAACTTTAGCCAGCTGTGTCACTCAGCAGTATTTGTCAACTTATTTCTGAGCAGAAACAAGCCAGACTGGAGAAGCTGACTCGTGCACAGGCTCATAGTGCTACAGTGATAGAAAGTTATAGTAAGGTTCTGCAGACATGATCTAGCAGATTCAGGCTGGGTTAATATGTGCAATTGGTATGAACAGTAGCTGGCTAGTCCAACACTACTGCCTTCCTCAAGGGACTGTGGAAGTACTTGGCTCATTATAAATGATGAACACTAAAAAAAAATGTCAAGCATCAAAGTTTATGTTCAGTTAATGAAAGCAATGCCAGGTAAAGTTAACTAGACCATTATTAATTTCCCCATGGTATTTAACATTTATCTCAATGTAAATGTGATCTGAGAGTGCCTTCTCACATTTGATCAAACATATTCACACATATAATTGCTCTGCAGCAAGCGAGCTGCAATGGTGTGATCTGCAAAATATTTTTGCAAATCTGCATATATGAGCTTGCAGTATTGACAGATATTTTATAATTACATTTTAAATCACAGTATAGGCAATATTTTATGGATGAACATTTGAACATTTGAAGAGAATTTGAAATTGAACTACAGCTGGATTGAATATTCCAAGAAAATTAAGTAAATGACCCATGTCAGGCAGAAGTACAATTGACTAGTACATTTCCCCTGGATACAGCCTTTAAAATAATTTTCATTGTCAATAAGTATCTCTAAATTTGCTTTCTGTGGATGTACATACTAAACTTTAATTATTCACAATAATAATCATCAGGGTGGCACGGTGGTGCAGTGGTTAGCACTGTTGCCTCACAGCAAGAAGTTACCGAGTTCAAATCCCGGCCGAGGGCCTTTCTGTGTGGAGTTTGCATGTTCTCCCAGTGTCTGTGTGTTTTTCCTCCGGGTACTCCGGTTTCCTGCCGCAGTTCAAAGACATGCAGGTTAGGCTAATTGGAGGCTCTAAATTTCCCTTAGGTATGTGAGTGCCCTTAGGTGTGTGAGTGAATGGTGTCTGCCCTGTGATGGATTGGCGTCCTGTCCATGGTGTATTCCTGCAGAGAAATGACCCGTTACACTGGTGCTATTTCACACAAAGAAAAACTAAACCGATTTGGTTAAAGCTCGCTGGAAAACTAATAAGCTAGATGTGTTACACTTCTGTACTAACACATTATAACGTAACTCAAATAGCCATATTTTATGTGCTAATTTTCCAAGACCACATAAATAGCTAGAATGCTGTTAACATGGTGTGAGTGAAAAATAAGCTTGACATGTTATGTGCTAATGCATTATAATGTAGCTGAAATAGCTATATGTTATGTGTTCATTTTCCACCACCACGTAAGGAGCTAGAATGCTGTTAACGTGCTCGCACTCTGGTAATCAACTAACGAGGTGCAAAGAGGACTGCGCGTATTAAAATGAAAAGATACATGGATTTTTTAAAATTTATTTTCAGATTTTCTCCCAATTTGGTAGCTAATTGGACCCTATGTAATTCAATTCCCCCTGTGTAGCAACTGCTAGAGAATCACCGCTGTAACCCTGTCAGCCGGTGGTAGGATGGAGGGTGGCACATCCTCTTCAGGGCGTGACTCCTCAAGCTCCTGACTGTGATTCCAACTTGCCCAGGGCCGTCTTATACGCAACGATTCTCTCCGAGTCCCTCCCCCCAGCAGGGGAGCAGCCGCCAACTGCCACTCCCTCAGGGTATCGGCCATGCTCGGATCTGGCATGACCGGGGATCCCTGATCCTCAGTCTGTGCTTTTACCGCTACACCACCGCGGCGGCCCGGATTTTTCATTTTTGCGGGTTAGCCTGAATGAATATGTAAAATTGGCTGTCCCTATGTTATTTTGCGAAAAAGTGATAAATAGATTGCTTTAGCACGTGTAAAGTGATTTACTGAGCCCGAAACCAAGTTTGGGAAAGATATTTGTGGGTTTATTTTACAACCCCAATTCCAAAAAAGTTGGGACAGTATGTAAAATGCACATAAAAGCAGAAAGCTGTGATTTGTAAATTCTCTTTTACATATATTTAATTGAAAACAGTAAAAAAAAAAAAAAAAAAGTACAAAGAAAAGATATTTAATGTTTTACCTTATACGTTAATTATACGCTTATATCAAGAGTCTTTTGATATCCTTTTATACCCAGTCATGATAGCATCACCTGTTTAGATGTGGGTGTTCCAAACAGGTGTTTTTTGAACTTCCCAGTCTTTTTTTTTTGCCCCTGTCATAACTTTTTTGGAACGTGTTGCAGGTATTTGGAAATTAGCATATATTAAATCAATAAAGTTGATAAGGTAAAACAGATTATCGTAAACCGCCAGCATGTTCAGTGTAAAATTACCCTAAAATAACATGATTTATCATTTTTTCCCATTCATTAAATGGGTTTTCACTTGCAACATTGCTGCCAGTCTTTTCACCATTTTTGTTATGAGATATATCTTCACAGTGTACCCCCGAAACACGCAAAATCTCTCATTTAAATATGGCTGTTTGCGGCTGGACTAATTTACAAAACGACTCTTAGTTGATCACCCACAAAGTGTGAAATGATACCATGTGCAAATACTTTGGCTGCGCCCGCAAATAACAAATAAATATTTGGGCTCTTAGTAAATCGACCCCAAAGTGTGCACAGACATTCCACAACACAGATTTGGGTGAAAACACTGCATATGGAGTACCGGTCAATTTCACTTTTTAATGGATCTAATTGACCCACAACATAATAGGAGGATTAAATATGTTAAATAACTTACTGTTAGGAAAATGCCAACTTCTTTAAGCATCAGCTAACTCTCTGGGCTCCAAAGTATCTACACTATGCAGAGGTTTTAGGTTTCCAGGAATTTTATATATTCTGTCATGTTCCTTTTTGCTCAATAACCCCACTAGGACAGCAGGATTGATCACATTTGGAAGATTTCATGCTGCTGAAAAAGTGTATGTTTTATGGGATAGCTCTTAAAATGTAATTAAATCAATCCCATCATCCATGAACTGTTTCTCATCTCCCTGACATGTCAGTCCTGATCTCTGAAACATGAATTTAGTAGTTTTTCTAGGAATTTGTGATTTGACAACCTGATGTTCCGAAAGAGAAGATTTACAGCCGGATTGGAACTGATGCTATAGTACATTATGAGAAGAACAGTGAGGCTACATGTGCAATACTTATAAATGCTTAAAAAGCTAGTGACTAAGGTAGATCTTGTCAGCCTGCCTGTTGCTGGAGATTCCTCTGTCAAATACAGGACAGATGATTGGTGATTATGGTCCTCAAAACAAGGTTCTTGGTTCAAGGTTTATTGTCCTCCTTCCACCAGCACACTGATTTAACATTCAGTTTAATGTTTTGTTCCCCCCCCTCATACTTGAATCCAATTACACACAATCCTTCTTTTCTTATGCTGGCCTTAAGTTTACTGAATACACATATTTCCTGAATACACATATTTGCTTGTAAATAGCACTATAACATATTTCTATTTGGCCCATACTGGATTAACCTAATAACAACAGCCAATTAACAGAATTATGTAACAGCACAAATAGTCATAAATACTTCTGTTATAGTTAATACATACCTTGTTAAAAGTTTGTTTACATACACCATACATTGCCGTTCTGAATTCTGGCCATGTTGCACTTTGCTGCTGCAGTGCTGGAAATTTGTGGAGCTTTCTAACCGTTTGGGTGGGTGAACTTGCGAGACTTGTTTAATCACAAATATGGCCATCCTGACACGTGGCTGCTGTCAGTTAACAGCTGGTCAGTTCCCTGTTCCGCCCCATGGCTGCCTGTCCTCATGCTTCTTCTGATACGCG